>ML663568.1:15102672-15173054 GCA_007570785.1 Antilocapra americana | reverse complement strand
AGGCTGATGTTCCCAAATCCCCAGCTTTGTTTCTCCGTCCTGTATGCCCCTCCAGTCTGAGACGTTCACATGGGGTCCTCGCTCGCTGCTGTCTTCTGGTTTCTCAACCTCCACCCCAGTCTTGCCCTGGACCCACACTCGGGAACTCGTTCTGTCTCCATGGCGTGGACCTGGAGCCTCTGTGGGCAGTGGGGATCATCCTCTGGAGGTAGAGCCTTCGCACTCAGGCGACTGGCACCTGCGTTGTGTTCTCGATGCCTCGGTCCTGTCCCGCCTCGTTCTTTCCTGCTCATTTCCCGTTACTCTCTGCACCCACTTAATGTTTCTGGGAATTTCATGAAACCCAAGGAAGGAAGTGATCAGAGGCTAGGGATCCTTGCCTTTGCTCCCCCCTCCTCTGCCCCCGCACCCCGCTGTCCCCGTGGTTTACAGTGTGGCCTGACGCCTCACCGATCTGGCCCTGCATTGGGAGGGGGCTGATGCGCTTCATGCCTGGCTGTGCTGGAGTGCTCTTGCTCTCTGCTCCTCTGGAGGGCACGCGTCCTGCGCGCGCTCCTTCCTTCTCCTCGTTCTTCTGGTTTTTCTTCTGTGAAGGCTCGTCTCCTGCCTCAGTGTTCTGAGTGCACCGCCTACTTTTCTCTGGACATTCCTTCTGTCCGGAATCGCACTCGGTGGCTGCCACCCCTCTCTGAGGCGCTCTGTTTCATCTCACAGCGTCACCACTTCTCTTTTCTCTAAACACTGGGTAGTGACTGTGTGGAAGTAAGGTTATCTGTGTGATTATTTGAAATGAATGCACTTAAATCAGTTTGGGGATAGCCCTTAAAATACTGGCGATGCTCTGTAGCTTCATAAAACCGGACAATAGGACCCAACTCTTCCGTAACTTGTAAAATCAGTTCAGCGACAGTTATGACAGATTAGAAGCCAGTGAGAGCATAGTCACATTCAGGCTTGCATTTGAAACTTGAAGCCTTACTTACCTGCGGTACCAGACGTGTGCATCTCTAATCGCTATGAAATCCCTCCTTCGCATTTCCTTATGGAGGATAAGCACCCATACCTCGGGGGAGTGTGGGCTGTTTGCAATCATGGCAGTGTTTTAGGGGCCTATTTCTTTATGTTGCCTCACCGTGGCGTAGAGAAACTGTGGAGGGGGTGGAGGAAGAAGCATCAGTCAGAAAACTGAGGGAAATCAAGGGGAGTAAACCTTCGCGTTCAGGAAACTGAGAGCATGGCATCCGGCCCCATTACTTCATGGCAGATAGATGGGGAAGCAGTGGCTGACTTTATTTTTTGCACTCCAAAATCACTGCAGATGGTGACTGCAGCCATGAAATTAAAAGACGCTTACTCCTTGGAAGGAAGGTTATGACCAACCTAGATAGTATATTAAAAAGCAGAGACATTACTTTGCCAACAAAGGTCCATCTAGTCAAGACTATGGTTTTTCCAGTAGTCATGTAGTCACGTACGGATGTGAGAGTTGGACAGTGAAGAAAGCTGAGCACCAAAAAATTCATGCTTTTGAACTGTGGTGTTGGAGAAGACTCTTGAGAATCCCTTGGACTGCAAGGAGATCCAACCAGTCCATCCTAAAGGAGGTCAGTCCTGGGTGTTCATTGGAAGGACTGATGCTGAAGCTGAAACTCCAATACTTTGGCCACCTGATGTGAAGAGCTGACTCATTGGAAAAGACCCTGATGCTGGGAAAGATTGAGGGCAGGAGGAGAAAGGGATGACAGAGGATGAGATGGCTGGATGGCATCACCGACTCAATGGATGTGGTTTTGGGTGGACTCTGGGAGCTGGTGATGGACAGGGAGGCCTGGCGTGCTGCGGTTCATGGGGTCGCAAAGAGTCGGACACGACTGAGAGACTGAACTGAACTGAAGTGTTCGCAGTGTGACTTTGTGGGGTTTATTCCAGAAGGTAGCTTTGAGACCAGATGGTATCTTTCTGACCGAGTGTGGTGTTCGGTGTCCAGAAGGCAGCCCCGCAGGCAGCGTGGCTCTCCCTCTCTTCAGGGGGCCACATGGTATTTTTCGTATACTATGTGGTGAAAGAAGGAACCCTAATTTATTTGGAGGAAAGATTTTCATTAGTTGAAGTGCTTGCATTTGTAGAAATCCCTTTCCATTTACCTTAGAATTGCAGAACTTGCCACTTCCTAATAAGCATTTCAGTCATTCATTTAAGGTTTTTCTCCGAGTTAAGCATGAGCACCACAGACAGTTCACTCAGAAGTGTTGTCGGTGGTTCGTGTGGGTAAAGCCAGGGAAAAACTGGGAGAAGTTGACCAGCCACGCACGGTTTATGTTGTCCCCAGGCACCTTGGGGCCCTCTGTCTCCTTTTGAAAGCAAAGTTGAACCACGTGGAATTTGCCAATCCTCGGTCGTCTTTGACCTCCAGAGGTGGAGCTCCCGTGTGGTTTGGCCTGCTAGATCGGGGGTGTGGGTTCTAGATTTATACCCTCAGGTATAAACTGTCTGTGCTGGTCCTTTCAGATCCGGCTAAACGAAGACACCATCCAGGATGTGGTGCAGGCCGCGGACCTGCTGCTGCTGACCGACCTCAAGACACTGTGCTGCGAGTTCCTGGAAGGCTGCATCGCCGCCGAGAACTGCATCGGGATCCGAGACTTCGCGCTGCACTACTGCCTGCACCACGTGCATTACCTGGCCACCGAGTACCTGGAGACACACTTCCGCGACGTCAGCAGCACCGAGGAGTTCCTCGAACTGAGTCCCCAGAAGCTGAAGGAGGTGATTGCCCTCGAGAAGTTGAACGTCGGCAACGAAAGATACGTGTTTGAAGCGGTCATCCGATGGATAGCGCACGACACAGAGATAAGAAAGGTACCTTATAGCGCGCTCTGACTGTCGTCTCACTTTTCCTGTTTGTATATTCTTAACCCAATTCTACACGTTTTGTCTTTCTCCTCCAACTTGAAAACTTAGAGTTGTGATCTAAACCCCACCTGTAGAACATCTTCCCACAGGCTCTCTAAAGCGGTTGGTGTTTTTCAGATCCATCTTCCAGAGTGAGTGTAACTCGACATATAGCATATTAACACTTAAAAGGGACTTGACATCCTTTGAATGTTGTTTTTAATGGGAAATGTGCTAGAGGATATCAGGCTTGAGATGGTTAACACCGTTAGGGAGGGTGCTTTAGCCTTTACATCACAGGGCTTCGAGTCTCGTGTATGTTCTAGAGGGTAGCTCCAAAATAAATGTATAACATTTCGGAGAGACTTTCAAAATGCATAATTGCATTGCTAATTGTTGTTAATAACCCTTGATTTACATGTTAATGACTGGCTTGTAATTTTTAAATTCTGTAGGTCTATAAGCTGTGTCCACTTAGAAACCACATTCTTAGTCTCAGCTCAGTTGGTACAGTTAGTGTTCCGTTTTCCATGTTGGTGGGTGGGGTAGGTTAGGAAAGAGGACAGAAGAGTTTCCATCTTGCTGACACCACCGAAATAGCTTCTCTGTGACCCTCTTGCCTTAAAGTGATGAGGGTAGCAAAGGTGGAGTGGCTGCTGGGACAGAAAAGGCGGTTCTTCATCCTTTGGTTAATCCCAGCTTGATGCCGTAAGGACTGCTGGCCTTTATTACTCGGGGTAGAGAAGAGTGTACCTTAAAATGACGATTCCAAAGCCCAGAAAAACTAGTCACCTTACATATGTAGAGTGCTGTAGTCATTTGGTTCACATTTAATGATTCAGCATGAAAGGCATATTACACGTTAGATCATTTTTAGTAGTAATTCCTGAAGAAATGATTACATAGTTGTCATGATTTTTGTTTTTGGAATTTGGGCTCTTTCAGATTTTTCTTACAATTTTAATGTTGGTACATTTTCATTATCTAGTTGATACATTGTATCAAGCTCTTCCTATAACTACTATTTGTATAAATAGGCTGTAACTCATAGCACATCCAAGTTAGTGAGGTAAAGCAAGTCATAACAGAATTCTTGTAGGTTTTCCTGTTGTGGTGGGAAGCCTGTAAGGTATAATGGAAGCTTCTTGAAACTTTGCAGTGATCCAGCAAATATGAATCTGAAGTGATGCTATTTTAAGTTAAACTTTTGCTTATCAAGGCCAGAGGCAGTAGAAGGGAAAGGGGCCGCTTCGCACATTCAAGCAGCACTGGTCCTGACTCCTTGCCTGTTGACCATCCGGCTTGTCAGCAATTGTAGTTTTCTGTGAGTCGAAAAGTGTGCCTTCTAAATGCGCATTCTCCCTTTCTCCTCCCCGTGCTTTCCGCCCTGCTCTGCAGGTCCACATGAAGGATGTCATGTCGGCGCTGTGGGTTTCAGGGTTGGACTCGAGCTACTTACGGGAGCAGATGCTCAACGAGCCCTTGGTCCGCGAGATCGTCAAGGAGTGCAGCAACATCCCCCTCAGCCAGCCGCAGCAGGGGGAGGCCATGCTGGCCAGCTTCAAGCCCCGGGGCTACTCGGAGTGCATCGTGACCGTGGGTGGAGAGGAGAGAGTGTAAGCGTGGCCGTGAGCTGTGGTCTGAGTGAGAGAAGAGAGATTTCCGTGTGCACAAGAACTCAGGACAGTTCTCAGTATCTAAAGCCTAAATAGCGATCGATTTTTTTTGTTTGTTTTAATGTTTGAAACATTCTTGAGTGCAGTAAAACTAAACATATTAACTGCTAACTGATCGTCTACCTCCTCTTAGTTCGCGGAAGCCAACGGCAGCGATGCGATGTATGTGCCCCCTTTACGACCCCAATCGGCAGCTGTGGATCGAACTGGCCCCTCTGAGCATGCCGAGAATCAACCACGGGGTCCTCTCAGCAGGTACCGTGCCCTCATCCGCTTCACTTAAACACAAGATCAAATGAGACGTAATTTCAGTGTTGTGCGGGATGACTCAGAGCCCTTAAAGATACTGCCCCTCTATGGGCACGTGTTCCGTGTGGCTCTGGCTTTCGAGATTGTGGTAAGAAGGGTGTCTTCTGACCAGTCCTTACTGCTCCCGAGTCTTAGATGCGTAGCTGTCTTTAAGACATCAGTAGCGGAGCACTTTCATTGGTGACTGAACTGCTAGAAGAGCAGAGCCAAGTGACCCCTAGCACCCGCTGGCCAGCTGGTCACGTCGGAGACGCAGATCGCCTTGAGCCGTGCCAGGGCCCCGGCCTGGAGAGTCCAGCAGTCTAGAATTACGGCAGGTAACAGACATCCAAAGTGAGTGTCGCGTAAGAGCAGGCACTTCACAGGAGGCCTGAGGAAAGAGCACCTCAGTCAGTTCTGGCCCAAAGGCAGTCTGCTGCAGAGTCTGTTTTACTTAGCCCCTGCGAGTTTGGACGTTGTTGGAAGCTCCCACTAGCTTGCTGGTTTCATCCTGCAGGTGCCGTTTCACTTCGCTTTAATTGTTGTCAGTGGTCTTCCTGGAACTCTTCTTTCATGGTTTCTGTTTGCCCACCAACATTACGTTAAAATTTTTAAGCTCTTCCACACTGTACTCTATTGTAGATATGGCTAAAGCTGCGGAATAGAAATGAAATCGTAGGTTCCACGGTTATTGAAGTTTTCGGCAGTGATAGCTGAATGGACTGATGTAGGTAACAGAACGTGGGTCTGATTTCTGTGTTATTTTTTCTCAGAACTACCTTCCTTAAATTTTCCCCCCATGATGTGTGTAGCTGTGCATAGTTTTCGCACATGTACACCTACCACAAAGGTTCCTATATCACTAACTTTCAGGTTTCCTAGGGGTTGTTGTTTCAGAAACCTGAAACAGTGAGGAGAGGAAGTGTTTCCAATCACGTTGACCGAAGTTGTGAAATGACTGAGTACTTCCTGTGTGTCCAGCCTATTCCATTTTTCTTCTTTTCCTGCCTTTTTTCAAGAAAGCTTGATTGACTTTTTTTGTCATTCAATTTTTTCCCTCTCTACCAGGTTACAAGCTAACATTCTATGTCTATGTCCCTTTGAAAGTTACATTAGCATCCTCAGCCTGCATTGTTTGAGTCTAGAGTTAATCAGTACATTTATACTCTATTTTTCATGTTCTACAGTTTTATTACAGTATTAAAATACATGGTTATTTACAAGTAAATATTTACATGGATATATGCTTTGTTAATCTATTTTATATACATACCTATAGGTAGTATTCATTTAGATTTGTCCACATATTTACCAGTTTCTTTGTTTTTTCCCTCTTACTCCTCAAACTTTCCATCCAGGATCATTTTCCTTCTCTCAGAAGTTCATCCTTTTGAATTTCCTTCAACATGGGTCTAATGATAGCAAACTCCAAGATTTGTTTAAAGATGTCATTATTTTGCCCTCATCCTTAAAGGATATGTTTGCTGGGTATAGAATTTTAGATTTACCTCTATTATTGTTCAGCACACTGAAGATGTTTTTCTGCTGACTTCTGCTATTCCTAGTGGTTAAGTCAGTTGTCAGATATAAAACTCTTGTCTTTCCTCTAGACTATAAGATTTTTTTTTTGTCTTTTTCCCTGTCATTTCGCTATTAGGTGAACATTTTATTTGAAATTTTACCATATTTGGGGATTGTTGGGCATCTTGACTCAGAAGGTTGGCCTTTCATCAAATCTGGAACATTTTTATTACCTCTTCAAATGCTGTCCTTGCTCATTCTCCTCTGTCCCTCTGCTTTTGGAAGTCAGATTAAACGTGGCTAGACCTTTCTGCCTTCTTTTTGTCTTGTTTCCTTTTGGCCTCTCCACGTTGCCACGTTTGTGATTTCTTTTGATTTATCATGCATTTAATAAATTCTCTTTGTGATGAATCTGCCATTGAATCCATCCATTGAATGTTTTATTCAGTCTATCTCATCTTTTTTTCCCTCTAGAATTTTCTTTTTTTCAAACCTGCTATGTCACTTCTCCCCTGGAGGCTCAGTTGGTAAAGTGTCTGCCTGCAGTGTGGGAGACCCGGGTTCGATCCCTGGGTTGGGAAGATCCCCTGGAGAAGGAAATGGCAACCCACTCCAGTACTCTTGCCTGGAAAATTCCATGGACGGAGAAGCCTGGTAGGCTACAGTCTATGGGGTCGCAAAGAGTCAGACACGACTGAGCAACTTCACTATGTCACTTCTACCATCCCTTCATATAGAGTTATCTTTAAATAACATAGCATTTTTGTTTTTATCATCTCTCTTATTACTCTAATATTTGAAATTTGCATACTTCCTATTGTCTGTTTCTACTGCTTCATCTTCATAGAATCTAGTTCCTTTGTATATACCTGAGTATCTTTGGCTGGGTGCTGATCATTTTATTAAAAATTATTTGTAGGAAAACTTTGGTGATTTAAAATCTTAGAATGTTAGATTTTAAAACTTAGATAAAGGTACCAAAACATCTTCCATAGAAGTTTTGCATTTGTTTCTGCCAGTTGCCTAGAAACACTAATTTATAATTACTGTAAATCAAATTCAAATTTTGAGATTTGCTTGATAAGGAGATTTAAATTTGGCTTCTCATTCCGGTTGACCTTCATCCTCAGGGTTAGAACTTTGGAGAGGCTTTCCTGCCAGAAGCCACACTCTCTGTGGGCCTGGGATTTAGATTTCTATCTTCTTTGTGCCCTCAAAGCCATTAAGAGAAAGCTTGCGTTTTTCCCATGTTGCTAATGCCCTCAGAACAAGATGGTTTCCATGCACAGTAACCTCTCCAGCCTACATTCCCTTCATTTTGACTATAGTGTGTCTTTGGCTGCTTCTCCCTTCAGAAGACTGTTTTATTTTAAAATACGGATTGGGGAACAGAACAGACAAACTGAGATACAGAGTCATTTGGTAACTGGGTGGGTGGTATCAGTTTTCCTTTTAAGCCACAGGGAAGTAGGAATCTGCTCAGACATTCTGAGTGAAATGAAATGGTCTGAGTGATTGACAGCTTAACTGTGTTATCAAGGATTGAGTGAAGTGTGACAAAGATCTCAGATCCCTTGTCGTCAAAGAAGGTTCCTCCGCGTACTATCTCTGCCCTCACGGTATTTGCATTTACCTGGGGATGGGCATTGAAAACTTACGCTTCAACTTTCTTGTCTGTCTTTGATTTTTTTCAGAAGGGTTTTTGTTTGTATTTGGGGGCCAAGATGAAAACAAGCAGACCCTGAGCTCAGGAGAAAAGTATGACCCAGATGCAAATATGTGGACCGCATTGCCACCGATGAATGAGGTAAAGAAAGCGTTGCCTTATTTTGTTTGATATGTTTCTTTTTACCCCCCATTAGCACTTCTGTTTGCTTCTGCCTTTGCATGTGACAACAGACAGCGGCCCCGCCAGGAGCCCCGCCTGGTGTACTCATGCCCTCCACCCCCTCCTCCTGGGAACACACTTGCTTCAGTCCTTTGCCAGGTACCCACGTGGCACGCTGCCGCCTCCTTCTCGGCAAGGCCTCCCCATTGGCCCTCAGCTCCCCTTTCGCTTCCCTTGCTTTCTTCCTCTTCACACCACATCGCCCCTCCTCACACACTAGGTCTTTTTAAATTGTTCGCACAGACTTCTGGATGGCAGGGGCCTCTGTCTGAGTGGTCAGTGCTGTGAGTGGGTGAGTGTCACGCCGTGGGCAGCCTCCGTGCAGGCCTGTACCCGCCCCTCCCCGCTGCCTCTCCAGCCGCGGGCAGGCCTGTTGCTGGGGCTCTTACACAATTGCACCCGTCAGCTCTGAGCCACCACGACCCACTGCCGAACAGAAGCCATTTTATGGAACCAGACGGTGATCATTCTTTTTCTTGTCGGGAGCCGACATGAGCAAAAAGTAAGGATTCTGCCCGTGAATCCACCTCGCGTGAAATTCCCTTGTTCCGGGAAATTCCTGGACTTGGGTTCTCTCTCTCGTGATAGAAAAGTGAGCTCCTGGGGAGAGCAGAACTATTTGAGAGGCACGGTTCTGAGTCTGGTATTTCTTTGCAGGAATGGAATGATACCTGTCATTTGTATGAAATGTATGATTATCAGCTTTCAGTAAGATAGTCGGCCTTTTGTCTACAAAGCTCTTCAATGTTTTTTCAGGCAAGACATAATTTTGGAATTGTGGAGATAGATGGCATGCTGTACGTTTTAGGAGGAGAAGATGGTGAAAAAGAGCTAATTTCCATGGAATGTTACGATATTTATTCTAAAACCTGGACAAAGCAACCTGATTTGACCATGGTTAGAAAGGTGAGAACTATACCTTGTGATAACCAGTTCACACACTGGATTTTAAAGTTACTGTTTCTTCATTTCCCACGGCTTCCTTATAATGCAGTTGATGGTGTTAAAGCATGAACATTACGGAAGTCTGTCTTTGCTGGTAGCTTCTTGCCTTCACTATTGCCAGTCACATACCAAGTTGGGAAGCTGCGTGAGAGAGTTCACGGGGGCGGTGGGCTCTGGGCAGCGCTGCTGTGTCTGGGGCCCTCACCTGATAATTGCTCCATGATGGCACTAACCTAGGCAGGAACCAGATCTCCCAAACCTGTTTTCTTGATCGTCGTGCATGCTTGGGAGGAAACATTAATCCATTGATCCAGAGTAAAGAACTGCCATTGCTTCCTGAGAAGAGTGGATACTAAGGGCTCCCATTAGCTGTTCAGGGATTGGTCTGTATGTCTGTTCCCTGGTGGAGACGGGAGCTCCATCATCAGCCCAGAGCCTCGTCCAGCGCCCTGGGTGTTTCACGTCTTGGTACTGGGACTCACCGGTGACACGGTCTCTCACTGGGTGTGCCCTTCCAGCCGGCTTGATTTGGGGCAGGAGTTGCATGGCATCTTCCTCTGTGGACTCTGCATGTTGGAATCTTCAAATAGTGGTGAAAGAAGAGAGCCCGGGAGGTGTGCCCATCTCGCTCCCTGGAGTGGCGCTAGGTGGAGCTAGCCCTCCCCGAGGACAGTGTGTGTGTTACCCATGCGCTCCCCTGTTTGAAGGCCTCTGTTGTGATACGGGAAGGCACTGGACTCCTGCCATCAGACCCTTTTCCAAACATCTCCCAGGGTTCCAGCCAAGCTGGGTTGACTCAGCCAACTTTTAATGATAAATGTTGCCTCCCCCACTGTTGCTTCCTCCTTCCAGATTGGCTGCTATGCAGCTATGAAAAAGAAAATCTATGCCATGGGTGGAGGATCCTATGGGAAACTCTTCGAGTCTGTGGAATGCTATGACCCCCGGACCCAGCAGTGGACTGCCATCTGTCCCCTGAAAGAGAGAAGGTGAGAGAACAGGGATGTGGACTGTGCAGAGCCCCTTTCGCCTGGCTTTCTCTTCTCCCTTCTTTTAAATGGATCTTTTATTTGACTTGCTATTTGGTTCATATAACACTAAATGAATAATCCACTCCCTGAAAAAGGAAGACTCTTGTATTTGTGAAACACTGAATATCACAGAGCTAAAACAAGCAAAGAGGCATTAGGGAATCAGGTCATGAGACGTATTGATGAATCCAATGCTTAGTATGTATGTGTTGCATGGCCTTTCAGGTTTGGAGCAGTGGCCTGTGGAGTCGCCATGGAACTGTATGTATTTGGCGGAGTCAGAAGCCGCGAGGACATCCAGGGGGGCGAGATGGTAACTTGCAAGTCGGAGTTCTACCACGATGAGTTTAAAAGGTATTTATGAATGGTTTCGTGTGGCTTCTGCAGCTTTCTCTTTATGCTTTCAAAGCCATTTCTTAGCTTTATTTAGTTTTGCTTTGCAATTATTTCACTGAATTCATTTATTTATATCTAATGCATACTGGGTATTTATTTAGTGACTTCAGAAGTCTTGGTAACTCATAGGAAAGCCAGAGAAAAATGTTTCTCAAGTGCAGAGCAGACCTTGACACTTGTGATAGCTTTTAGGAGAAAGTTCAAACTCCTTAACTTAGCAGATACGGCCTTTTGTGATATGACCCGGGTCTACTCTTTGTGCTACTGTTCAGCCCAGGTGCTTCACTTGAGTTCCACTGGGTGACATTTTCCCTCCGAAACTTGGTATCATTGTCTCAGCTCTGTGCTTTCGCACTTTTCCTTTTGCCTAAAACTTCCTTTCTCATATTTATCCAGTTAATTTGGCTTCTTCAAAATTCAGCTTAATGATCACCACCGAGAGAAGGCCTGCTCACGACTCCCGGTCTGAGCTAGGCGCCTCAGACTGTGATCCCATGCCTGTCTGTCTTGATTGTGACTGTGAACTGAAGCTCCTTCAGGGCAGGTTCCAGCTCAGCCTTGGGTCCTAGCTTCTGGCCTCGCCCCTGACCTGTATCAGACACTCAGTAAACGTGGTATCAGAGCTTCTTAAATCATCTACGGGCTGCCATACATATGAGGTGGAGTGGGCAGCATCTGCTCAATCCCTGCCACTTCCCTCCTCTCACACGTTTTATTATAACCACCGAACAGCATTTTTCTTGCAGTAATGTGTTCAAATCCTACAGGGAAATTGCTGTGCTAGTTAATCTTGTGATAGCATTTCTACCCTGTTGCCAGAAGGGAGCGCCAGAATATAATGTTTAATTTCGTAATATTTTAGGGTAAACAGTGCTGCGCAGTTGCCAAGGTTTTAGAAATAATTAATGTTAAAAGATTAACAACATTAATGTTATCTAGTAATGTTTTCTAATTTTATGATGTTTTCACATCCTGTTTGGGGTTTTTTTCCCCTTCAGTTACTGGGGGCAGACAATCTTATGAAAATTTACTAGACTAAGTGTGACAGCAGTTTGAGAACGCCCGCTACTGTGGTCGGGACGGGCAGAATTTCAAAGACTTTTCTACACCTCTCTTCCATCATGTGTTACTGTGAGGGCTAACTGTTCACGGTACAAAGTAGTATATGCATTTCCTTCCCAAATGAATCTCAAAACAGTTGCCCAAGTTCATTAAAAAGCAGGGGTCAGTGCATTTGGTTTCTGATAAAATATTGATATACACCTTTCTCGTAATGACTGAATTGCTGTTTGGACACTGTGATCTAGAGAGCTGCATCTTGCTTGCTGGAGTAATCGAGGTTGCTTATGGTTTCACCATTTTCTGTTCCTGTTTTGATTGTGTAGGACTTGAAGTTGGCTGTGAAGTTTTCACTCTCCTTTGATACGCTATCATCATTAGAGCCTTTAGACTTCTCTCACGTTGTCTCCTATTTATGGACTATCAAGTAATAAGAGTATTGGGCTTCCCAGGTAGCGCAGATGGTAAAGTGTCTGCCTGCAATGCGGGAGACCTGGGTTTGATCCCTGGGTCGGGGAGATCCCCTGGAGAAGGAAATGGCAACCACTCCAGTACTCTTACCTGGAGAACTCCATGGATGGAGGAGCCTGGTGGGCTCCAGTCCATGGGGTCACAAAGAGTCAGACACGACTGAGCGACTTCACTTTCACTTTTCACTTTCAATAAGAGTATTATCTGCTTTTAGTTCATAATTGTTAAACGTGACTATTACTTCTTCATTGCTGTTTAAAGTACTTCCCAGTAAAATTCACTTCTCTGTAGTTGGCTTATATTCAAGTTCCCCAGTGTTTGTTCGCAGATAGAATGAAGAAAGCGTGGTTCCTGTCGTCAGTATGCAGGGTTCTTGTTTAGGTAAAGCCAGCCATACATAACATGTAACACTGAGTGCCGTGCATCGCCTCGTTGACACATTTAACCTTCAAAGCAGCCCTCTGAGACACAGGTGCGCTTTTCATCCCTATCTTGCATATGAAGAAATCGAAACACAGAGAGGTTGAGTCACATGCCCCAAGACACACAGACAGCGCTTGGCAGAGCTGGCCTCGGAGCCCACCGGTTCAGCCGCCGCACAGCAGTGCCTTAAAGACATGGTCTTCCCCACGATAAACTACAGAAGGGGAGGACAGCTATGAGTAGTTTCTCTGGTTAAGGCTCAGATGTTTCCAAGTGTGTGGTATTTGCATACTTTGGAAGCTGTTGCCAAATGAGCAGCCTGCCTTAGATTGAAGACCATTTATTGTTTTTAAGTAATCTCGTCTTTCCTGTCTTTGTTCCCTATTTTTAGGTTAAAAGTTTCCTGGAAAAATGCCACATCTTACTATTTTCTGTGTTTCTGACTAAAAGCAAAACTGTTTGAAGGAAAGCAAAAATTAAAAAAAATTGCCCTTATTTATACCAAGTCACAGTAACAACCTCATATATCCAGAAAGATATTTCTATATATATATCTATTTGTTCTTTGCATTCCTAGTTCTAGTACTGCACTAGACTAGTACTCCCAGTGGTCTATATTTTTTTAAAAGTTATCTTTGATTCTCTCTTATGCTTCATATCTCATGAGTTGCCAAATCTTATTTTTTTTAAAACTCTATAGTGTTTTTCACACATACCTATCTTTATTTCTCTGCCATGAATCCAGTGAGTTCACTCTGTCACACATGCCGTGTCCTGAGCCTTCTAGCCAGTCTCTCTGATACATTTCACCTACTGTGCTTTTGAAAGATTAATCTGACTTTGGTCATTTCATTCAGATGGAGAGTCTTCCTAGTTACCCCTTGCTTACCAAGTAAAGACATTAGTATTTAGCCTCCTCCTCGGGGCCCTCTGTGATCTGAGGTTGAGAAAAATGTTCAGCCTTGTCCACTTTCTTCCTTTCCCATGTTCTGGAGTGCAGCTCACTTAAAGCCACCCTGTGTCTTACTGCCTCTGCGCATTTGTTCAGCCTACATGCCCTCCCCTCCTCGTTTTTAATAGATAGATCATGTTAACTATGCTCTGAAGTCAAGACCTGTTTTGATGAACATGTGCTTGGATAGACATCTCTGACCACTGGCCACATCCCCCTGTGGCTCTCTGACCTGCGGGTAAGGGACCATACAGGAGCAAGGGTTAAGTGGAAGTCACCGCATGTCCCCCCTTGCCGAGGTAGAGAGCCAGGTGCAGCACTGCATCCTGAGGAACCTGCAGACCTCAGTGCCACCGTCAGAGACTCGCAGGTGCAAGGGTGGTGCCCCATCACGTCCCACTTAATTCACTGAGAACGAGCAGAAAAGTCAGCTGCAGTTTGGAAAATAGCTGTCGGCTCCCATAAACTTAGACAGGTGGTTAGGTGGTCACCGACCTAATGATTAACTGGTAGGAGGAGTTAACTGCTCACCTGTGAGAGAAGACTCTGATGAAAGCAGAAATAGCCAAAAAAGAAGCACAGTTGCAGCCTTTAGGGAATGTCCCCGGAAGGAACAGACTTGGAAGTCTGCTCCCCACCCTCAGGGCTGGGGTTCACCTCTGGAGGAGGAGGTGCAGTGGCCCAGGGTACGGCAGAGTCCTGGACGCAGGGGCCAGAGCTGGTGCACAGGAAGATGCTTGCTGGCCAGCAGAGCACCTGCCCGCACGTGAGCATCTGCAGGTCCCCTGCACACTGGCGGAGCAGACCACCTACACCAGGGGAGAAGCCCTTTCCTCCTGAGCCTTGCAGTCATTCCAGCGCCCTCTGTTGAGAAAGCTCAGTATTGCACTTAGCTTCTCAAAGAGCTCGCCGCACATCAGTGTTCATTTTCTCCATTGTGTATTCTGTGTCATTGGTTTCTCCTCTTGTCTATCTTATTTCCCTCCTTTTACTTATTCTGGATTTCTTTTGTTTTTCCTTTTATACCTTCCTCGGGTAGCATATAGGATTTTTAAAATTCCCCTTCTGCAGTCTGTCTTTCCATCATAAGCCTGTTTTCCTTTTTCATTTACTGAGCATTGTTGTGCTAGCTGCGTCCACATCCCTGCTGGTAGATAATCCCATCATCTGAGTCATCTCAGAGTTGGCGTCTGTTAATTGTTTAGTCCCCCGAGAAGGGGTTCTCATTTATTTGGCTCTTTTGTTGAGTACTTCTGGATTACCTCCGGGCTTTGAGAGCAGGACACTGCTGAGGACCTGAGGTCTCTTCTAGCACTCCAGAGAGTTGCTCAAGAGTGTTTTGCAGGCAGTGGGCATGGTCAGACTTGCTGAGCCTCAGGTGCAAGCATTCGTGGGTCCAGTGCCCGTAAGACGTGAGGTCAGCAATTGCCCATTTTCACTTAGCAGGGAGAGCTATTATTATTTTTCCCTTTTCCTATTTATTAGAGGCAGCTCAGAGGCAGGGGCCAAACTGTATTCCCAGTCCCACAAACTGCTTGACATCAGCTTTCAGATGTTAGAGGAATCGGATCTTTGCTTTATAGCAGCTTGGCCTCTGAGTTGTTACGTGATCTTGGACAACATTCTGCTTCTGCATTTCTTGGGATTCAAAATAGGGAATGTGCCACTCTAGCCGTCTGGAGAGAGTGTGCATTGGAAAAAGACAAAGCGCTGCTCTTGGTGAAATAACTTTCATGCCCCGGTGGTGAGTGGAGGCCTGGACACTGGTGGAGCTACAGGGTCACATACATTTCCTCTGACCGAGGTCTGCTCTGACCTGGCTACGCCTTTAGCTATGAAAGGGCACATTATTACATAGCAGTCTAGTTTGTTTTGTTTTAAAGCAAAAAAACAAAAACAAAAACCTTTTATTTGGGAATATTTTAGACTTGACGAAAAGTAGCAAAAATAGAGTTCCTATAAGCTTTTTCTACTGTTAACATCTTACATGCTGCAGTATTCACTTTGGTACAATATTATTAAGTAAACTACAGACTTTATTACTTTATTCAGATTTCACCAGTTCACCCACTAATATCTTTTGCCCTCTGCTCTGGGACCCAATCCAGGATCTAACATTGTTTTCAGTTGTTTATATATATTTTTTTCATCTCCTCTAATCTGTGATGGTTCCATGGTCTTTGCTCATCCTTCATGACCTTGATACCCTTGAAGGTTATTGGATGGTTTTTTACTAGGATGTCTCTCCACCTGGGTTTGTCTGATGATGTCTCGTGATGAGGCTGAGGTTGTGCGTTTGGGGTGGGGATCCCACAGAAGTGCTTCTGGGCCCTTCTCTGCCTGGTGTCAGGGGGAGAGACACTTTTTCCCGTTACTGGTGATGCTAACCTCGATGGCTTAGTTAAGGTGTCATCTGTGGGGTTTCCCCACTGTAAAGTCACTGTTTCTCCCTTTGTAATTCATGAATATCTTGGAAGAGATAATTTGAGAATATGCAAATATACTATTTCTTAAATTTTTTTTAAGAAATATACTATTTCTTAAATTTTTACCACTAGTGGAGCACCCTCGATGGACTGGCCTCCCAGTAGTTAGAATCGTGGTGTTTGCCTCTTGGTGATTTTTCTCTTCCCTCATTCCTTCTCCCTGTGTCAGCTGGAATTCTGTAAAGAACACCTGTCCCTTCTTCCTGTTTTTTTTTTAATGGATTCATCCATCTATTTATATCAGTGTGGACTCATGGATATTTATTTTATTCTGTGAGTTATCCAGGACTGTCATTCACTGTGTTGCTCCAGTTGCCCCAGCTGTGGCCGTCAGGAGCTGCTTGTTGGCTGTGTCCTTCTGACACACCTCATCCTTTTTGAAGCTCTTCCTACATGGCAGCACAAGATGGTCCAGGCTCATCTTGTGTTTTCTGTCTCAGCTGTGGAATCAGCCACCTCTTCATGGAGCCCTGGCTCCTTTTCATGGTTATGAAATTGATTTTCAACAGAAGAGCCAAGGCAGTTTAGCGGGGAAAGAAATGTCTTTTCAGCAAATGATGCTGGAACAACTAGCTCTCTATAGGCCTAGATATAAGGATAAAACGGACTTGCCTATTATACCTCACACCATATACCACAGGTAAGTTGAAGTGTATCATGAGACCTAAATGTTAACACTGAAACAATAAAATTTCCAGAAATTTTAATTTAACCTTGGAATAGGCAGAGATTTCCTAGAAGGACATAGAAAGCATGACCTATAAAAAGGAAAAAAAAAAAGAATAAACTGGAATTCATCAAAATTAAGAAAACCTCTGTTCTCAAAAGCCCCCATTAAGATAATGAAAAGATAGTCTACATGCTGGGGAAAAGGATCTATGATGCACATATCCAGCAAAGGACTTGAACTGTAAAATAAAAGACTTAAAATTCAGTAAGACAGAAAACCCAGTTTGAAAAATGAACAGATCTTTGAGCAGACATTTCACCAAAGTAGATATACAGAGTGTTCAGTAAGCACACACAGAGATGCTCAGCATCATTGGTCTTTGGGGAAAAGCACACCACTCATGTGGCTCAAGTGATAAAAGACCGACAGTACCAAGAGCCGGCAGAAATGCCCAGCAGCTGGAGTTTTCGCATGTTGCTCATTGGCATGCAAAATGACCCAACACTCTGGCAAACACTGTGGCGTTTTCGTATCAAAGGAAATACACCTTTAACCGTACAACCAAGCAATTCCATAGCATAAGCCCACGAAGGAGCTTTGCCCTCTAATGTCCAAAATAGTTCACTCACAACTCCTTGCAATTCCGTGGACTGCAGCCTGTCCCGCTCCTCTGTCCATGGAATTCTCCAGGCAAGAGTACTGGAGTGGGTTGCCATTTGCTTTCTCCAGGGGATCTTCCCAGCCCGGGGATCAAACTCTGCAGTGTCTCCTGCATAGTTGGTGGGATCTAACCCAGGTCTCCCGCACTGCAGGCAGACTCTACCAGGAAGCCGGACACTGGAGGCTGCCCAAATGAACCTGCACAGGTCAATGGCTGACAGATTCTACTACCCCGCACAGGGCAGTGCTATTTAAAACAACAGGAAATGAGAATGGTGAAGCCACAGCATGGGTGAATCTCAGAAGCACTCTGCTGAGGGACAGAAGCACAGTCTATGTGATTCAATATATGCCACCTTCTGGAACAGACACGATTCAATCTTCTGTGACAGGAGGGAGATGAGCATTTCCCCAAAAGAGGGGTGTTGGTGGCATCAGAGTTTTGTCATCTCGGTCTGCCTGGATGTCACGGCCATCCTCTTGGCCTCCTTCATCCCGTCCCTCTGTTTTCAGGTGGATCTATCTTAATGACCAGAATTTATGCATCCCGGCCAGTTCCTCTTTCGTGTACGGAGCGGTCCCCATAGGCGCCAGCATCTACGTCATCGGAGACCTGGATACAGGTAGCACGTGAGGAGCGGTCTCGTGGGAGCCGCTGCCCGGTGGGGGTGGTGGTCGGGGCCCGGGGCCCAGCACGGCGTGTCACCTCTGCTTGTTCGCCCGCCGTGCAGGCACCAACTACGACTACGTGCGCGAGTTCAAAAGGAGCACGGGAACCTGGCACCACACCAAGCCCCTGCTGCCCTCCGACCTGCGCCGCACGGGCTGCGCGGCCCTGCGCATCGCCAACTGCAAGCTGTTCCGCCTGCAGCTGCAGCAGGGCCTCTTCCGCATCCGCGTGCACTCGCCGTGACGGCCGGCGCCAGCTCCTGACCTCGCGCCGGACGCCGCGCTCCGCGAGGGGCCAGCCGGCGGGCGCCCGCCCCGCGCCGGCCTCGTGCGGTAACGCTTCGGAGCCTGGCTTCAGCTCTTGTTCAGAGAGCACGGAAACTGCTGAAAAACTACCGAGGGGGGCAATCCTTGCCTCCCGGTGTGTCCCCAGATCAACCAGGGCTAGTCAGGGTCCGAGGAGAAGGGAAGTGGGAGTCGTACCGTGTAAAATACGGAGGGTAAAACCCTAAGGTGCATTTTCCCCGAGGGCATCTCATGTCTGACCGACCGCTGTGTTCCAGTACCTGGCTTTGGTTGAAAAAAATCCGTATATGCAAACCAACATATCCAAACATACCAGGATTGCTTTTCCACTGCACTTGGAAGGAGATACTATGCCTAACTCTGCCCAACCATTTAAGGGTCTGTGCCTAAATTGTTAGTTTGGACTCAATGCCAGTTAGTCTCCACTTAACTGCTAGTTCTCTATCCTAAAAATCTTTTTTGAACTAAATTATGATGAATTGAAACTAAGATAAAATTTCTCTTATATGACATTCTATCTTAGTAATCTAAAGGGTCAGTAAATTAAGGAGTCAGGTGGCAGCTCTCCGGTGACTTTAAAGGAGGTTGTAACTTCTGTGTTAACTCAGATGCAGATGCATCATGCTGTCCTGTCTGAGGTTGAGAAGGATCTCCTGCAGTGCCATTCTCCCTTTCCAACTAAGCAGAACCATTTTATAAGTCTGAGGACATGAGTGAGTAGGAGATTTTATAAAAAGAAGGACCCAAGTCAGACAAATAGTAAAAGTCTGCTAAGACCGAAAAACAAAAAAAGAAAAAAAAAGGTCCAGAGAAAATGTATAGGGATCAAAAACTTAAAAAAAAAAAAATCTGCCTGAAAGCACACAGAGTCTTGTTTACTACTGTCTAGGGTTTGAAAATGTCTTAGAATGCGAATCCATGTTAAGAATCTAGCCTTTGTAGCAGAATTTTCTCAATGCCGTTCACTAGTACGAGTTTCTGACAAATTACATAACAAGTAAAGTTTGGCTGGTAGAATAAACTACCTCAACTTAATTTCATTCCGTTCATAGTACAGCAAATTAATCCTTTCCTCCTTTTCTCTCCGTGTCAACCCACACTGACCCCACTTCCCATGGGGGAAAGAAGTCTGTCATCAGGGGCACTTAACCTAGTAACATACTTTGTTTTCCATTTGAATTATGCCCTTTCATGTGAAACCAGGGACTTCAAAGTGCTTGATGACTTTAGCATTTGAAATTTATGCAATATCAGATTTCTAGTCAGTATGGAGGTCTTTATTTCTAATTGTTTTCTACAGCTTTTTTTCCCCCCTCCCTCTTAGTATATGGCTACAAGAAGCAGCCTTTAGTCTTAATGATTAACAAATGTATAAATGTATCCTTTAGTTATAAATTTGAGAATAGGAATTTCTTCTGGAAACTTCCTGCCTAGAGTGTTTGTATGCTTTTCACATGCATATGAAACATCACGGGTGTTCTTCCACCCAGGGACAGTAGGAGGGGGACCCAGGTGCAGTTAGAGGTCAGTCCAGTGCTAGAAAAGGTCGCTGAGCAGCCTTGCCTATGGGGATTCTGAAGAATGCCCTGTGTGTACATTTGCTCTCCATCCTGGCAGAAGACATGGGTCACAGAGGCGCAGGGTTTCTGTCTTCTCTGTCAGAGGCACCAGGCCGTTCACGGAGCAGGTCTGACCCGTAAGTCAGAGCCAGCCTCTTAGCTTTGTACCATGGACCAGTCAACTGTGGTCTGCACGCTGTCCCCAGGATGTCTTGGATATCTTTTAACCAAGGCAAACTACATGGCCACTGCAAAGAAAGAAAACTTTCTTTGTACAACTAGATGTTAATTTTATGGGAGATAAACTGCCGAAAGAGTGGATTTTCTTTGGTAAAATGCCCCATTCAGAACAGAACCTTGGCCTTCAGAAACCTCCACTGAGGTACATTAAAGTGGTGACCAGTGTCCTGTTAAAGCCGTGACAGTCAGCAGTTCTCTTTTCTTTAATTTCTGAAGTTTAAAGTTCTTTCCAGGCTACGCCAAGCCTCTCCAAGGAGACAGTTCATTGTTCAGGAGTGAATGAGTCCCTGTTGTAATACTATCAGTGCCTGCATGACTTGGTCAATTCATTTTATAAAAGTTTTATCATTACTATTATTTAGTTCGTTGATACTGTAGCTGCAGAAGTCAGGTAATGTTTTCTAATAGTAAATTTGCCACGTAATATGGGATGCAATAACCAACAAAAGCTGCTAAGTGCCAAACTGTTATGTTATTATATATAAATATAAAAATATTACATTGAAGTGTCGGGATGTATTTAATTTTATTATATTCCAAAATTAATAATGACTTTCTTGTAAATCAGTTACATCAGTATTGTGAAGTAAATTTGAACTCATTTCACACAGGTTTATGTTTTAACCATCCACTTATGCCTTGAAACATCCTTTCTTGGTAAATTTTTGATACTTCTTTTAATAGAAGGCACTTTTACCAGGTATATGTTGAAATTAGAGGCTAAAGATAGATCTTAAAATTTTAAATACAATATCTTGGGGGAAAGTGCAATTTATTTTCATAATCCAAGTTGTCTCAGGTTAGAGTAAGTGAATATTGAAAGGATTTCTTCTAGGCTACAGTCTAAAGTCAGTTTGTTTGTTTCTTTGTTTAATACATCCAAACAGTTTTTTTTATTTCAAAGATTTAAGTGTTTAAAATGAAGTTTTTAATTTTTTTGTGATAGTGCTTATATCCTGTGAGAGATTAAAATGTGTGTGTAAGAGAGGGAGAGAGTGTGTGTGTGTGAGAGAGATGTGATTTGGTAAGTCTGTTTATATATGTTTACTTTTGGAATTGTGTTGTGTGTGTGATATGATTCAGTAAGTCTGTTTATATATGTTTACTTTTGGAATTGTCATTCCAAACTACATATACTATTGTCTCCTGGTGCTTCAGAGAAATTCTTGAGCCTGTGGCCCTTCAGCTTATACTACTGTGTTAAACTCATGTTGAGTGAATATATTGATATATTTGTAGTTTGTAGTAAGTTTTACTTGGCATTTGCATTTCTTTTCTTTAGCATAGAAAAAACAGTGCTTACCAACTCGTAGTTGGTATACTGTAGAAATTTGGCCTAAGAAATTTCTAAATTCATCATTTCTTTCACTAATCCATTCTTTGATCGCCGTTAGGAGTTGATAGCTAACAGTAGGCTTTTTTCAAACTGTGCAGCAACCAGAAAGGAATATTTGGGGGATGTTGGACAGGATATTGTTTGTCTTGAAGTATTGTCTCACCTTACACTACCACTTTAGCGATGGCACTTTCTTCAGTGATGTTTGGAAGTGCGATTTTGTCCTTTATGAGCAGGGAGTTCCCTGGGCGATGCACCAGAGATACATCCTTTGTATTGACGTGATAAAGACAGGGTTCCTTTGCTCTAGCACTGCAGTTACTCAGGGTAGCAGGTTAGGGCTCTAGAGAAATGTGTTAGCTGCTTTGGTCCGCTGGATTTCTGCCTGGTGCGTTCTTACTACAGTGCGCCAGACCAGGGATCCCCAAAAATTTTCCGAGGAGCTCTAAATGACAGTATTATCTTCTAGAATTGTGGCTCTCTTGATTCAAGAGGAGGCTGCCTGTGGTCAGATGAAGACATGCAACTGTCCAGGGAAAAAATGAGGTGGCACTTCCACTGCATCAGCTTTGAAGGTGCTGGAACCCCCTCACAGAGCACCCAGTGGAAGGGAAGGGAAGAGTGAGGCTGCTTGGATTCAGGGGCTGCCCTTTAGGCTCTGAGAGAAGTGATCCCACTTGGCACAGAAAAGCCCACCCTGGGTTTAATCACTAGTGTTGATTGAGCTCCTACTCAGAATTCTGCTCGGGCTTCTGGGGAGCATCACAGCGAGGCAGGTGAAATACGGCCCTTCCTCTAGGTTGTAAACTCCTTGTGGAAGGGACCCTACCTTAGTCTTCTGCTAATCCCAGTGCTCGACACACAGTAGGTAGTCATTTATTATGACCAATGAATATAGTGTCCTTGCGATCCAAGTGACATTCTTCACAGGATTGAAAGTGACTTGCTTTTAAATGAGATTTTTAAATGAGAAGCTTTGTACACAAGACGGGCTGGCCTCCTAACATAGAGCCGGAAACCTGTACAGGATAAAAAAGCAAAGTGCCTGACCTATATTATGCACAGCTCTGTGGTCTCTGTTCCAAAGGGTTTTTGAGACCCTGTCCTCAGCACACCTAGTAATGTTTATCACATTTAATTTATTTTTCACTGCTTTTTATACGGGTCTCAGAATCTTCCTAATACACACTCTTTGACCCTGACGTGTCTGTGATAGATACAGTGCTCTCTGGTGGGCAGAAAGCATCCCAGTAGATACAGCTTCGTTCCCCACTTCAGATGTGAGTGGAAACTAAAAGTGGAATCCAGTCTTTGAACTATGATGTCACTGTTCAGCCCTTTAGAATATCACTTAATATTATAGGCAGGCAAGTATTTTAATCACACAAGAATCACTTAAGTGTAACTTAAACTCCCAAACATATCCTTTACAAGTTACACAAATACAAACTAAAAGATCTTTGGTTTTCTTTATCAGTTAGCTGTGGAAATTTAAGAATTTACTGAAGTCGTAAGAGCAGAGGTAATAAGTATTTATGTTTGAGAGAGAAGCTGTTTTTACTTTGAAAAGCTGAAGCTTCACTTACCCTTTGCTTTCTTACCACATTTAAGGGAAAAGATACTGTGTCTTAGAATGTTGAGGAAACCATTTTTCTAGTTTGCTAGTAATCCATGAAGTATTTGTAGCTGGTTCAGAAATGATAGAAGTTGATGCTGCAAGGGTGAGGAATGTGACCCTCTTGCTTACATCTGATGGGAACATGAGCTCAGGTGAGCTGGCCCTGCCTGTTGCCAGCGGAGTCCCAGTGATACTGAACTGGTGGCTTCATCTGTTCCTTTTTTTTTTGTTTTGGCACAGCACCCAGTAAAACTTTTAAATTTTTCGTATTTTTTCAGAGGTAATTCTATTAATTTTAAACATGTCTCAACTTTGTCACATTGTGATAATGACATGTGAGAACCTCATGTGTAACTGTATCTCCTCTGGTCTGATTCGTACCCTTTAGGAAAGTTAGTTCTTGCTCACTTCTACCTTTGAAGTTCTCTAAGTGGAAGGACTTTTAAACTCCTTCCCTTTCTTATGAAATTAAATATCTAATTTGTTGTTGTTCAGTCACTAAGTCTTGTCCGACTCTTGGCAACCCCATGGCCTGCAACACGTCAGGCTTTCCTGTCCTTTACTATCTCTCAGAGTTTGCTCAAATTCACGTCCATTGAGTTGGTGATGCTGTCTCATTTTCTTGCCCCCTTCCCTTCCTGCCCTCAATCTTCTTACCCAGCATCAGGGTCTTTTCCAATGAGTTGGTTCTTTGCATCAGGTGGCCAAAGTGTTGGAACTTCTGCATCAGTCCTTCCAATGAATATTCAGGACTGATTTCCTTTAGGATGGACTGTTTGGATCTCCTTGCAGTCCAAGGGACTCTCAAGAGTCTTCTCCATCACCACAGTTCAAAAGCCTCAATTCTTCAGTGCTCAGTTTTCTTTATAGTCCAACTCTCACACCCATACATGACTACTTGAAAAACCATAGTTTTGACTATATGGACCTTTGTCAGCAAAGTGATGTCTTCACTTTTTAATATGCTGTCTAGGTTTGTCATAGCTTTCCTTCCAAGGAAAAAGTATCTTTTAATTTCTGATAACATTTAATATCTAATGTTTCAGTATCTAATAACATTGCTTAATTAGCTAGTGAGACATATCCGTTGCCTTTTCTTTTTCCTGTTGAAATGAAAAATAATCTTCTAAAATTGCTACTCATCTGAAATTTGGGCTAATTTTGATATTGGTGTCCCTATGGCCCAACAAAATTGTTGCCAATTCTTAAATCACTGTGATGTGAATTAGAAGGTACAGGGGATGACAGCCCTCAGAGTCTGGGCACACACTGCATAAGATAACGTGGGGAAGACTCAGCCGCTTCCTGTAGCCCGAGTAAATGGCCACTTTGGAGAATTCAGACCCCAAGTGGCTATAGGTTCATCTTTCTGGTTGGTGAATTATATTTATTACAGCTTCATTTTTAGCATTTCAGTAGAAGTTTTTAAGTACTTTACTTGTATTCCTCTAACTTATCAGTTACAAGGTGTACCTTAGAACCTTGAATTACACTTTTTCAGGTTACACGGAGGAACGTGGTTCAAAGATGACTGTACACGTAGTTTGCTTCATCGTGTTTCCTGTTTAATTGGATGAGAATCACACATGCACTTATTCCCTTGTTCTTCGTGTTTATAGGAAAAACTGTTCTCAGCTACCTCATTATGTAGTGTTGTGCTTGATCCCCTGCCAATTGAGAAGAATCCAACACATTCTGTCCTTTAACAAAAGCCTGGAAGCAAGCAGTAAGCGGCCTTGAGGAATACAATTCTCTAAGGCGTAGTTTCCACTTTAATTTTAATCAGGAGGAACAATAATTCTAGGGCTGCTGCAAAATGATTACTTGAAGCTCGACTTGAACTTTAAAGAATCTTTACAAGGCTATGTTTTCGTAGCATAGAAAAGTAGTATGTTTAAACACCACTGCTGTATAAAATAGTAGGCTTCATTGCCTTGGTCATTCACAACAGATAGGAAAACGTGTCTGTCTGTAATTTGACCCAGTGTTTGGGATTCAGATGCTTGGGGTGACTGTTCTTCATATTCTATAAGGTGCTAGTGGGAGCAGTTTAAGGATCTATTAGGTGTATTTTCATGAATTTGTTTCCCAAGAATCTTACCTTTGATGAAAGTATAGGGCTCCTCATAAAGTTCCTCTGTTCTTTTAGTTCTGATAACCTGGGGTTTTACAATGAAACTCTGAAAGTGCCGAGTTGAGCTGACCAAACAGCACAGAACTGCATTATACTTAAAATCACAAGTGATTGGATTTGTCTGGTATGTCAGTGGAATGTCCCCAACTTCCTCCTATACAGGGTACGCCTGGGCACTGTCCTTCCCAGCATCGGTCAGCTTACCTGGCTGGTGAGTTAGGGGCAACTCCCAGGTCCTTCCGTTCTTGTAGACAGACCTTCCCTTCCAGGGGTGATTTCTTATTAGGAATTACCTAGAACCCCTCATATCGGAGAAGGCAATGGCAACCCACTCCAATATTCTTGCCTGGAAAATCCCATGGACAGAGCCTGGTAGGCCGCAGTGCATGGGGTCGCGAAGAGTCAGACACGACTGATCGACTTCACTTTGATGCATTGGAGAAGGCAGTGGCACCCACTCCAGTGTTCTTGCCTGGAGAATCCCAGGGACGAGGGAGCCTGGTGGGCTGCCGTCTATGGGGTCGCACAGAGTTGGACACGACTGAGGCGACTTAGCAGCAGCAGCAACAGGACCCCTCATGGCCAAAAAGTTCTGCCCATTCCTAAAAACCTGGCATACTAGGAATAACTTACATACCAGGTAAAATCTAAAACCTTCACTGTCCCTGTGCGTTTATAAGACTTAATGGTTAGGCTTCTGCTTTTCATACTAAAGGGTTTGCTCCCCTCAGCAGAATCCTGGCAAAGTTCTCAGGTGGATCTAGCCGTGGGCCAGCTTCCTTGGTTGTAACGACTTTGAGGAAATTGCAAGCATCTCTGTGCAGCGCCGGGCGACCCCGCGGTTGTGGGCGTCGGCCGGGCACGCTGGGTCTAAAGACGTTGCCCGCCGCCTCGTGCCCCTCGGAGCCCGTCCCTCCGGAAGCCGAGGGCGGCTGTTCACCTGCCAGGGTTCCTGTGGAGAGCCAGTGGGGCGAGGAAGTGAGAGCTTGGCGCCTTGCGCACAAGTTGGGGGTTGGGACCTCGGCGGCGGGCGCCCCCCGTCTCAGCCGTAGTCTCTGCCCCTCGCTCAATATCCTGGCCTCAGAGCTGGCTTCATGCTAGCCTCTGCCGCCACAAGAGACACAAACAGATGTACGTTTGCTTTTACAAGATGCATATTGTTTTGGGTCCATGACGCCGCTCTCCTGCTTCTCTAAGACCTGAAATTCAAGACAATTCTAGACAGTGGAAACGCCCAAAGATATGTGTCTAGGATATTTAGAGTGGTTATAAATATCCTTTGTTTCAGGGTTTGCCTGATGGAGTACTCTAATAATATTTAAAACTTTCTGGAAGTTGAATTTTTCTTTTTTTCCCAAAAATATAAAAGGTAGTAGTCAATGCTAGTCAAATAAATGATATTTCCCAGGTCTCAGTTTGAGATCACTAGACGTAAACTACTTCTCTGAAATTGGATGTTGTGTGGAACCTAAAGACAAACTTTGTATTGTGTGTGTGTGTGTGTGTGTGTGTGTGTAGAACTTATATACCTTCAGCTAAAGAAGGGTTATTTAACAAAGCGATATCAAAAGGGAGCTCCTAATCCTCTTATAAAGTCACTTCCTTTCCAGTTCAGATTATGGACTGTTGGATTTAGCGGTACCTGATTTATCCAGCTTGTTGTGATTTCAATAAGACACTTTATAAAGTCATTCTTGATATTTTTGTGATTGGGTAAGGAAGTAGAAATAGGTTTAAAGGAGGTGAGAAATAGGCTCTATTGATAAGAATGGGCCTTGTGTCCACATAGATGGGAATAATCTAGCAGTGTGCATTTTTAATGTTTTCTTTAATAATATGTATAAAAATATAGATGACAGACGCATTGGGTGGTAGGTGCTTATTTTACAGTCTAATAACATGGCTAAACATAGTCTTATGTCCAGATTCACAGAAGACAGTTCCCAGTTGAAAGGGAAAGAAAAAAACTGGGGGATGGGGTGGGAAGCATTGATGATTCGAACATAAGCCAGCTGTTGAAAGTAGTGCCCTTGTCCGTGTGTAGGGGCTGATAGTCAGACAAGGGAGTCTGTTCTGCCCACCCCCTGCACTGACGGGCCCTGGGAATCAGCATCCAGGAGGATGACAGCCAGGGTGGCGGGCGCTCTGGAAGCTCTAACAAGAAGCTCTGGGGGCCCCAGGCTCCGGCCTGCTGGGCTTTAGAAGGTGCAGGTGTGCGTGTCCCAGAGCACTGCCTCCTGGCAGGAGGCAGAAGCTATAGAGGTAGAATGTTTCTGTCACTCTCAGAACTTTCTAGAATTGCCTCATGATAAACTGAGTGCCTCCGGAGGTCTGAGCGCTCGGCTCTGAGGATCATCCCAAAGGTGGCCTCTGTAGCTGTGTCTCGTGGGTATAATGGAGACAGCCAGAGGAGTCTCGCACGATGTGCAGATATTATCACAAGCTCCAGAGCTTAGAGGTTCTGTGAACAGTTTAGTTAAAAGGAGGGGGGGAAATGTTTATATTTCAGCTTTCACGGTGTTTTTTGGGGAGAAGGGTCTTTGTTCCTTTAATGTATGCTATCTCCCATCCTCCCTGCCCGCTACCTGCTCACCGTCTCCTGACTGTGGCCGCTGGCCAGAGGCACAGCCACCTTGAGCAGAACCTTCATAAACAGACAAATCTCTAGAGAATTTCCCTAAAACCACAATTGTCAACTAGACGGTGATTGATTCTTGCTCTTCCTATACTTTTTGTTGTAAATCTCTCAGTATCTCTGCAGAGTTAAGAAAGCTAATAAGTCTAAATCGTATTCTTTTAAGCAGGGCCTAGGGCTTGGGACAGCGTCAAGGGGACCGTGCAGTGGGGAGAGTTGAGTTGGCCGACCTCTTGCAGCACCTTCCGACTCCAGGAATGGAGCCCCTCACTAGTGGGTCACTTTGTCATCCCTTGGGAAGCATCTCCAGAGGACCTGCCTCCTCTCGGGCTCTATCCCTCTTCCAGGAAAGCCATGCAGCGGGGGCTCCACTCCCTCTGTGTGTCCTTCCCAATGCCAGCTGCCCCAAAGCACAGGAGCCGAGCAGAGGCTGGGCCGGGCACCCAAGCCCAGGTCATCGGGAGATGCTATCCATGTTGTTCTCCAGATCTGTGTCTTCTGCCCATGCCCTTGGTCATCTTCACTCACTAATAATCCTTGGTTTGACCCAGTGTTGATTTACCTCCCATGTCCCATTGTGCCCACACAGGCTGCGGGCAGGATCTCCGAGGACGTAGGCCCTTCCCACAACTCCCTGGGCAGTCGAAGAACTTTGGTCAAGGTAGAAGGAGGTTATTTTGGTCATGTTCTCAAGTGTGTCCTTAGTCACATACTTTTGCAATCACATCTCCACCCTGCCCTCTGTTATCCCATGGCCTCTCCCAGCCTGATTTTTTTAGCTGCTTGAAGAAAAGGGCAGGGGGTGGGGGTGGGAGGGGAGGTGCATGGTGGCAGTGAGGGGTGGGTGGGGCGGGGGTGGACTCTTCTGGTTCCCCAGACTCTTAGTCTAACAATATGTGTTGAAAAGGCATTCTTCTGGGAGCCCCTGACCTGGCCTTCGTGACCAGCACTTTCTGCAGCCAGAGAGCCAGAGCGGTCACCCAGGCTGGGCAGCTTCCAGGGTCTGCACCATTCTGCTCCTCCCATGTGACAGCCGGGGGGTGGGGTGCACGGAGCAGAGCCTCAAGTCCCCCTACCATGCTGCCCCAGGCATGGCTAAGTGCATCTCTGCGACTCCTTAAGCAACTAGACTAGAACAGCCTCCCTGGGGCCCGGACTGTCCCCACCTTCCACACCTGCCCTGGAGTTCTCAGGGCTCCTCCTGGAGCCCGGGGAAGGGGCCCCCGTGCCACAAGTTCTACCTCAGCACCCAGCCACCTGGCACTGTGCAGGGCCCACCTCTTCTTTTCTCTTATTTAGCTCTGCTTAGAAACACACTGCAGTCCAAATGGTGAATAGGACTGAAAATTAGAATTACTCGTTTACAGTAAGAAAGAGACCCATCTCTTCATATTGTTGTTGGGTTTTTTTTTTTTAAGGAATTTTGGCTTCAGAAGAAACTCCAGAACATAAATGTATTCTTGTTAACCTAAGCATATGCTCATTGAATTTGACTCTATGCTTTGTAAAAAAAAATTATGTAGGATCTAGTAACGTGGGGCAAAAGGGTATCATCAGCTTAAAAACAAACCTTCAGTGTCGGTGGGTTTGGCATTGTTTTCCTGTAGGGGACTTCAGAAGTCAAGTGCTACATGAAAACAGAGATCAGCCACGTTCGACAGGGTGGATGATTTTATGGTGGGAAATGTCTCAAGTGGCCTTCAGTTGAGAAAAGCACAGGCTCTCCTAGCCTCACTCAGTTTAAAAAAAAAAAGCAGTATCAGTGGCTTTTTCTGCTGGTGGAGCTCTTTTCATTTTGACTCATCTGTAACACAGCTTTTGTCTGGTTCCTCATTCCTGTGCCCCTTCAAGTCGCCAGTGACATAGAAACACTTGTTTTGTTTTTAATAATACCCCTTGTGAATGGGTACGACCATGAAAAAAAGAATCATGTTCTCAGCAGAACTTTTGAACTCCCGTCACAGCCCGTTCTGCAGTTGTCCCAACAGAGCTGGGAGTGATCAATGGATTTAACCCAAGCACCTCCCTCCTCCCCCCCCCCCCTCCCGTGCTCATCAGAAACTGTACTGCAGAAGTACCGCACGCAGGCCCCCCGGCAGACTGTTCTGGTGACAAGAGATGCTCATCCCTGTCTGTGGATGGGTCTGTCCATCACTCGTCCTAAACATGTAGATTCCTGTTTTCTCTCACTGACCCCAGTCTCCCACTGTGAGAGAAGACTACCAAGAGAATTCCTTGAAACAGGGCCACAGATTGAGTTTGGCTCGCCCAGACTCAGGGCTGACCTTCACAGCAGGCCCTGGCCCAACAGAGCGACCAGCAGACGTACCTGTGACCAATGCATGTTGATGTATGGCAGAACCCATCGCAATATTGTAAAGTAATCATCCTCCGATTAAAATAAAAAACAAAAACACTCCTGTTGGCTGGTTGCCTGTGCAGTACCAGCCACCATGCGTGACAGTCGCCCCTGTCCAGAACCAGTTTTTAGCACACTCCTGATTTGTCATTCTGACACTTTTAATGCCACAAAGCAAAGTCCGAGAATACCAAATTCCCAAAGTTCATCCTGTTTTAAATGCAGATCTTTGTTTAATTAATGCATCTACATTTTCTGACCTGGTACATACAGTAGAGTTTTTCATTTAAATCCTGCAGCTTTTATTACCTGGTAAGCTTCCAAGTTGACCAGTCTACTTAGACGTGTTTTCAGATGAGGTTACATTGTGTGATAAGGTATCCTGATCTTTAGAGAGAGACCTACTTCTGAAAGAAAACTAGAGATTTGCAATGAAACTATATAAGCTAGACGAAAGACATTCTAGAGAAAGTTCAAAGTTATTTCAAGTACCAGAAAGTTGCAACTTGTAGAATTATCCTCCCCGAATTCAGTAGGCTAGCAAAGAAATTGTGCTAATGTGATTTCATTGAAACGTCACGTCTCAAACATTCTGTGGTCCAAGTGTACTTGTTTGTTCCGTGGAGTAATTTTCTATTCCGTTGCTGGTACGAAATTTTAGTGAAGTTGAAGTAAATTTGAATTCGTAACCTTTCTTACGAAGTTGCTCTATGGTTTACAAGTAATCCTCATGCAAAGAGGCTGTGTTAACTTTCTTAAATTAAGGAGCACGCACTTTGTTTACTTGCTTCGGTTTATTGTGGGGTAACCGCGGGGTCACCCGTCTCATGAGCACAGGATTTGTGCTTTGGGAGCATACTGCAGTTGTGCTGTTCTCTTGTACTAAGGATCAGTGAAAGTGTTTTATCTTTTTTATGTAGTTTGTATTGACTGGATTTTATAATTGTAAGAAAACAGAAACAAGAGTGTTGTATTTTGATCTGAAATTTGTCTATGGTAAAGTAATTTTGTTTTATGTATTGGAAGTTCATTTAAAACTTGAAATATTTTCTAGAAGGGTACCGAACAAATGAATTGTCTTTAAGCTGTTTAATTAACCTAATAAAACAATTCGATGGGGAAGGCATTGTAATTGGTTCTCGTTTTTACAGTGGTTCTTGCTAAATTAGCATTGTTGGTACAGCTTGGCTTGACCTGGCTCCTGAAGGGAGTGTGGTCTTTTTACACCGTATCTTAAATGGTTTGAGTGTCAGAACCCTGGATCCTGGCTCCTGGTATAGGCTACACTCTCCTTGCCCACACTCCACAGTCTTTGCCCCTCCCTCAGGGTCAAGTCTCCGTTCTGTCTCCCAGAAGACAGTTTTCATATTTCCTTTCCTTGGAGGAGAGAAAAACATTAGACTTAATGAGGAACAGAGAGTCTTGACATCAAGGGTCTAGTTACAGGTTGGAGAATCTATGACAGATAGGATTCTCTGTAATTTCTTGCGGTCCTGCCCACAGACTACAAAGCTGCAGAGATCAGGGAAACTGTCACAGGCAGATCTCCACCGAAGACATGAGGCAGAGAGACTTTCCCAGCAAGGTCAAAGTAACATATGTAAAGTCTGCCAGAGTTGCTCCCGAAATCCCATGGAAAGAAGAAACGGAATATTCCTCTGCAGTTGCACGGTGTCGCGTCAGGTAGGTTTGGAAGTTGGCTTCAAATTTTTTCCACCTCCCATAATGACGAGAAGGTTCTATGGCCGAGCAGTCTGTCAGCCCTTTTATCTTTGATGGGTGGGAAGGTTGCTGTGGAACCCTTTATGTAAACAAAGCCTTGGCCAGAAACCAGTGCCCAAGTTGGCTGGTTGCAGAAGGGTGTGGTCGGAGCCATCAGATCCTAAAGCCCGGCCGTTCGATGTCCAGGCCTCTGCCAGCAGCTCCAAGGGGTCCATGCTGTGCCCACTCACTCCTGGGAAGCCTTGGCAGTCTCTGCCCTCTCAGACCCTCGGTTTCTGTCTGTAAAATGAGACTTAAGTCACTGGATTTCCTTGTCTGGAGGGCAAGGACGTAATTCCTCCTTATGTAAATCCTGGACTAGATCATCCACAGGTCCCTTTTTTATCTGCATTACCTGAGGTGTCAATCTGCTCACAACCTGCCCTACAAAGGAACCCAGTTCTGGGGGAATACACCCCAGATCGCCTGTTCTCGCTGGGGTGGGGGGGCACTTTGCTAGTTTTGATACAGGTGAAGATGGGACATCAGGGGTTGACTGTGTCACCCCCCTGATACTGTTGCTGGTATTAGAGGGTAGCCCGTCTTGTTGATCAGCTGCGGACAGGGGCTGCTTCAAGCACCTCACATGTTGACTCACTTCATCCTTGGAACAACGCATTTCACAGCAGGGAAAACTGAGGCTCAGAGATCGACACTTGGCCAGACTCCACAGGTTCAGTGGTGGGAGGGCAGAACTGGATTCAAGGCCAGGCAGTCCAGTGGCTTCTCTCTAGAAAGGGGACAGACGTTTTCTGAAAGCTGCTCATGTGTTTGGTTAATGGCCAAGCGTGGAAAATTAAATAGTTTTGTGGCCAAAGGGGTCAGTCAGGGAAGGCTTCCTGGATAGTAGGAGGCAAATTAGGAAGTCTGGTGACCCTGCCACCATTTGTTCAGCTAGAATAGAAGCTGGTGAGAGCCAAGGCCCAACTCTTGAGTGAGGAGGGGGTGTGTGTGTGTGTGCGCGCGCGTGCATGCTCACGCACATGCACATGTTTCGTTTTAAAAGAAACCTGTAGCTTTCTAAAGAAGTGAGTTCGTTCATTTGTGTTCATTGCTTGTTGGGTTTTGGAGCAGCTTCTGAAATTTGGGTGTGAGCAGGGTATACTCCTCTTCGCCCCCATGAAAACAATTCACACACACTGCGATTCTGTTGTGAAACAACAGCGACAGAAACGGCCAGCGCTGCCGAGTGTGCACAGCAGCCGGGGCCCTCGAGCGCCACTGGCGGGGAGGGGCAGTGGTGCAGGCACTGGGGCGCCTTCGGTGTCTCCACCACAAGCTCGCCAGGGTTACTGGGGGCACCTCCGCTTCCAGGTGCAAACAGCCAAGAGAGACGAGAACAGGCTTGAACCAGTGTGCACAGCAGCATTACCCACATGAGCCCATGGGTGCGGCCCACCCACCAGTCCACAGCGAGATGAACGGACTCATATCCTGTGGTCCATTCGTAAAACCCGCCAAGTGATGGGAGCCAGTCACAAAAGACCACATATTATACCATTTACCTGAAATGTCCAGAAAAGACAGATCCCTGGAGACACACAGCAGATTCACTGTTGCCAGGGCCTAGAAGGAGGGAGGAATGGGGAGTGACTGCTTATGATGGGTTTCCTGCAGATGAAGAAAATGTTTTGGAACCAGATAGAAATGCTTGCACGACATTCGGAATGTACTGGATGCCGCTGAACTGCGCACTTTTAAATGGTTTGTGTTGTGTGATGTTTCCCTCGATTAAAAAAAAAAAAAAAGAGGGATCAAATATGGGGAGCAAATAAGAGAAAAGATCACCACTACATGCTGGGTCGTTAGGAAGACTGAGGAAAAGGAGAACCCCCTTGCCAGCCCCGAGTGGTGCGTCCTGTAGACACCCCCAGGGCAGGCAAGGTTCAGGCTGGGCGGCTGTGTGGTGTCTGCAGTCAGCCATCCGTGTGTGTGTCCCCTGGTGTTTGGGGTGATCCACCAACTTCTTCCACACCATCAGCAAACTGAAAATCTGAACAGATATTTTCAGATTCAACAGGAACCAGTCTGCCTGTGAAACACCAGACCGCTGGGTACAAAGCCAGTCACCACCACCATCCCCTCCTTGGGGTACTTTCTTATCCCCTGTGCCTGGGGGACAGAGGCCTCATCCTGGGATGTGGTGGGAGCTAAGGGACCTCGGCGCGGTACCCCACCCTTGCCGACACACAGCATGACCCTGCGCTAGATACAGGGCTCTCACCTCAACTCTGTAGGGGCTGCTGTTTATAAACAAGATGCCTGCCCTGCTGCCCAGCCTGGCCTGCTGCTTCCCCAGCAGCAGCAGCAGCCTCCTCCTCCCCCTCCTAGAGCCGAGCAGGCCTGTCAGACTCCTCGCCCAGGAACCATGGCCACTCCTAAAATGTTTGCAAGGCAAGGCAGCATGCAGGCTGGAGGCGGGGTGCTCAGAGAATTCCCAGCCTGGGGATCTTACCGTAAGGGTGGGTGTATTTTTATCCAGCAGGATATACTTATCAGCTACAGCCAGGAAAGGGGAAACTGACTTAACAATTCCAGCCCCGCCAGCTTCACCACCACTGCAATGGCTGTGTTTCCCCAGTGCCGCTGGGGGGCAGGGAGGGAGGAGGGAGGAAAGAGGTGCCCCCAGCTGCCTTCCCTCCTGTCCTCAAAGCTGCCCAGGGACTTCTGGAGGGGCCGCATCCATCAGACACCTGCCATCCAGCGGCGGGACCTCTGCTGCTGGTTACCCTCACACCATTCCTAAGAGGGTGACCCTCACCTAACAGACAACATCACAAGCCACTGGAGTCACGTGCTACAAGTCACGTGGCTGGTCTGAGGCCAGGCTAGGAGTGGACCCCAGCCTGTTTATCAGGCTGCTTCTGACAATTGTCCTTGCGCCTTTAGGCTGTCTCTCTTTGTCAGTAGACACTACACTGGAGGCTCTGCATTAACACAGTCTCCACTCTGATGGGTCCGCACAGCACTGGCCTGGAGACATGGCCAGAAGAGCCAGCCGTGCTCTGAGGCCTCCCTTTGAGCATCCTCACCCTGCAGAGAAATCACTGAGATACCTTAACTCCTGTGGCCAACGGAACGATGCTTCCTGGACCCCAGGTACATGGATGTTCTAATCCCTAAACCAGTGAATCTGTGACCTGACCTGGCAAAAGGAACGTGGCACATGTGACCTGAGTGACGGATTTGAGATGGGAGATGTGGATGGTCCCGGAGGGCCCGTCACAGCCAGGGTTCTTAACGACAGGGAGGCTGGAGGGCCACAGAGAAGAGGTGACAACAGAAGCAGATGCAGGGCCCCAGGCCAAGGACTGTGGCCAGCCTCTAGAAGCTCAAAGAAGGAAACAGATCCTGTCCTGGAGCCCCCAGAAGGAGGACAGTCCTGTTACACCTCAATTTTAGCCCAGTAAGACCACTTCAGTTCAGTTCAGTCCAGTCGCTCAGTCGTGTCCGACTCTTTGCGACCCCATGAACCACAGCACGCCAGGCTTCCCTGTCCATCACCAACTCCCAGAGTCCACCCAAACCCATATCCATCAAGTTGGTGATGCCATTCAGCCATCTCACCTTCTGTCGTCCCCTTCTCCTCCTGCCTTCAATCTTTCCCAGCATCAGGGTCTTTTCAAGTGAGTCAGCTCTTCCCATCAAGTGGCCAAAATATTGAAGTTTCAGCTTCAGCATCAGTCCTTCCAATGAACACCCAGGACTGATCTCCTTTAGGATGGACTGGTTGGATCTCCATGCAGTCCAAGGGACTCTCAAGAGTCTTCTCCAACACCACAGTTCAGAAGCATCAATTCTTCAGCGCTCAGCTTTCTTTATAGTCCAACTCTCACATCCATACATGACCACTGGAAAAACAATAGCCTTGACTAGATGAACCTTTGTTGGCAAAGTAATGTCTCTGTTTTTTAATATGCTGTCTAGGTTGGTCATAACTTTCCTTCCAAGGAGTAAGCGTCTTTTAATTTCATGGCTGCAGTCACCATCTGCAGTGATTTTGGAGCCCAGAAAAATAAAGTCAGCCACTGTTTTCCCATCTATTTGTCATGAAGTGATGGGACCAGAAGCCATGATCTTAGTTTTCTGAATGTTGAGCTTTAAGCCAACTTTTTCACTCTCCTCTTTCACTTTCATCAAGAGGCTCTTTAGTTCTTCACTTTCTGCCATACTTCTGACATCCAGAGCTTGAGGTAATAGATGTGTGTCGTTTGAAGCCATTTGGCATGTGGTGACTTGGTACAACAGCCCTAGGAAACTCATACGACCGGACGCTGCAGGAGCTCCACCTGGATTGGTGGCGGAGGGGCCCAGCCACGGGACCCAGGGGACTCTAATGTTCAGCCAGAGCTGCGACCCATCCACCTCCCAGACGCCTTTCTATCTTGGAAATGATGCCTCTGCTTCCACGTTAGCTGGACACTTCAAGGCTTTCGTTGACCAGAGCTTGCCAGTCCTGTGCCTCTAGGTCTGAGCCATTCCAACTTCCCATCCTATACAGGCTACAGCAGCAGGCCCTGGGCCTGCACCCAAGTCGCTGGTGGTCTCCCTCTTTACCCAGGCTTCCTTCAGACAGACGAGAGTCTAGCCAGACAGACCTTCTTGTCTTCACCAGTACCCTCTGCCAGTAGTCCCTCTCAACTTCTATAAAAACCCATCCCCCAGATTGCAGCCCACTGCCTTCACAATATGCTTTCTCCGTCTTTGGGAATCTCACCATGTTACACCCCAGCTGAAAAGCCCTTTGCTGATGTTCCAGTGCCTTGAGAATGAGACCTGGCCATGCCATAGCCTCTGAACCACTGCAAGGGGCCCCTGCCCACTGCCGCAACTTCGCTCTGTGTCACCTGACCCCTCACCCTTCAGCCCCAGGGGCCCTCTGTGACCACAGGGCGTCGGCACCTGCTGTGCCCCCTCCCTTCACTCACCCTGGCTTCTCCTCCTTCGGGTGCAGCAGCAGTGGCTCCTCTTTACGGAGAGCTTTTCTGCTTCTCTCCTCCGACTCTATCAGAAAGGGTTGAAGATGCCAAAAGGGTCTAAGAGCTTCCAAAGTGAAGCCGAAGTGTGGAGAACCAACTGCTGATTCTCTGCAAATGACAAAAATCATACACAATACAAATAACCAAGCCTGGGCTCTTCTCAGTCCATCTGTCATTCTTCCCCAGGTAGGAGCAATGTTTCACTTTCCTCCTTAGCCACAATAGCTGAAGGGTCCTAAGTGGCCACAGATGCTCGACCTCAGGGTTAGAAATCAATAAGGAGGGACATCCGTGGTGATCTAATGGCAAAGACTCCGAGCTCCCAATGTAGGGGGCCTGGGTTCAATCCTTGATCAGGAAACTAGATTCCACATGCCTCATGCTGCAACTGAAAGAAAAAAAAAGATCCCACATGCCACAGCTGGAACCTGACATAGCAAAATAAATAAATATTTAAAGAAAGAAATCAATAAGGAGAGGTGAGAACTTTGACACCCCATCTGAGGGAGGCAAGACTATTAACACTGGAGACCAAGCAAATGTCTGTGGGCCTTTCTGATTTTCGCCCTATTTCATCACCTGGTTTATATCTCTCCTAGCCTGGAGTAGATTGAAAAACATGACCATATCATTTTGCCCCCACAAAAAAGAGGGAGGGAGTTAACTTTCCCATCTCCTGAATCTGGGCTGGTCTGGAGACTCACTCTGTCAACAGAAGGTGGCAGAAGTGACATTGTACTGGTTCCACCCCAAATGGCCTTACAGCTCTGTCTTTGCCTCTTGAAACCTTCTGGCCACCATGCAAGGAAGCCCTCAGGCTAGACTGTTGGATAATATGAGACAGCATGGAGAGAGAGAAGACAATAGTGAGGCCAGCTGAAACCCTCTAGTTCTGGTCCAGCCACACAGTGACACCTGAGGCTACAAATGACCTCAGAAGAGACCAGCAAAAGAAATGCCCAGCTGCCCCCAGTCTGAATTGCCAAATGGGGAGGAAGTAGATGATGGTTGTTTAAGTCATATGAATTGGAGTGTTTGTTAGGCCTGGGTGCTGTGTGTGCATGCTCAGTCATGTCCAACTCTGCAACCCCATGGACTGTAGCCTGCTAGACTCCTCTGTCCATGGGATTTCCCAGGCAAGAATATTAGAGTTGGTTGTCCTTTCCTCCTCCAGGGAATCTTCCCAACCCAGGGATCGAACCCACTTCTGTTGCTTCTCCTGCATTGGCAAGGCAGATTCTTTACCACTGTGCCCTTTGGGAAGCCAGCAACAGGTAACTGATACGTAGCCATTATTACAGTCTTTCATCATCAGTGTTTATCTACCTTTTTGTCTCCCATCTTTGTTCATCCAGCTCCCCCCACACACCCTGTAACCCCGGCTCCATCAGCCCATGGACCTTGTCTATCTTGTTCCCTGTGGGGTCCCTAGTGCTTCATGTCATGCCCAGGAGGTGCTCAACAAGTATTTGCTCAAGGAATGAAGAAATGAATGTTTAAGTCAACAAAGAATTTGTGATGCCAACCTCCTGTCACAAAACACCAAGCTGGAGATGAAAGTGACCTGTTCCCCCAGAAGGGAACTCATAGCATTGTAGACTTGGGACTTATCTTCCATCTTATAATTTTAATGAGAAAATGTAGAGAGGTCCCTTAGACCCCTGGCTGATATTTCAGCCACATTCAATTCTGGCATGCAGAGTAGAAATGCTCTGGCTTCACACTTGAGCAAATTAGGATGTGGATTCTGGAGCATCTAACCCTTCCGATCCACGGTTGACTTTAAATGGGAACAGAGGCAGGGGTCTCCCTGAAAGGCTGCTGGGAGGCCTCCCTGAGCTGTGTGTACTGCCTGTGTAGGCATATTGCTCCGTGCCTAGAGGAACTCAGGAAGTGTGAGTCCCTTGACATCTTTGGAGAAATGCTGTCTTGGGTTTGGGGAGCATTTTCTGACTGGCTTCCCAAGCTTGGGGTCTGCAGCTGGGGCCAGAAGAGCAGAGATGAGGATGCTCAGCTCCAGAGCTGCAAACAGAACCCATACTGGTCCCTGACTCTGTCCAAAGTCAGGTCCCAATTAGGAACGTTTTAGACAGCGGAGGTTGGGTGCCAGGCTCACTTTCTCTGTCTGCTGTGTGCCAGCCTCTGGCCTCCCCTCTCAGGGCCAGACCTGGGTCTGTAACCTGCACGGCCCTCTCCCCGCTCAGCACAGTCAGCCGCCCCTCATCAGGTGAGGTGACCACAGTCCGCCCTCCACCTCCCAGGCCAGCCCCAACACAATATCCTGTGACTATTTACTGTAACCACCAGTCAGTGCAGCCCTGCTCTGTGTCTTCAGTCATTTGAATTGTCACTGAAACCTACAAAATGTTTTCAGACAAAGAAATGAAACACCTAGAGAGTTGCAGTCATTTGTAAAATGGTGTAAAGGAGGCCAACATGTATCAACCTCCTCTACAGGACAGGTATTTGGGTGTTTGGGTGGAGGGGAGGTGGGGGTGTGGCTGGGGCCAGAGCCACGGGCTGGAGTTCTGCAGCCTCTGCTTGCCTCTTCATCCTTACTGGACCTGAATGTCTCCTGGCACAACCCAGGGAAGCCAGAGGCCAACAGCATGTGACTTAGAAAGAAACAGGGCGGGTCCCTTCTCAGAAATTCCGGGGACTCAGCTTAGTCGGGGTGGAACTCACACAGCCCTCGGCAGAGGCAGGGCTGGGATGACTTCATGTTTGGGTTAGGGACTTTCAGGATGGGACAAAGCTTGTCTTTATTTCAGAGCTGATGACCTCTCATCTGAGTGGGTGACCTCCCTCCTAACTGATGGGAGATAATATCCAAACTCCTAGTGACATACACCCACAAGGCATCTGAGCAGCCCTCCAGCACTTCCTGACACCTGCTGGGTGCCACCCACTTCCCCGAGTGCCTGGGACACCGGCTGTGCCGTGGAGACTCTGTCCTGATGTATCTCACCTTGGCCTGAGCATTGGCATCACCTGGGGAGCTCTGACAAACACTTGCACTTGGCCTCCACCTGAGACCAATTAAATCAGAATCTCTGGGGTGGGACCCACACTTTGGCATGTTTCTAAAGCTCCCAGGTGGATTCGCAGCCAAGGCCAAGAGCAACTGCATCGGTGATTAAAAGCCCATGTCTGTTGAGCATTTTTATCTTGCATCAGACTCTTAAAAGTTTTACATATGAAAATATTAACTGATATACTCTTCCTGTGACCTTTGGAGGTAGATACTACTGTCATTATCCCTATTTTACAGATGAGGAAACTGAGACAGGAGCGCCTGGTGCTAGAGAGTAGCAGGCCCAGGATTAAGGCCCAGATGGGCCGATCCCTGAGCCCCTGCACTGGAGCACCGCACAGTGCTGCCCGGTGGATGTGGAGAACAGGATCTGGAAGTCAAAGCGGGCCACAGGCCAAATACAGATGTCACTTCAGCATTTTGGCATGAGAAAGGCCCTAGTTCAAACCCTCGGGCTGCCGCGCCTCCGCCGCACGACACTGGGCCAGGAGGTCGTTTAACATTTCGGTGCCTCAAGCCTCCCCACGGGTGAACGCCGAGCCGTTCGGAGACGGCAAATGCAAACCCCCAGCGCGGGGCCTGGAAGGCAGCGGCGGCGGCGAGGGTGTTCAGTGAGGGCCGACTCCGCCGTCCAGCCCACGGCAGTCTCGGAAGGAACCCCGAGGGGCCCCTGGGGGCCGCCGGCAGCCTGGGGTGCACCCCACAGACACACAGGGCCCGGACGGGTCCGTTCTGAAGGAACGTCGTGGCAAGAGACAGCGCGCCCCGTCCCGCGCCGCCGGGGGCCGCTCGCCTCGCCCGCCGGGGGCCGCGGGTCGAGCCTCTGTCCGCTGCGTCGGCAGGCCTACTCGCAACCGCTGGACCTGCGCGTGGGGCTTAATCTTGAGGGCCTCAGTTTTCTCTTCAGAAAAAGGGGGCTTGATAACAAGCGCGGTGGAAACTCCGTCTAGGTGCTGCCTCGTGGGCGCATCACAGCCGCTCACTGCGTGGTAGCTGTTAGCAGGAGTGGGTCTATCCTTCCAAATAATACGCAATAGATAGGAGGGGTGGTTCTAGCCAGTAAAATGAGTTTGATGCTGTGATGCCATGAGCGCCTGCAAATCCAGTATATAATATCTGGTGAACAGCAAGTTATATCAGTAAGCTTCCAAATCCAACAATGATATTGAATAAAATACCCATAAATAAGAATTGGTGTACCCATTCAAATAATATCTAATAAGTAAGTAGAGATAATAATTACATCCACTAAATAATCTTAACACCGTTATCAAGGGCTACTGCGACCAGCAGAGGGCGCCCCCAACCCGCAGGGCCGACGGCTCTGCTCTTGCGGGTTGCGCCGCGGGGGGAGGGGAGGGTCTGGGTTTTGGCCTCGAGCTGGGTGCGGCAGGTCTTCTACAGAAGGATCTCCGGACTGTGGACGAGGCCAGAGTGACTCGCTGGTGACGATGGAGAAGCAGGAAGGCAGGGGCGTTCTGCACCCTCGCTGGCCCGGATCAGAGCTGCCCATGACCTCGGGAGTGGTGGGTGGAGGGTCTGGTCCTTCCTCTGCGTAGGGGAGCTGTGTCTACTCAGACAAGAAGCTCTTGGCTGCACCCTCCCAGCTCAGCTGCCCTCCAAGAACACTTCCACCCACTTCTCAAGGAGGCAACTCTGCAGGGCGGCCTTCCCAGCGTGAGCAGGTTTGAGTTAGGGGCTGCGGGCTGGACAGAGAGCCTGCATTCTTTGTTCCTGAATGAGGTTGGGCAGGGCCCTCCCCACCCCCTTCCCACCCCACCCCCACCCCGCCCTGGTCAGTCCACCCATGCAGATAGCACAAGTCAGTCATGAGACCTGGCCTTGCTGCCTCCGAAAGAGTCCTGGAATCTGCTAAGGAGGGATCCCACCCAGGTGACCACCACAAGGGCTTAAGCTCTCTGTGTATCAGTTTCCTTGTCTGTAAAAATGACAGAGATAATCCTAATGGACCTGCCGTAGAGGTATGCTGGGAGGATGGGTGAGCGACGCCTGGCTCAAGCATGGGCTACAAAAGAGCTGCACGTGCCCACTGCCTCTGTCATCTCCCTCCTCAACAATCCAGGCCACCTTTCTACCCCACACTCTCCAGAGTACTTAGTCCACCTTCATCTCCCCCCTACATGGCCCCCATGGTTGTCTTCTGCCCCCTAAACAATCTCCCTCTGCCAGACTCCCACCCTAGTCTTGAACCCTCCCACCTACCACCTACCCTGTGGCCAAACTGACTTTGCTAAAATGCCAATCTAGTCATGTTACTTCCTGCTCAGTATCCACCAAAGGCTCCCCATTAAATTCAGGATTAGGTTTCAACTTGTTGACATTATTTACGGGGCCTTTGGTCCTCTGGCCAATGCCTGGGCTCTAGACTCATCCCTGTCAGGGACAGCCAGGGGCCACCCGTGGGGACCATGGGGGTCCAAGGCAGGTTGGAAATTTGACACTTGATAGTTTTTAAATATTTGCACACTTTCCCAAAAGGAAACTGCTTTTTTAATGAATATTAAAGGCCATCCCTCTCTTGCCTGGTGAACCCAGCGGCTTTAGATGCTGCCCTCTGAAGTGACCTGCCAGCTGATCTGGAGGTGTCTCATTTGACATTTCCTGCCCTCATTGGTGGATCATTCACCCTCCTTAAAGGCTGACTGTACCTCAGGTGGATTTAGTCTCAAAGTCTTATTTGCCATAAGGAGCCTCTGCCTTGCCTCTCCAAGTTGAGGCAGTGCTCAGAATCACAGTCCTTACCTAGGTCATATGGGAACACAGATGGGTCAGCACCAGGCAGAGGTACTTTTGAAACCTCCACCTGATGGCACTGTTGGGAGAGGATGGTACGAGGTTCTGATCCCCCATCCTGACTCATTTCCACATCACTGACTCATTCCTGAGGTCTGCGTGCTCCATGGTGGGGTGCCTCAGGCGGGCTGGTCCCTCCACTCAGCTTGGATGACACCATCACAAAACCAGTTCCCGGTCTGTCTCCTCCTGACTCAGGGGCTCACAAACATTCAGACCTGGTGCTTCTTTTGTAAAACTTTTTATTTTGTAATGTGCCTCTATTTCCTGAAGTTGAATTCACAGGTATGTAATTCACCTGTGTGATTTCCAAAACAGCAATACAATTCCCTCATTATAATACAAAGGAGGAGAATTAAAAGGAAGGTAACTTGTCATAAAATCACGTGAAGAGAATCAGAAGCTTGTCCTATACCAGGATCACCAGGAAGGCAACAGCCACAAGTGCAGACAGTGACAGGTGTGCCCTGTGGGTGAGGCCGTTGGTGACGCGGTTTTCCAAAATGGTGACCAGCTCTTGGTTACCGTCCAAATGAAACAAAGAACAGCCTTCTCTCGACTGACACAGTGGTTGCACTCCTGGAAAATTCAGTGACTATTAAAATGGGACAGGAAAAGAAAATTTGCATTTACATGTTAGGCGAAGTTAGATTCTAGATGCAGATAATTTCAAGCCAGGTTTTTGCCTACATGAATGCCCGATGAGACTTTGGACTGTCATGGGGTGCGTGGGCTCATCTCTGTCATGGAGGCTGCAGGACATTGCAGGACATCTAGCCTTCCCACCCACTGCCACCACCGAGTGCTTATGGCTCCCCCACACCCTTTCTGAGGACACATGTCCAACAGAGGTAGGGGCGAGTCTGCCACCAGGAGCATGATGGGCTAGTGGATTAAGCCATCCCCTCCCAGGTCTTGGCTTATGTTGTTTTTTCCTCCTTCTGGTGGAGGGAGCATCTACTCTTCCTCCAGGAAGCTCTCCTTGATGCCACCAGGCTGGGGCAGTGCCCTTTCCCTGCCCTAAGGAACCACCCATCAGACTTCGGGAACCTTGATAGCTCCCACATCCAGCCCATTCTCCCAGTCACGGCAACAGCTCCCTGGCTGTTCTGTATCTTTTTTAATTTAATTTTTATTTCATGTAATATAAATATTGCTTTGGCTATACGAGGTTTTTTGTATTTCCATACAAATTGAGAAATTATTTGTTCTAATTCTTTGAAGAAGACCTCTGGTAGCTTGATAGGAATTGCATTGAATCTATAGATTGCTTTAGGTAGTATACTCATTTTCTCTGTCTGACCTTACTTCACTTAATGTGATGCTCTCTAAGTCCATCCATGTTGCTGAAGATGACATTGCTTCATCCTTTATTATGGCTGAGTAATATTCCATTGTACATATGTACCACATCTTTATCCGTTCCTCCATTGATGGACATTGAGGTTGTTTCCATGTCTTGGCTATTGTGAATAGTGATGCTATGAACATAGGGGTAAGGTTTTTTCTGAATATATACCCAGGAATAGGATTGCCAGATCATATGGTAGTTCTGTTTTTAGTTTTCAAAGGAATTCTCCTCAGTGGTTGAGGAGAATTTACATTCCCACCAACAGTATAGGAGGGGTTCCTTTTCTCCACACCCTCTCCAGTATTTACTATTTGTAAATTTTTTGATGATGTACATTCTGACCTAGGTAAGGTGATACCGCATTATACTTTTTATTTGCATTCCTCTAATAATGAGTGATGTTGAGCATCTTTTCATGTGCTTTTTGACCATCTGTGTGTCTCCTTTGGAGAAATATCTGTTCAGATCTTCTGCCCATAATTTGATTGGGTTGTTTGTTCTTTTGATCTCAAGCTACCTGAGCTCTTCTGTATTTTGGAGGTTAATCCCTGTTGGTTTTTTTGTCTGCGAATATTTTCTCCCATTCTGTAGGTTGTCTTTTCTTTTAATTTATGGTTACCTTTGCTGTGCAAATACTTTTAAGTTTAAGTAGGTCCCATTTGTTTATTTTCGTTTTTATTTTTATTACTCTAGGAGGCGAATCCAAACAGTACTATGCTGTTTTCATGACTAGCTTTGTAGTATAATCTGAAGTTAGGGAGCCTGATTTCTCCAGCTCCATTTTTCTTTCTCAGGATTTGGTTTGGCTGTTCTGGGTCTTTTGTGTTTCCATCGATGCAATGGACATGAACTTGGGCAGACTTCAGGAGATAATGAGGGACAGAGAGATCTGACATGCTGCAGTCCATGGGGTTGCAAAGAGTTGGACACGACTGAATGACTGAGCAATAACAGATTTAAAAACTGGGTTTGTTCTAATTCAGTGAAAAATGCGATTGGCAATTTGATAGGGATTACGTTGAATCTGCAGATTGCTTTGGATATCTGCATCTCATTTTTTCCATACTCTGTGCCTTTGCCCATGTGGTCCCCTTTGCCTGGGAAAATCCTTCCCTAACCCTTCCTTTCATGCCTGGCATGTCCCTGTTCTTCTTTCAAACCTTAACTCTGACCACCCTGCAGTGTCCTGGACCCCACCCATTCCTGCACAGCGTCCCTGTAACTGACCAGGTGGTACCTGCTCTCTGTCCACCCGGCTGGCTGCTCCTGCAGGGCTCCTGTGCCCATGGAGAGGTTGCTGTCCTTCTCACTGCCGTGGAGGCGGAAAGCAAGTCAAGGTCAGCCCCAGTACCAAGTACCCATGGCAGGCATGGATGATACTGGGCCCCGGCTGGCAGGCAGACAGGCCTGCTGGCCACCAGAGCCTGGTGAGTGACCTGCTGTATGAAGGTGGGCATGTCAGTGCCAAAACCCCATGTGCTTCTGGGAAGTTCCTGGGAGTTTGTTGCCCTGACTTTTTTGGGGTGTATACAGATCTTTTTTGGTCACTCCTCGTCAAAGCACTTTAAAATGAGGTGTCTAGCTCTTCATATGGGATCTCCTGTTCCCCCTTAATTTTTAATCTTTGCTTTTAACTTTTTTTAAGTGAAGGTTTAATTTATATACTATGAAACAAACAACTCTTAAGGGTACAGCTCCGTGACTTTTTACACATGTTCACCCTGAGACACTACCCTTGAGATCAACATGCAGAACTTTCCCCCAGGTGCCCCAGCCCCCTCCAAGTCATCACCCTCCACGGTGACTGCTGTTCTCGCCTCTACCACCACAGGTCATGCTTGCCTGTTCTTGAACTTCAGGTAAATGGAATTACGCTGGGTGTCTTATGTGCGTCCGGCATGGCTTTCACTCAACAATCATACTGTTTGTGAGACTCACCCATTCTGATGGATCACTAGTTTGTTTTCCTCAGTATGTTTTATTGTATTACTACACTACAATTGGGTTTTTTCTACTCTGCTCTTGAATGAAGTTTAGGTTGTAATTTGGGACAATTACGAATAATGGTGCTGTGAATACTTTGGGGGTGGGGCACCTTTTAACCCACTACCCATACCAATTGTGTGGAGGGGAGGTAAGAACCCTCCCACCCTTGTCATCCAGGCCCCCATAGCCCTCCACAGAGTTCCTTCCTGAGACAGTCTCTGTGTGTGTAGGAATATAAATATATTTGTATGTGTGTGTGTCATTTCGACACAAATAGTCACATTCTCTACACACGTCTTCATCTGGCCTTTCTGACTCAATGCATCTTAATGATGGTCTCATAACTGCAGCTGCCTCATTCTTTTAAACAGCTATTTGAACTCCACTGTATGGATGTCCCAGTTTTTATTTAACTGTTGCCCTCTTGATGGATATTCAGGTTGTTTCCTACCATTTGCTAGTTCCACCAGTACTATAAAGACCATCTTGGTGATGTTTCTAAGCAGTTATATGCGTCTGTCTGTGCGGAAAACTGCTTCTTTCTTGCTTTTGAAAAGATGATACGAGGGGATTTAAAAACTAGCTTTCATTTTTAAAAATCTTCCCTCATCCCCACCGCACCCACCACTCTGCATATTCCCTTCCAGCCTGACCCTCGATCAAGCATTTTGCCAAGTTGTAGTCACATCTTTATTCCATCCAGTAAAACATGGCGTACGTTGTCCGAGTTTTCCATGTTACTGCACAGCCCTCCATCTTACATCTCTGTGGTCCTGTGACAGTGTCCCTGGGCAAATGGGTCATGATGTACGAAGCCATTACCCTCTATGGACTGTTCAGGTTTATTTTCTCTTCTAGATAATATTGCAGAGAACATTTTCTTTCCAGTAGCTTTTTAATAATAATAAAAAGAGGGATAATTTCCTTAGAATGGATTTCTAAGCATAATATCATTCAGTCAAAGGCTAGGAACAGTTTCACTGCACGAACTGCAAGTTGCCAAGTTGCTTCCCAAGGAGACAGTCCTCTGGACGCCGACTCAGGTGACAGCTGGGTCTGCCGCCTCACCAACCCTGAGCCAGCATTGAGCCTTAGCCACTCTTGTCCAAAGTGTGTGGTGGGGCCTCAGAGTTTCTCCGATCCGGCTGCCCTTGATTTCTCTGTGCTGCTCTGGATTCTTTGAACCCCGTCTTGGCAACTGGGCCTTGGTCTGACCACTTCATCTCTCTGATCAGATTTCCTCACCTGGAAAGCGTAGGGTGACCCAACTGTCCAAGTTTTTCCAGGATGTGAGACTTTCAGTGTTGGAGTCAGGCATGTCCCAGGCAAACCCAGACAGGTTGGTCAGTCCAGTGATGGTCGGATCGTGCCAGGGCCCTGCCGAGACTTGCTGTAAGTAGGAAACCAGTCCACTGAACGCACAGGCCCCCCAGGTTCCCAGAGCTGATGGGCACACACTGAGTGGCATTGTGTGTGATTTATGGATGGTTCAGATCCTGTGTGCCCAGGAGCTCTGCTTTTCCTGGTGTCCATATTCCCAGGACTGGGTGTTTTTAAAAAACTGGAAATAGAATAAAGTGGTGCTTTCATTGTTTCTGTGACAGTTACTCTGCTGCGGCTGAGACACCCACAAGTCATCTGTGCTTGAGACAGTCTCTGGGGAGCCCCCAGCCTCCCCTACATGGCCTAGTGTCCCCCACTTCCTTGGGCCTGCTCCCCATCTCTCACTCTAGACACCTGGCCTCTCTGAAGGTCGTTTGCTCCCTGTGATTTGTGAAGCCAGTGGGTAGGAACCCCCAGACCCGCCTCAGCCCCCAGGAGTCCTCTCAACCCCCTCCCCCATGTGTGCAGGGGTGGAAGGTGGGAGTGGGGATTTGGGCTGCTCCTGAGGTTAACCATTTTCCATACATTTGTTTCCTGTTTGAATTTCCTCCTGGGCCTTTGTGGGTTTATGGCTTTGGGATTTGCATACCTTTTCCTGCTGTAAACTGGGTTTCTCTTGTCTTGCTGGTAGCTTTTTTCTTGGTATATTTTTGTTGTTTTCTTTCCTCTTATCATCCTGTGAAAGATGGATCTGAATTTTTCTGTTTCTTTATGAAAAAAGAGAAAGTTGCTATGTTGTTTTGTTCCTTTTGAAGTCTGTGTGTTTGCGTGCATGCATGCTCACAGATGTGGGTAAGAAGCCGCCTTCTGAAACTCACCTTGTGTGCCGTTGTGCTGTCTGCTGCGAGAAGGTGGGGGTGGATGTCAGAGAAGGGTGTGAATCAGGAAGCATATCCCCAGACTCTTGGGTGTGGTTTTGCGTAGGTCCCACCCCGCCCCTCACCTAGCGGGCATTCAGCATTCACTGAATGCAGGAGTCTTACCTGATTTCTCTCGATCCTTGTAAAGAAATACTCCAGATGTGACTGAAGCTCCTGTCTTCAGGGGGCCCTTTTGTGTCCAGGTTTCCTCTTCCCTCCCAGAGATGTGTCTCCACTGTATGTAGTTTCTCTTCCTATGCCTGTTTTCATACTGTTGGTGTTTGTTTATGCTTCCAAAAAATAGATCTAGCGTGTTGTATTTTTCCCAACTGTATGTACGTAGTGTGATGCTGTCCTTTTCACTCTGCAGCTAGTTGGTGCTGACTGCTTTTCATTTCATATAGGATTTCTTCGGGTGGGTGTGCCACAATTAATGAATCATTTTTTGGCTGGTGGCAATATGCCAGCAAATTTAGAAAACTCAACAGTGGCCACAGGACTGGAAAAGGTCAGTTTTCATTCCAATCCCAAAGAAAGGCAATGCCAAAGAATGTTCAAACTCCCGCACAACTGCACTCATCTCACACCCTAGCAAAGTAATGCTCAAAATTCTCCAAGTGAGGCTTCAACAGTATGTGAACGGAGAACTTCCAGATGTTCAAGCTGGATTTAGAAAAGGCAGAGGAGCCAGAGATAAAATTGCCAACATCCGCTGGATCATTGAAAAAGCAAGAGAGTTCTAGAAAAACATCTACTTCTGCTTCATTGACTGTGCCAAAGCCTTTGACTGTGTGGATCACAACAAACTGTGGAAAATTCTTCAAGAGATGGGAATACCAGACCACCTTACCTGCCTCCTGAGAAATCTGTATGTAGGTCAAGAAGCAACAGTTAGAACTGGACATGGAACAACAGACTGGTTCCAATTGGGAAAGGAGTACATCAAGGATGTGTATTGTCACCCTGCTTATATTCAGAGTACGTCATGTGAAACACTGGGCTGGAGGAAGCACAAGCTAGAATCAAGATTGCCAGAAGAAATATCAATAACCTCAGATATGCAGATGACACCACCCTTACAGCGAAAAGCCAAGAGGAACTGAAGAGCCTCTTGATGAAAGGGAAAGAGGAGAGTGAAAAAGCTGGCTTAAAACTCAACATTCAGAAAACTAAGATCATGGCATCTGGTCCCATCACTTCATGGCAAGTAGATGAGGAAACAATGGAAATAATGAGGGACTTTATTTTTTTGGGCTCCAAAATCACTGCAGATGATGACTGCAGCCATAAAATTAAAAGACACTTGCTCCTTAGAAGAAAAGCTATGACCAACCTAAACAACATATCAAAAAGCAGAGACATTACTTTGCTGACAAAGGTCTGTAGAGTCAAAGCTGTGGTTTTTCCAGTAGTCATGTACAGATGTGAGAGTTGGACCATGAGGAAGACTGAGCGCCGAAAAATTGATGTTTTCAAATTGTCGTTTTGGAGAAGACTCTTGTGAGTCCGTTGAACTGCAAGATATCAAACCAGTTAATCCTAAAGGAAATCAGTCCTGAGTATTCATTGGGAGAACTGATGCTGAAGTTGAAGCTGCAATATTTTGGCCACCTGATGCGAAGAACTGACTCCTTGGTAAAGACCCTGATGCTGGGAAAGAATGAAGGAAGAAGGAGAAGGGGATGATAGAGGATGAGATAGGTAGATGGCATCACCAACTTGATGGACATGAATTTGAGCAAGCTCCAGGAGTTGGTGATGGACAGGGAGGCCTGGCATGCTGCAGTCCATGGAGTTGCAAAGACTCAGACACAACTGAGTGACTGAACTGAACTGAACTGTATTGGTTTCCTAGGACTACCATAATGAAATTTCATAAGTAGTGTGGCTTAAACAACAGAGATGTATTCTCTCACGGCTCTGGAGGCCAGAAGTCTCAGATGAAGGTGTTGGAAAGGTTAGTTCCTTCTGAGGGCTGGTGGCCAGAATCTGCTCCAGGCCCTTTCTCCCAGCTCCTGGTAGTCTCAGGCACCCTTGGCCTTGTACACGGCATTCTCCATGAATCTTCCTGCCACTTTCTGTGCTTTTCTGTCTCTGTGTCCAAATTTCCCCCTTTTTATAAGGATACTATTCCTACTGGATGAGGGACCTCATTTTAACTTAATTACCTTTTTAAACAATGATCTCCAAACACCATCACATTGTGAGGTACGGGCTTTGGGACTCCAATGTGTGAATCTGAGCTGGGCACAGTTCACCCTATGACACCAGTGGAGCTGTGGCTTTCCACCCTGGTTGTACCCACACATAGACCTTCCTGCTTCTCAGCAACTGACCTTGTCAGAATTTTCCATCTTCTGCCAGTCTGATGGAGGTGCATGTCACTGTCATATAGTTTGTCGCCTCTTTTCATGTGTTGTATGTCTGCTTTGGTGAATCCCCCATTCATAGCTTGGCCCATTTTTTGCAGCTGGAGTTAAGAGTGTCTTCCATACTGATTTATAGGACTTGTGTGTAGATCCTGGATACTACCCTGCACTGCAGCTTTTCAGCTGGTCTCTGGCTCATCTTCACGTTCATTTATGGTCTCCTTTGGTGCACAGAGGGTTTTTTTGTTTTTAATCATCTCAATGTTGCCAAATGCTTCAAGCACCAAGGTTTATCTTGTTTAAGAAATCTTCCCCTATATCACCATCATGGAAATACTATCTCATATTTTCTACCAGATAATTTTAAGATTTGTTTCTCACATTCTGGCCGTGGTCAACCTGGGCTTTATTTGTGATGGATGGGGAAAAAAAATCTAATTTTGTTTTCCCCGTTGGATTGCCGATGGCTGGACTCATCCCAGCTGGTTTCCCTGGTGGGCCAAGGCCCCAGCATCCTGACCCCTGATGTCCACATCCATGGCACACCAGGATTTTCCTCAGAAGGGCTCAGTGCTCAGAGCAGGGCCGTCCGCACATGCTCCCAGGAGGAGCCAAGCTGGAGCCTGCAGCTATGGGGCTACAGAGATGGCTACTAGCTTCCTGGGGTGGGCATAACAAATGACTGCAAATTCAGGGCCTTGAAATGGCAGACAGGTTTTCCTCTCATAGCTCTGGAGGCCAGGAGTCTGAAGTCATGGCATCAGAAGTGTTGGTCCCTTCTGGAAGCTGGAAGAGAGAGTCTGTCCAGGCCGCTCTGAGCTTCCTGTGGCCTTTGGCAGCTCTTGGTGCTCGCTGGCCTGTGGATGGGTCAGTCCAGTTTCTGCTCCATGTCACGTGGGCTCCTCCATGTCTCTGTCAGTTTCCCCTTCTGTCCTAAGCATCGACAGTGGGTTTAGGGCTCACCCTAATCTGCGAGGATGTCACCCTGAGATCCTGTATTGCGTCTGCCAAAACCTTTTTGAAAGTCAGGTCATATCCACAAGTTCTAAGTGGACATGGCTTTTGGGGGCCACTGTTCAGCGCACTCTAGGTCTTATCTATAGTGGGAAGGTGAGTTTCTACTCACTGGGGCAGCAAAGGTGGTCCTCATTCACCAGTCGCTTTCTGTCACCGACGTGCACTGCCTTCTGGCTCCCTTGTTGTGTGATCTGGAAGCCTGGTCTGCCGTTTTTCTTTTGTTTCTCCCCAACTCCCCAGTCCAGTGATGAGTTATCCCACTTCTGGAAATGTGTCTTAAGGAACTGACTCAACAGCATGAGAAAAAAGATCTTCTTCTTGTTGCCTTGTTGATAATACTGAAAAGTTGGATGTAACCCCCAGGAGAGGAGGTAATTACTTGATTACTTCAATAACACTTGTTCATCACCCAGACTAACTGAGAGACTTAGAAACAGCTGGGGAAGGGAACAGGCTAAGAGGGGACGGCTGCCGCCTCCCTGGTGAGGGGGAGGTTCCACTTGTGATGACCCAGAGGGTCACATAATGTCAGTAAGGAAGTGGACACCCAGGGAAGTCTTGGGTGTGATAAGCTGGTCTGAATCCATGAGACTAAGCCATGAAGGGTAAGTTTTCTCTGGTGGACCAGGCTGAGCCAAGAAGGAGGCTTCAGGAGGAGGGCAGCCTGATGAAGTCTATAGGAACCTCCTTACCTTGCTGGGTCCCATGACCGGCCACCTAAATCACAGAAGCATGGCAACACAGAAGGGTGCCTGATTAGGTGAAAAATATGGCATAAAAACTAATTCAGAGAAGTGACTAGAAAGATAGAGTTGCCCTATGATCCAGAAATCCTATTTCTGGGCATCTACCCGTAAAGAAAAACAGGGATTCAGAGAGATGTGTGTCCATCCGTGTTCAGAGCAGCATTGTTCCCAACAGTCAAAAGGTGGAAAGAACCCAAACATCCATTATCCCCAAATAAATGGTTGAACCAAGTGTGATCTATCCATGCAGTGGAATATTATTCAGCCTTAAAGAGGTAGGAAATTCTGACACACATTACATTGTGGATGAACCTTGAAGATGTTATTCTAAATGAAGTAGGCCAAACGTAAAGGACAAATACTATATAATCTCCTGATATGAGGGACCTGGAGCAGTCAGATTATTCATAGAAACAGAAAGTAGAATGTGGTTTCTGGGGCTGGTGGGAAGGGGAGGGGAGTCAGTGTTTCATCTGGGAATGTCAGGCGAGTGTAGATGTCACGCGAGGGTATATTCCTCGGTCCTTGTCTCGTCACAACAAAGATTTGGAGTGACGGACATTGAAGCCCTCGGCGGGCCACAGGCCTCAGGTCTGGACAGACCGCGTTATAGCTCTTAAATAAATCAGTGTTACAGCTCAGTGTTACAGCTCTATTTTATTTAGAAGATGATAGCAGGAGAATCCATCCTCAAAGCGTGAGGGCATGTCAATCCAAGGCCGTGAAGAGAAGAACACCGTGGCATGTGGGAGGGGGAGGGAGAGTCCATCTTCAAGGTGCAGGAGAGAGAGAGAGAGCAAGTGCTTTGGCTCCTCTTATATATGTTTATTTCTGCCCCCTGGGCCTGTCCTATGCAAATTGGGCTTAGACAGGAGTGCTGTTCTACCTGCAGTTCTCACTCAGGTCCTCGGACCTTTCTTGTTCTATTTTCGCGGGCTTTTCCCTTCCTTGTCTTCTAGCCACCGCCATTTTGGACTCCTGTTTCCTATTCTAACTACCTAACAGGAGGTTACAAAGTTCTGTACATGAATGGTGGTGATGGTTGTGTCACAGTGAGAAACACGACACTGCAGAGTGTTGTGCATGTAACAGGTGGTTAAGGTGGAGTACATTATGTGTATTTCACCACAATTTTTTTAGGGAAAGGATGCCTAGTATAGTAGCTGACTGGCTGGGGGAGGGGGTGTTCAAATCCCAGCCACACCTCTTTGTGCGTTCTTTTGTCCATCCAGCTTTATTTCTCCTGCTCAGATACTGTGTGGCGGTTAGGGTCCTCTGCCCCGTGGGAGGCTCCAGGCAACAGGGGTGGTCGGTAGACCTTCAGCAAGTCACATCATCAAATACAGGCATGGATTTCCTCTCAGTTATTAGGTCTGTGACCTTGCACAAGCTGCCCCTCCTTTCTGAGTTTGTTTCCTTGTCGGTAGGAACAGGGACAGTCACATGACTGATGATAAAGCATGAGTGTCCTCTGAATGGCCCAGGCGGGGAGTGCCTAGCTGAGCAGGCCCTCCACAGGGGTGAGTTCCTTTTCCGGAGTTCCACGTCAGAAAGAGACGCCTGTGGACAGCACTGAGATGATTCGTGTTGCCCAGGATGGACTCAGGCAGTATATATCCAGGTATTTTAAATCATGTACTATCCTTTTATTTACCCAGAAGGTCTGGCAGAATATTCACCAAGGTGTGAAGAATGGGTGATAGGATGGCAGGTAGGAATTTTTTTCCTTAATCTCAGTTCTAAACTTCAGTTTGGTTTTCTCAGATGCAAAATAGGAATTTTTTTTTCTTTTTAATGCTTTGTTGTGGGAATGTTCAAGCTTTCACTGAAGAAGAAGAAATAGTCTGGTGAACTCCACTACCCAAGAGTCAAGAGTTAGCAATAAACTGCCAATTTTGTTTCATCTCTGCCTCTCCACCTCTTCTGCTGGTTATTTTAAAGCAAATCCCAAACAAAGAGACTCTTTAAAAAAAAAAAATCACCACAATACCATTATCACATCTAAATATATATACATATATATATATATTTTGCTTAAGTTTTTGGTCATACCACACAGAATACAAGACCTTAGTTCCCCAACCAAGACTGGAAACCACGCTGCTTACAGTAGAAGCTTGGAGTCTTAACCACTGGACCGCCAGGGAAGTCCCTAGGTAATTTAAGAAATTGACTTTTAAAAAAATTTTAGCTGTAGGGACTTTGGTGGTCCAGGTTCAGGCTCCATGCTTCCGATGCAGGAGGCGCAGGTTCTATCCCTGGTCAGCAACCTGAGATCCCACATGCTGTGTGGTATGGCCAAAAATTTTTTAAAAAAATAAGAAAATTAAAAAAAATGATCTAATATCTATTCAGTGTATAATCATCCTCAATTGTCCTGTGAATGCTTTTTAAATTTGATTTGCTTGAATCAGGATCCACAAGATCCACATATTACACTTGCTTGATGTATCCACTTCCCCAGAGTTTTAACTGGACAGTTTTTAAATGTCCAGTGAAGGCAAAAGGATTTTACAGTGAGCATGTGCATAACCCCCAGATTCAACTACTGACGTGTTACTGTCTCCTGCTCACCCATCTCCCTGTCTCTCTATAGTCAGTAGTACTTTTAAGTCTTTTAACCTAAACAGTATCCTTGCTCTCATGTTTTTTCCTTGCCATTTATCTGTTGAAGAAATCGTTATCATTTAACATGTTCAGTTCAGTTCAGTTGCTCAGTCTTGTCCGACTCTTTGCGACCCCATGAATCGCAGCACGCCAGGCCTCCCTATCCATCACCAACTCCTTGAGTCCACCCAAACCCATGTCCACCAAGCCGGTGATGCCATCCAGCCATCTCATCTTCGGTCGTCGCCTTCTCTTCCTGCCCTCAATCTTTCCCAGAATTGGGGTCTTTTCCAGTGAGTCAGCTCTTCGCATCAGGTGGCCAAAGTATTGGAGTCTCAGCTTCAACATCAGTCCTTCCAATGAACAGCCAGGACTGATCTCCTTTAGGATGAACTGGTTGGATCTCCTTGCAGTCCAAGGGACTCTCAAGAGTCTTCTCCAACACAATAGTTCAGAAGCATCAATTCTTCAGTGCTCAGTTTTCTTTATAGTCCAACTCTCACATCCATACATGACCACTGGAAAAGCCATAGCCTTGACTAGACGGACCTTTGTTGGCAAAGTAATGTCTCTGCTTTTTAATATGCTGTCTAGGTTGGCCATAACTTTCCTTCCAAGGAGTAAGCGTCTTTTAATTTCATGGCTGCAGTCACCATCTGCAGTGATTTTGGAGCCCAGAAAAATAAAGTCAGCCACTGTTTCCACTGTTTCCCCATCTATCTGCCATGAAGTGATGGGACCAGATGCCATGATCTTAGTTTTCTGAATGTTGAGCTTTAAGCCAACTTTTTCACTCTCCTCTTTCATTTTCATCAAGAAGCTCTTTAGTTCTTCTTCACTTTGTGCCATAAGGGTGGTGTCATCTGCATATCTGAGGTTATTGATATTTCTCCAGGCAATCTTGATTCCAGCTTGTGCTTCCTCCAGTCCAGCATTTCTCATGATGTACTCTGCATATAAGTTAATTAAGCAGGGTGACAATATACAGCCTTGACGTACCCCTTTTCCTATTTGGAACCAGTCTGTGATTTCATGTCCAGTTCTAACTGTTGCTTCCTGACTTGCATACAGGTTTCTCAGGAGGCAGGTTAGGTGGTCTGGTATTCCCATCGCTTGAAGAATTTTCCACAGTTTATTGTGATCCACACAGTCAAAGGCTTTGGCATAGTCAATAAAGCAGAAATAGATGTTTTTCTGGTACTCACTTGCTTTTTCGATGATCCAGCGGATGTTGGCAATTTGATCTCTGGTTCCTCTGCCTTTTCTAAAACCAGCTTGAACATTTGGAAGTTCATGGTTCATGTGTTGCTGAAGCCTGGCTTGGAGAATTTTAAGCATTACTTTACTAGCGTGAGAGATGAGTATAATTGTGCAGTAGTTTGATTATTCTTTGGCATTGCCTTTCTTTGGGATTGGAATGAAAACTGACCTTTTCCAGCCCTGTGGCCACTGCTGAGTTTTCCAAATTTGCTGGCATATTGAGTGCAGCACTTTCACAGCGTCATCTTTCAGGATTTGAAATAGCTCAACTGGAATTCCATCACCTCCACTAGCTTTGTTCATAGTGATGCTTCCTAAGGCCCACTTGACTTCACATTCCAGGATGTCTGGCTCTAGGTGAGTGATCACACCATCGTGATTATATGGGTTGTGAAGGTCTTTTTTGTACAATTCTTCTGTGTATTCTTGCCACCTCTTAATATCTTCTGCTTCTGTTAGGTCCCTACCATTTCTGTCCTTTATTGAGCCCATCTTTCCATGAATATTCCCTTGGTATCTCTAATTTTCTTGAAGAGATCTCTAGTCTTTCCCATTCTATTGTTTTCCTCTATTTCTTTGCATTGATCGACGAGGAAGGCTTTCTTCTCTCTCCTTGCTGTTCTTTGGAACTCTGCATTCAAATGTGTATATCTTTCATTTTCTCCTTTGCTTTTCACTTCCCGTCTTTTCACAACTATTTGTAAGGCCTCCTCAGACAGCCATTTTCCTTTTTTGCATTTCTTTTTCTTGGGGATGGTCTTGATTCCTGTCTCCTGTACAATGTCATGAACCTCCATCCGTAGTTCATCAGGCACTCTGTCTGTCAGATCTAGTCCTTTAAATCTATTTCTCACTTCCACTGTATAGTCATAAGGGATTTGATTTAGGTCATACCTGAATGGTCTAGTGGTTTTCCCTACTTTCTTCAATTTCAGTCTGAATTTGACAATAAGGAGTTCATGATCTGAGCCACAGTGAGCTCCCGGTCTTGTTTTTGCTGACTGTGTAGAGCTTCTCTATCTTTGGCTGCAAAGAATATAATCAATCCGATTTCAGTGTCAACCATCTGGTGATGTCCAAATGTAGAGTCTTCTCTCGTGTTGTTGGAAGAGGGTGTTTGCTATGACCACTGCATTCTCTTGACAAAACTGTATTAGCGTTTGCCCTGCTTAATTCTGTACTCCAAGGCCAAATTTGCCTGTTACTCCAGGTATTTCTTGACTTCCTACTTTTGCGTTCCCGTCCCCTATAATGAAAAAGACATCTTTTTTGAGTGTTAGTTCTAGAAGGTCTTGTAGGTCTTCATAGAACTGTTCAGCTTCATCTTCTTCAGTGTTACTGTCGGGGCATAGACTTGAATTACTGTGATATTGAATAGTTTGCCTTGGAAACGAACAGAGATCATTCTGTCATTTTTGAGACTGCATCTAAGTACTGCATTTCGGATTCTTTTGTTGACTATGAGGGCTACTCCATTTCTTCTAGGGGATTCCTGCCCACAGTAGTAGATATAATGGTCATCTGAGTTAAATTCACCCATTCCAGTCCATCTTAGTTCACTGATTCCTAGAATGTCGACATTCACTCTTGTTATCTCCTGTTTGACCACTTCCAATTTGCCCTGATTCATGGACCTAACATTCCAGGTTCCTATGCACTGAATCTTGCTTCTATCACCAGTCCCATTCACAACTGGGTGTTGTTTTTGCTTTGGCTCCGTCTCTTCATTCTTTCTGGAGTTATTTCTCCACTGATCTCCAGTAGCATATTGGGCACCTACTGACCCGGGGAGTTCATCTTTTAGTGTCCTGTCTTTTTGCCGTTTCATATTTACCCTGTAAAATTTCTCATTTGAAGATTAGATGCACTGATGTGTGCATAGTGCTTAAAATGTAGTAGGTACCTAATGAATATTCATTACTAATTGTTTTGTTCTTCATCTGTATGTTTTGGTTTTTCCCAAGGAAAATGCATCCTTTTTGTAAAAGAAAAAAAAAAGTTTTAGAAACACCCCTTGGCTGCTAGACTTTTCAAAGCTACATTGGTTTGTAGCTCCAAGGGGTCTATCTTCACTTTGTTTGCTGGGCTCACCCCATCCCCTAGGCCCTCAGGAAGGACTGCCAGCATTGGGCAGTGGAAGATGGCAGAATGAGGGAATGTGGAGGTGGGAAACAGAGCCGGAGGGGCTCAAAGGAAATGCCCCGGGGGATGGTGAAGTCTGGGGTCCAGCAACCTGGATTGTCCCCTTCCCCTGGGCTGAGGGTGGTGACACCAGGAGGGAGGCCCAGAGGAAAGGCTGCAAAGTGTGAAAAGCTGTAGAAATCCCTGGAGAGCATGGGAGCAACAGTACACAGCATTAGGATGGAGGGGGAGCACACAGCTTGGTTTCGAGGGGCTGGGGCAGATGGAAAAGTGGGAGATGAGCCTCTCTGGGGATCTGACTCCATAAACTCAGACACCAGGCAGACAGATGAGAAATACACAGGAGCCGGCATCCTCCATGAGCCGCTGGAGACGGAAAGCAGGAGACTGGTGGCAGGGAGCTCTAGGAGGAGGGGTCACGAGCTCCGGGCCGGGATTTGCCCCCCTGACCCATCACCTGTGTGGCCCTGGGTAAGGCTCCCTCCCTTCCCTGAACCTCAGTTTCCCCCACCTGCAAAATAGAAAGGGTGAGCCAGCAGCCCCCTATCCCGTTTCACTGACTGCTCCCTGGGGGTGAAGGACGGGGTCACAGCTGCTGGGATCGGTGACTCCTTTGGCACTTTTCCTTTCAAGAAGATAAACACCAAGTCCAGGCTCAAAACCATGAGTCACCACGTCAGAGTACCAAGTGAGCTCAGGCTATAGCGTACACCATCCTGGATTCCATTCCTCACCCTGCCCTTCCTGGCCTGTGATCTGAGGTAGCATTCTGCAAGGACTGGTGATGCCTGTGAAGGCTAAGGAAACGGGCCCAGCCGGCTTTTCCTGAACCCAGATCCCAGACTTCTGAAAAGCAGTTAATCCTTGGAGTCGATTTGGCTAATTCACCTCCAGGGAAAACCTGCTGAATATTTTTAGCCAAACCAAACAGAAAAGTGAATAAATATAGAAATAAACGACTTGCTTGAATCCCTGGTCCAGGACCTAGACACCTGTCAACCACCACCATTGTGAAACCTCAGGCCAGAGGTCACGCTAGCCAAGGTGCTTGTGTGGGTCATTGTCCTCCGCGCTGATGAAATTCATTAGCTTATTGTGAGCTCGGTCTAGTGCTATTCAGGTCTAGTGCCTCTGAAATTGCCCGATGACACTGGTGGGGATAGTGGAGAAGCTCAGACCATGGAGCCTGAATACAGGCTCCCCACGTGCCTCGCCCGGAATTGAGTTGTGCCCCACCCAAGGTGCCCCAGTGGGTTCTCCTGAATCATGGCAGCTTCCTGGGAACTGCTCCCATGTGAGCTTGAGGACAGGAGGACAGACTCGTGTCCATGCCCATTCCAGGGAAAACAGGATGAGCTGGGAGTGAGGCATCGTGGTGAGAGCTGGCTAGCGCAGAACGGAGTAGCACTTGACGTGGCCCACCTTGGGCTTTGTAATGGGTCAAATCGTGCCCCTCAAAAAAGACGGCCAAGGAGGAATCCTCTGATGGTCCAGTGGTTAGGACTCTGCACTTCCACTGCCAGGGGCCTGGCTTCGATCCTGGTTAGGGAACTAGTATGCCACATGCCACACTCACGGCCAAAAAAAGAAAGAAGGAAAGGAAAAAAAAGCATTGTCAAGTCCTAGCCCCCAGTACCTCCAAATAAAGCCTGTCACTGTATTTGGAAACAGGGTCATTGCAGATGTAGTCAGTTGAAATGCAGTCATGGTGGAGTAGGGTGGGCCCCTTATCCAGTAAGACTGTGTCCTTATAAATAAAAAGGGGAAATCGGGGCCCAGACATACGTAGGGAGGATGTCTTGGGCTTGAAGGCAGAGCTTGGTGAGATGCCCCTGTGTACAAGCCAGAGATGGTCAGCAAACCCTCGGAAGCAAGACAGATGCAGAACAGAGAGTCTTCTTGGCCCTCAGACGACAGCAACCCTACTGAGCCTCCAGAGCTGTGAGAGATGTCTCTGCTGTGCAAGCCGCCCAGTTCATGGTGCTCTGTGACAGTGCCCTCGGACAGGGATTTGGGTGGCGACGGACCAGAATCTTGGGTTAGTGGCCTCCTCTCTGGGAGACCTGGGTCAGGTTACTTTCCTTCTTTGAGTCTGGGGCCTGAGACCCCAGACTCAAATGGATAAAGCCCAGCCAGGTCCCTCGGATGCCTTACCTGGACATCTGGAGGTGGTAGGAAACTGGAAGAGGTGCCCCCTTAGCCCTGGAGACTGGACTGAGTTGGCCATTTTGGGCCCAATGCCAGATGCACAGCAGAGGCAGCCGGAATCCCATGAGGCACTGGAACAGAGAGATCAGGACAAAAGACAGAGGAGAGAGGAGGCTTTGTGCAAACCCTGCCTCGACTCCTGTTCCTCCTGGGGCCTGGCTGTTCCGTGCTGCCTGGGTTCTGGCGTGTATGTCCTTTCTGAAGACTCTCCTTCTTTGAGGTGTCATAGAACAGTACGCTAGCTCATCTCTTTGCCTGTCTTTGGAAGTGCTTTGTAAACTGTAAAGTGGAGAACGCATTTTCTCAGCAACAGCCACCTTATTGAACACCTGTTGCATGCAGGTAAAGAAGCTGTAAGTCCTGCCCTAGGTGGTCCAGGCCAGAAAGGTGTCACAGGGCCGCGTGGAGTGGCAGTGATGATGCTGTCATGCCTGCCCACCCCCCTGCAAACAGGGTGGCTGGCAGAATTCCAGTGTTTTCCACTGTCGACTATAAGAGGTTTTGTGAGACGTCAGAGATGGTATTCATCCCCTTCCTCATCTTTTTTTCTCTTTTTTGAGAAACATGGGCTAACAGCAAAATTATGACAAGCATAACTGGGGCTAAAACAGGCAGCGTTGGGAATTCCCTGGCAGTCCAGTGGTTAGAAGTCCAAGCTCTCACTGCCAAGGGCCCAGGTCGGGGAACTAAGATCTTGCAAGCCATGAAGCATGACCCAGAAAAATAAAATAGTCAGGGACTTCCCTGGAGGTCCAGAGACTAAGACACCATGCTCTCAGTGCCAAGGGCCCGGGTTTGATCCCTGGTCAGGGAACTAGATCCCACATGCCGCAACTAAGAGTTCACACGCTGCAACTAAAGATCCTGCGTCCTGTAAGATTCCGCACTCAACAGCAGAGACCTGAGTGCCACCACTAAGACCTGCCACAGACAGATGAGTAAATACATAAATACTTAAAACAAGTGAAATAGGCAACATGGCAGGGTGGCTAAGAGAGGGAGTCTAGTACTAAACTGACCAGGTTCAAGTGTGACCTTGGGCAAGTTAATGAACCTCCCTACTCGTCAACAAGGAGACCAAATCAGTCCATCCTAAAGGAGATCAGTCCTGGGTGTTTGTTGGAAGGACTGATGCTGAAGCTGAAACTCTAATACTTTGGCCACTTGATGCGAGGAGTTGACTCATTGGAAAAGACCCTGATGCTGGGAAAGATGGAGGGCAATAGGAGAAGGGGATGACAGAGGATGAGATGGCTGGATGGCATCATCAACTCAATGGCCATGGGTTTGGGTGGACTCAGGGAGTTAGTGGTGGACAGGGAGGCCTGGCGTGCTGCGGTTCATGGGGTCGCAAAGTGTCGGGCACGCCTGAGTGAACTGACTGACTGACTCGTCAACTTCCTCATCCATACAGTGGATACAATAAACCCCACTGCAATTTTGTAAGGATTAATTTAAAGGAGTCGACACAGGCAAAATGCTCACACCAGTGGCTGGCACATAGTAAGACGTGTAGGTATTTGCTATCGTTAATAAGTAAATGCACAAGGCTGGGGAACGCAATGTAATAAGTGGTTGTTATTTGGGATAAGACGTTTCTTGGGGGACTGTCCAGCTCACAACGGCCCACCTGACCACCCTTCTCATCTCTGTGGAGCGCTCCCCAGCAGCCATGTTCAGACAGCTTAGCTCAGACACTAGCTGCAGTGGGCGCCTGGGGCACCTGAGCAGCTACATTCCTCCCTTAGAACTGGGCCAAAGAAAGAACTCCCAGTAACTATATGTAACGTCGTATATGTAATTTTTCAAGTCCTGTAAATGCGTTATCGTATTTTCATAATTTATAAGATGGGGCTTGTAGATTGGTGATCTCGGTGGGTCTCTCGAAGGGTCCCCTTCTGTCAGGCTGAAGCGATACAGCAGATGAAGTCTGGATGCAGAGAGAAGCAGGCACACAGAGCCGAGAGAAAGGCCCTGGTTTCTGAGACCTGCCTGCCTTTATGCCCTCGGGGGTCCTGTGAGACACCTTTGATTCCTTCTAAGCCATTTCCACTCTTTTTGAAGCTACTCTGATTGGTCTGTGTTGCAGCCGGGGTCTCGGCAAACACCTTGATGCTGCAGCCTGCCCTCCCGTCGTTTCTCTGAATCTGTGAGGGTCTGCTCATCAGAGCTACAAGAAAACGCCCACTCCTCTTCCTTCAGCCCAGGCCAACTGCGGTTTCAGTTTCATGCTGTGGCTGAAGAAAGAAGGAACCAGGAGTTGAGCAACCTGGCTTCCCTGCCATGCATCGGGCACTTCTTCCTAAACCTTGTTCCGAGCACTTTACATGTATTGTCTCATTTGCTTGATTGTGACTATCATATTGGATCTCTGCTTCACTGATGAAGAGACTGAGGTTTCTGAGAAGTTAAGTGGGCCGGGTAGTGTCACCCAGCTAAGTCAGGTGGACAGCTGGGATCCAAATCCAAAGTTTGTGCTTTCAGCCTCCTTCCCATCCCTCCTGGAGCCCCTGGATTCCATCTTCTGCTCTGGGGTCCTGGACAGACCCTTGATCATGTCTCAGCTGATGAAAGGGGGTGTGGCTAGGTTTTGGAAGAGCCACACATACTCCACACATGTTAACATGCCCCCCCCCCCCATACTTCCTTTCTTGCTTCTTAGCAACTGACTCAGAGCGGATGGAGGGGAAAGAAGTGAGGTCACATTTAAATTGGTCAATTTGAGCAGCTCACCGCAAAGGCTGGTGTGGGAGAGAGATGCAATTAATCTGAAAAACACAGTGGTTTTTATTTTTAAAAATATGATCCGTGGCCTTCAAACCTCTGTGCAGCTGTGCCAGGCATCCATTTCCACGCATCAGCAGCAGCCTGGCATTCGGGCTTTTCATAAAGTCCCTGTGAATTTTTACAAAAATGAATGGCATTTGTCTTCTTTTTTCAAAAGTAAAATAAATCAATACATGTTCCTTGTAGAAAATTTGGGCTTGGTGGGGTGGGAAGAGAGCAGAAAGAGGACAACAGTATTTACCCGTAAGTGTTGCAGCCGTGTAATGGATAGATTAGTCAGCCACGAAAGGAACAGACCACAATACATGCAGCAACACGGATGGATTGCCAAAAGTATTATGGTGCGTCAGAGGTCAGACCCCAAGGAGGACGTATCTTTTCATTCTATTTATATGAAGTTCAAGAAGGGGTGAAACTATCTATAGTGACATAAGGCAGATGGGGGGATGTTTAGGCCAGCAGGTGGGTGGCTGGGATCAGCAGCACAGGAGCAGAAGCAGCTTTGTTTGTGTTGTGAGAATGTTCTATATTGGTGTCTTGATTGAGGTAGTGGTTATCTGAGTGTAGACATTCATCAACACTTATCAACCTCTTCTTTTTAAATGGGTGTCTTTTATTTCATGTAAATTGTATTTTGATAATGTTGATTTCAAAAGGCAAAAGAATGACTTATAATCCCACCCACTGCAGATTTAACTGCTATTAAGGTTTTGGTGTGTGTATGTAAATCAATTGACTGATTGTGTGTAACAAAGATTAGTTTTAGGTAAATGTTCAATCCTCTGTAATACCTTTTTTTTTTTTTTTAATTAACCTCAGGGACTTCCCTAGCCATCCAGTGGTTAAGACTTCACCTTCCAATGAATCAGGTACAGGTTTGATTCCTGGTTGGGAGCTGGGATCTCATATACCTTGGGGTCAAAAAAAAAACCCCAAAACATAAAAAACAGAAGCAATATTTCCCCTCCAGATCCCCCAAACCAGAGAAGTAGGAGGTGTGGCAGGTCATCACTCAGCTACCCAGTATCACAGGCTGCTAAGTAGGAAACGGGGCTCCCATGCCCCCTCCCTCCCTCCCTCCCTACCCTTGAGCCTAGAAAATGGGCTGACTTCACATCAGCTCAGAAGCAGGAGGGGAATGTTCCCTGACTACAGGATGAAAACATGACTCCTTATACCAGGAGAAAAAGCACATTATTTGATCAGTACATTAAATGCCATCAGTACAGAGTGTGTGTTCCATCATGCTGGTGTCTCATGCCTGTTAAAAGTGAGGCTCAGGAATACTCTCCTGGATGATGTAATTTTGAGATAGAATTTTCAGTCGGAGCTTTGGGAGTATTCCTCCAAAGCAGCAGTTCCATGGGGCAGCTATGAAATTAAGAACAAATAGTTCTGCTTCTGGCACCTGGCATATGATTACAGGCGTAGCTTCATGCCATTAAGGGGCTCCAGAAACATGACTGCAAGCAGGTTGCATCTCATTTCATCCTGTGGGTTCCTGTGTTCCTTGACAGCCTGATAAAGCTGGCTGTGAGCTTCCTCCGGCCCGTGGGAAGTGGCATCTGAGGAAGGACGTGCCTTTGCATGAGTGTGGACAATATAATCTCCCCCAGACCGTGAACCGCAGGATGCCTGGGGAGCAGCCTGTACTGGCTGAGAAGGTGGGGAAAACATTTTCCTGCAAACCAGGGGTTCTCAATCAGGGTGCCTCCCAGGTGATATGTGGTAACATCTGGAGACATTCTGTTTGTCACAGATCATGGCTGCTCCTGGCATCTATGGGTTAGGGCCAGGCATGCTGCTAAACACCCTCCAGTGCCTGGGGCAGCTCTCTGCTGCCAGGAATGACCCAGCCCTTAAATGTTCATAGTGGCCAAAGTTGAAATCCCTGCAAAGATGCTGTGTTGTGTCTGTGCTCCAGTTGTTGGGCAACATGAGCTTGAGGAGGGCTGTAATCAGGGCCATGGAAACTCGGGTTCGAAAATGACAGTGGCAACATGAAAATACAATGCTTATTCTGCATGCTCCCCCAGTGCTGGGCTGTGAGCCCATTTGATTTCTATGACTCTGGGAAGAGATGCTGTTATAATCCCATTTTGCAGTAAATCAACCAAAGGTATACACATCTGGTAAATGGAAGGGCGAGAAGTTTGTGTTCTTCTCCGCACACTTTTCTGAGGGGGCAAAGTGGGAGGAGGGGTATCTATTCCCCTCACTCAACTATGAGCCCTGTGAGGGTAGCCTCTTGTGAGCTGGACCTGTAGTCCCCAGCAAAGTCCTTGGACCTCAGTAGGTGCTGACAGGGGTTTTATGGAATCGAATGAAGGCAGGCAGGAAGCAGAGCAGTGGTTAGAATGTAGGCATTGCAGTTTGATTTCCAACCATTCAACCGATAACCATCGTGCAGCTTCTGTGGTCCAAAACAGGGACCTGTTGGAGCTGACCTATGCTCGCCCATGAGAGCTGACTGCTAATTTTTCAGGAATTTTGCAAGCTGGTTGTCAGAGCCAGTAAACAGAATGGAATTAATATCAAGTTATATTTAAATACATTGTATCTTTATAAAGGTAATAAAACTCATCACTTCCTAATTATTTTACTGTATTTTAGTAGTATTTCTGTTCTGTAGGTTATTAATGTCTATTTCAGGGGTCACCAAAAAGGTCAGATAGAAATATTTTGAGCTTTGCAAGCCCTGGGCTGAGACCCCTCTGCCCCTGTTTCATGTCTCCCGGAATGTTGTATCTGTAGGGTGGAAAAACTGTAACGGAGTACATCTCTTCCCAACTCTCCATGTTCAGTGAGGCCTGCTGATAACCTGAAGATGGCTGTGGTGGGAATATTTCCACCAGGGAGATTGTCAAATGCTATAAATCTGCACCCACCCCCTGCAACCGCAAGCTCATGCTTAAACATTCACCAGTACACCACCAGACACAATGATGGGCAGAACTGGAACAGACCCTGCCCTCTTGGAGGATACAGTGTGTTGGGTTTGTGGAGCATTTCGTGGAGAGGGGAGGAGGGAGCTACAGGGGTGTGGTAGGTAGAAGCAGACACCTAGGTGGCCCTCTCCCAGGGCTAGTCATCAGCTCTCACGCTTTCCTCCCCACTGGGGACTTTGCCACTTCCTCACGTCCCTTTGTGGCTGCCAGGGCAGCAGGTCTGTCTTTCCCCTCTGAGTTGGCTCCAGGGGGTGACCTGAGGGACCTCAGGGTTGAGCTATGAGCTGTTTCCTGCCCCCTCACTACATGCCCCCAGCTTCTAGCATGGAGTAGCGTCTTCACCAATATGGCCCCGAGTGAACCCATGGTACGCTGTTGATCCAAGTGGAAGAGGAACTTGCAGTGAGCCGGTGAGAGCAGAATGTTGGACTTTGGGATGGGCTTAAAAGAGGAGGGGCTGCCAGCAAAGAATGGAGAACACGGAAGCTTTGTCTGGTAACCTCTGTGAGTCAACCGGCCCGTGAGCCCCGTGAGAGTGAGGAGTTCATGACCTTGCCTGTAGTTCCCACTGCTCCACGACCCTCTCAGGTTTGATGCCAGGAGGGTGAACTCTAAGGGACCTGCACTATTCCTGGCAGAATCTGGACTCCTGTGGCACTGAGGATGACCTGGGTACTGATGCATTGGTGGAAACTCAGTAGGCTTGTGTCTCCTACAGAGGTGGCGGGGGGTAGCAAGGAGGGGGCTTCTGATGGAATCTGACAGCTAGACTTACTCATTTTTAGGTCAAGAACCTGGGCCACTGGGAGGCGAGGGACTCTGTGTATCACTGAGTATAAGTGCAGCCCATCTCCTGATACCCTCGCTCACTGACCTTGGTCTACGGCCTACGCAACAGGGGACAAGGTGAGTCTGACCACAGGTCGCTGTGTATTTGCTTGCAAGCACGAGGGCAACCGTCGACCAGGAACTCCCGCTTTCAGTTTCCAGGGAACTCCTTACAGTATCTTGGGGGCTCTATGTCACTGACATCAAACTCAAACCAAGAAATATTACTGAAAGATACATTAATCAAATTCAACCCTTTCTTCCTGAGCCTCTGCTCAGGAAAGCACTACAAAAAGAGTGGGAAAAACATGGTCAGACAGAATTTTGGGTCAAAATCTTGGCTAGATCCTCATGTTTGTCTAAACCTCAGCTTCCTCATCCTTAAGACGGAGATGGTAATTTCTGTCTTCTGGGTTGGTTGAGAGAAAGAAAAGAGAACAAATACATAACGCCCCCAGCATAGTACCTGGCGCTTTATCACGCTGTTCCTATTCAACGCTTGCAGATCAAGCACCATACCAAGCAGTGTTGAGGAGGTCTGGATGAAATCTGAAATTGCATCCTGGTAAATCTTGTTCTGTTGAAGTTCTGCCCCCTGAATGGGGAGAGGAGGGTCCACAGATGTCCCTCAAGAGGACAGCAGCTGCTTTGTCTGCCATCGAGCCTCTCCAGCCATGATTTCCTGTTGCACCCCATCACCTCCCTCCTGGGTACCCTCGACAGCCTCTCCACCAGCCTCCCTGCCTCCAGGCTGCTGCTTGGCAAACCTTGTCCATGCCGTGCTGTGGCCAGTGACCTGGATGAAGGTGACATCTACAAGTCACTCCCCTGGGCGGCCCGTGTGGTGGCTTCCCACTGCCCTCAGGGGAGAGTCTGCTCCCTGGGCCTGCACTTCAGGGCACTGCTTGCTCTACCCCTGCTCACCTCTAGGGCTTTTGCCCTGCACCCCCCTGGGCTCTCTGTATGCCGTGGCAAAATGCCTGCCCTTTCCTGCATGGGCTGAGGGTCTTCCCTGCTTCCAGGAGCACCTTTCCCCACTTTCCCTGATTCCTAGTGACCATTTGGAGTCAGGGCGTGTCCACAGTGCCACAGCACACACCTGCAAACCTCCCGCCTCCCCCATTCCTGTAGTGCCAGGAGCAGTGTGGTCACTGTCTTTACATGGCCTTAAATGTTGAGCTTCGCACCTGGGCCAGGTCCTGATAAGCTTACACGAGGCTGGCAGCCTCTCTGTATCCTTACCTGCAGGAGGCGATGGAGATGGTCAACCCTGTGTCCATCCTGCTGTGAGAAGGAGAAGTTGTGTGCGTGCTTAGGATGCTGGGAATTATTCCTGCATTTGGCAAATAGCAGCTCAATAAAGGTCTGAACAACAGATCTAACCCCCTTAAATGGGCTTCCCAGGTGGTAAAGAACCTGCCTGCCAATGCAGGAGATGTAAGAGATGTGGGTTTGATCCCTGGGTTGGGAAGATCTCCTGGAGGAGGAAATGGCAACCCACTCCAGTATTCTGGCCTGGAGAATCCCAGGGACAAAGAGTAGCCTGGTGGGCTACAGTCCACGGGTCGCAAAGAGTCAGACATGACTGAAGCTACCGAATACGCACAAACCCTCTTAAAGGTATGGCCTGGGGCTATGTCATCAGTTAGGGGCTCTGGCTTGACTCCTTGTTTGATGGTTTTCTCAAGACTGTTGAAATTCAGAACTTGAAGAAGAGAATTTGCCAGCAGGTTGTAGGGAGTCAGTGAATTCCCCCTTTCCCCAACTCGTTTGCTGCCCCAGGGCTCACAAGGAGAGAACAGCCCTGCGCATCTATCTCCCGGGCAGCCTTCACCTGCCTTCTCTGCAGAGAGACACACATCGGGCCCTGACTTCCACCCGGGTCCCAGCCCTGTTCAGGCTTGGGGGAAGAGTCTTTTGGGGAGCCCTTATCTTGTGTGTTCTGGAGGGGTGGGGAGGGGACAGTCCCCACTGAAGGGCTGCTGTGGACAGACTTTGGCATTTATGATGCAATTCAACGCATGCTTACACACCCGTGTGTCCACTTACGGAGGCACCGTCACTAAACAAAAAGGCATAAATCTGGGGGGGTTTTAATGCTATTGACTGTAGAAGTGTGTGGATGTGAGGAACCCAATCCCAGAGCTGAGCCCTGCTAGGTGGCTCTGGGTACCTCTCCCAATGGCACAAAGGGACCGTTTCTTGTTGCACAGCTGGAGTGCCCCTGTGACACGGCAGTTCGTTCCCCGAGGGTGCTTCCAATATGGTTCTCTCACAGCCCTGCAGGGCCTGGGGATGCAGAGAGGAATGACCCGACCTAAAAGGGAGAGGAAAAGAGGCCGGGCCCCTGGGGTGCAGGCAGAGGGGGCGCCCATAAAGCTGGAGAGGGATTCTGTGTCTAGGTTCCTGTTAGGAACTGATCAGACTCCAGGAGGAGAAGGAAAGCGACAGGGGATGGTGGCCGGGGAGCCTGTCCCCTCCCCCGGGAAGCCTGAGGACCCCAAGGGCAGACAGACATCTGTAAATGACCAGGAGGCCGGTGGAGTCCGACCGGCTGAGCCAGGGCGTGTGTGGCTCATTATTTGGATACTTGATGGGACATCTGCAATTGGAGGGAATATCTGTGTCCCCTGGTGGCCATCCAGGTGGGCGGCCAGAGCTGGGCGGAGGGGTGGAGGGTCACCTGGCCATCCAGGTGGGCGGCCAGAGCTGGGCAGGGTGGAGGGTCACCTGGCCATCCAGGTAGGCGGCCAGAGCTGGGCGGGGTGGAGGGTCACCTGGCCATCCAGGTGGGCGGCCAGAGCTGGGTGGAGGGGTGGAGGGTCACCTGGCCATCCAGGTGGGCGGCCAAAGCTGGGCGGGAGTCCCAGGTCGGGTGGCCCTCCCCCAGCACCTCCGGCCAGGCCCTCCCCGGCCCCGGCCCCTCGGGCTGGCACCCGGCCGCCCCTCCGCCACCGGCGCGGACGGCTGTCGGGCCGGCCCGCCTGGGCACGGGCGGCGGGGGGCGCGGCCCGGCGTGACGTCAGGCGCCCCGCCCCCGGCCCGGTTCCGGGCGGGGCGCCGGGGTCCCGCGGGCCGGGCCACCCCC
>ML663568.1:14696436-15102272 GCA_007570785.1 Antilocapra americana | reverse complement strand
GCACCCGACGAGCTAGGGGAAGCCGGAGCCCCGCAGGAAGCCCCGCGCCGCCCGCCGCCCGGCCCCGCCCCTGCGGGGCGCCCCCAGCCCCGCGCCCGCCGCCTTCCCGGGGGCTGGGGGGGTGCGGGCCGCCGCCCGGGGGGCCCCGCCGCCCCGGCAGCCCGGGCCAGCCCCTCTCCCCGCTCCCCTCCGGCCCGGCCATGGATCTGACCAGCAGCTCGGGCGGCGGCGACCCTCGGCAGATCGAGGAGACCAAGCCGCTGCTGGGGGGCGACGTGCCGGCCCCCGAGGGCACGAAGATGGGCGCCGTGCCCTGCCGCCGGGCCCTGCTGCTGTGCAACGGGATGAGGTACAAGCTGCTGCAGGAGGGCGACATCCAGGTCTGTGTCATCCGGCACCCGCGGACCTTTCTCAGCAAGATCCTCACCTCGAAATTCCTGAGGCGCTGGGAGCCGCACCACCTAACGCTGGCCGACAACAGCCTGGCGTCCGCCACGGTGAGTCGCTCTGCGCGTCGGCGCGCCCGCACCCCCGCGCCTCCCCTCGGGGCCCGGAGGCGCCCCCTCCCACCGGCCGCTGCACCTGGAGCTCGGGGCCTGCCCGGCGCCGGGGCTGGGGGGCTGGGGGAGCCACCGGGAGAACGAGGCACCCCTTTCCCCGGCCTGGGCTCCCGGCTGCATTGTGGATTCCGGCGGGCCCGGGGAGACCCTGGAATTGTGGAGAGGATCTGGCCCTGTCCCCAGACTGAGCATTCGGGCACCTCCAGGCCCAGCGCTTGTGTTCCTTACGGCTGGGACCTTGGGATAGACCCGAGGCTGGGCCCCGATGGTGGTGAGGGTTCCCTTTCTGAAGGCACATCTCCATCTGCGCCGGAGGGGAAAACAAAACAATTAAGAAAAAGAAAGAAAAAAAAAAGCCCCAACAACCTCAAAACCCCAAAACCCAAAAAATTTCCAGAAGCCAGTTCCTTTCTTTGCTTTACCCGTCTTTTTCCTGCCTGGGCTGGCAGGCAAAACTGGGTGCTTCCCTTTCTGAAAAAAAAAAAAAAAAAAAAAAACCTCGTTGGCAACCCAGGGGGGGGGGAAGGGGGGGGGGGGGGGGGGGGGGGTCCTGGGTTATCTCCTCCCCACCGAGGGCGGTCAAGTTCCAGTGCGGAAGCTGGCTTGTGGGGCTCTGGTGTCGCTTTGTCTGTGTAGTATTTTGTACGTGTGTTTTGTTGCTGGAGGTTGTATTTATGTTATTGGTTTAAAATGTCTGGTTGGGACTGGGTCACCCTGATGAGAGGGAGAGAAGTCAGGGATCGGTTTCTGAAATCAAATCTGCAAGGTGGAAAGAGAGGGCTGTGGTGGGGTCGCTGCGGGGGAGGGTAGCGGGCAGGAGGTGAACAGGGTGCTTTGTGTTTTGAAACAAGGGCAGTTTAAAACACCAGCTCTGCTTGGGCCTGAGCCTTGCTGGGTGCAGGGTGGTGTGTGTTGGGGGGGTGTCCCATCCTCTCTGGAGAGGTGACAGGTCTTCCCCAGAATACAGTCTTTCCTGGGGCGGCTGTGATCCTGTTTACTAAGCCCGCGGGGCGGTGGGGGTGTGCTGAATCCAGTGCCTGCCCACACCTGTGCCAAGAAAACCCAGCCAGGAAGCAGGGTGTCGCTTACACGACATGTCACAAACGTGTAGCGTGTGCAGACATCCCCCCGGCGTCCATGTTCCCTTGGCAGTGTGTCACAGGCCATGACACATGCTCCAAGGAATGGAGAGGGGGGAAAAGTTAGCAGAAGAAACCATACTCCTCGAAGCAGCTCCCCCCCCTCCCCGCACCTCCCAAGAGCATTGAAACACACGAGGACTCTTATTCTGAATTTTGGGTCCGACGTGCTCAGAACACCTATTTTTTCTTTCCTGTGGGCACGCTGCTGCAATCTGCAATGACCGCCTTCTCGGGGAGGATCCTGGGTTGCTGTGAAGCCTTCCAGCCCCAGTTTCAGGCTCTCGCAGGTTCTCAAAGCCCATCTGAAGCCCCAGGCCGCGGCGTTTGGCTTTTCATTTGACGGAGGGGGAGCCCCTGAAAACCCGCCAGCACACAGCATTTCAGATTCAGCCCTCAGTGGTCCCCTGCCTGGGAGCTGCAGCCTCCGAATCTGGCTTCAGAATTTCCCCCTGGCTGGCCGGGGGTGGGGGGGATGAGGGGGGAGCGTCCAGAGTGGGGGACTTTTATCTTTCTTTCTGCCGCCCCTTAACATGAAGGGGTGGAGAGGAGAAAGTGGCTGGGAGGCACAGTGGCCCTCTGTGGGAAGGACGGGCCCAGCTCCTGTGCCCCCCTGGGGGAAGCTGGGCGCTGTGCTATGCTGCCCGCGGTTGGGGGGAGCCAACTTGGGCGGCTTTCCCCCTCCCAGCCCTCCCCCAGTTTACCTCTGATTGCTCAAGAGGTGTGTTTTGGAGAGAGAGAGGGGAGGAGGGGAGGGTGAAGCCACTCGCACTGGGCTTCTCAAGCAGCCAGGGCCCCTCCCAGCACCACCTTCCGCAGCTGGGGTGGTGGCACCCTCCCCTGCCCAGGCCCCTCCAGAGAAGAGCCGTGATTTTCTGGGCCTGGGGGCCAAGGGCCAGATGCGTCTCAGCAGAGCCTGGCGTAGGGAAATGTGTAGGGGGGTACTCTGGGCCGGTGTGCCATGGGCTGCCCCCCTTCTTCCCCTGACAACAGGCACCGTTGGCAGGGGAGGGATTGTCCCTAACTTTGGCCCTGGTGGGCTCCAGGGGGGTGCATGGGTGTCTGTGTGCCAGGGCCCGTGGGCACAGACTGGGGCTGCTGAGGCAGGCCTAGCCACGGTGGCAGCCTCCAGGGCAGAGGTGGGGTTGACACTGTCCCTGGACACCTTATCCCATCATGAGACACCTGGCCGGTTGTGGTGTCCAGGCCCTGGGGAAGGAAAGCAGCCCAAGGGGTTTCCCTGAGGCCCCAGGCGTTATGTAATCTGTCTTCGTTTTAGAGCGCGGCCCGAGCCTTCGATTGAGAAACCTTAGCCCAGATGAAACAAAGGTGAACTTGAGTGTAGTTCACCCCGGCGGCGGAAAGCTCCGTGCCGCCCAGCCTTGAGCTACCAGTGTGGCAGTGTTTCATATCGGTCATAGCCTCCATAAATGTACATTGTCCTTTCATTAAGCCGTCTACACAGCTCCTCTCAGAGCCATCTGGTAATTATCTGGTTAACTGTGTGGGCTTCAGGCACAAGACTCAGAGTGATTGATCTGGATTCAAACCAATAAACAAACCAAATACACTCTTTGCCCAAACCCTCTTTGTAGTCTGTCTACACGATCCAATTAGCTGGATGGTGGTCAGAGATGCAGAGCAGGCGGCCAGGACCATAGCTGTCTTAGGCGGGGGGAGGCATCCAGGCTCTCAGTCCCACCTGGCGGGCAGCTCTAGCTGGGTGCCCCCCACTCCCCAGGTGGACAGCCCTCTCTCCATTCCCTGCTGGGGAGGTGGGTTCAGCCTGGGGCCCCCTGGGGGGCCGGCGGAGGATGGGGTGGAGGGTGGCAGCCTCCTCTCCTGGCCCGGCTGTAAACTTTGCCTTCTGTGGGGTCAGGTTGGAGCTTGCCCCTGTGCCTATCTGCCGGTTACTGATTAAATCCTTGCCGAGTCAACAGTGTGCCTGACATGGCCGGTGACAGCGCCAGGCCTGATGCACTGTGTTCAGGAGACTTTGGATCCGGAAGACTCATAAACAAAGAAGGAAACACAAAGGCGACAGTGACCCGGCTGGCCGCCGCAGGGGGTGGTCAGGGGTGGGTGGGGGTGGTTTCGAGGCGCCTGCCCCTCCCTGGGGTACACATGACCGCACCTTGCGGGGGCAGGGCCCATCTGCCCAGGTTGTGGCCTGAACACGGCGCCTCATTGCCGTTTCATATCCGGACTTCCCAGTCCCCCGCCTCCCTGGGCCTCTTGTGGCTGCTGACCACGGCGTCGATGGTAGCCAAAGGCCAGGAGTCCTGCAGAAGCAGACAGGATTCGGGTCTGAGGGACCAGAATCCGTTCTGCTGTTGACTTGCCTGGGCTGAATTTGATCACCTGCTAGGCATGCTTGTCTGCGGGAAGAGGGCTTTGTCCCTGGGCTTTGTCTCCTCTGCACCAGAGAAGTGCGGATCAGCTGTTAACCTTTTATTCTACCTTCTTTTTTTTTTTTTTTTTAATAATATGTAGCATGTGGCATCTCAGAATTGGGAGGTGGTCTAGAACTGGGGGAGGTGGTCTGGTCTGACCAAAGAGGGGTCAGAGCACAGGTTAACAGTGGCCTTCTTTATTCTTAAGCCTCGATTCATCGGTGAGACTTGTTTTTAAATTCTTAGCCATTCTGCTGCCTCGACTGAAATGTCTCTGGGCTTTTTGCTGCGAAAGGGAAAAGAGGCGTCCCTTCAGTTTTTGTTGGTTTCTTTGGCCTGATGTTTTCTTTGGGGCCTGACCTTCTGAGCTTGAACTCACACTTCCTAAGCACCTACTGGGTGTCAAGTGCCAGGTTCGTCGGGATGGTGGTTTCTCTCAGAAGTTAAAATCCGTGTCCTCCTGAGCAAGTCCCAGGTCCCATGGGAACTTGCCTGCGTGTGCATGCACACGTGTGTCCGTTTCTCCGGTTCTGTCACTTGCACCTTTTCCTTGTGCCCGCCCCAGCCTTTGATTTGTGTGGTGCTTTTCGTGGCGTGAGTAAACACAGAGAATTCTTTTTTCTTCTTTTGTGCCCTTTGTCGTAAGATTTTGGAGTATATCAAATTTGGTTCCCAGGTAACTTGTCTGATTGGAGGAGGGTGGAGAGGAGGGGCAGAGACAGAAGAGGAGGAGAAAATCTGAATTCTTTGTAAACAGCACAGGTGGTCTGCTCCCCCAGGCTGTAATAAATTAGTGCAAGTAGTTTTGATACTGCCACTCTCCTGGTGCAATCTGAGGTGCCCTTTCTGGCCACAGGCAAAATCGTGCCAGTCCAGGTTGAAGGTGTCAAGCCTGCCGCTCGTGACTGGGCTCTGCTACCAAGCCAGCATGGGCTCTGTGCCCACAGGTGGCCATGCCCAGTCTGCCCACTCCTCCATGCCAGCTGGGGTGCCCGCTGACTCACCTGGCAGTGGGAGAGGGCATTTGTGAGGCACCGCAGTTGGCCAGGCTTAGGGGGACCCTGGCAGCCAAGTCACCCTGAAAAACCAGAGCTCCCTGAGGGTACCTCATTGCTGGCTTCAGCTTGACCCGCGAGCGTGGTACCCACTTGGTAGTTTGGTGGAATGGACCTCTAGACGTGGTCAAGTTACGCCTTAGATGAAAGGCTTAAATGAGATTCAGCAAGGCAGCCTGGTGGTTCAGGCGTCTCCACCGCGGAGCGGCACAGAAGCGTCTGCTCAGGGTCTGGACTGTAAACTTCCTGGCTGTGTGACTGTGGGAACGTTGCTTTCCCTCGCTGGGCTTTGCTTTCCCCCTAGAAGAGGGGATGATCCTCCCTCATTTCCAGGGTTCCTGTCGGTACTGGAGATTGCTCATGTTGGTACCTGGCAGGATGGCCAGCACGCAGCAGGGGTGTGACAAGGGGCCCGTGATCCCCTTGGGGTTCTCCTCGTTACCCTGAGAGAGAGTTGTGAAACCCTGGACGGATGCAGGGGACGACCACTGTTTGAATGGGCCGAGTCCAGAGGAAAGTCTCCGGGAATGAGCGGTGTGTTTGGGAGACTTACGGGTATTTAGTGGATCTGGGATGTATGAAGGAAGATAAATTGTTGGAAGCAGTTTGAGAACAGTTTCTCAAGGGGAACAGTCTAGTTTTTTGTTTGTTTGTTTTTTAAATACAGACTCCTCCCCGTCCCATCCTTTTTTCCCCCTACACACTGAAACACTAATACGCACGTCGAGTACCTTCCGATGGTGCAGCAGGGCATATCGGGAAGGTGGCGTGTCCCCACAGTCTCCTGCCTGCTTGTAGGCTGGCCCTGCACCCTGCCTGAGCGTTCAGGGCGTCTTCACAGGGTCTCGTGCTGCCATTCCTGGCCGGGCGGTGTGCTCTCTGTCGGTCGTTCTATGCAGACCCGTGCCAGCTGAGCTGCTCCTGCCTACAGCATGGCAGAGGGGCACCGTAGCCATGTCAGTAGACCATCCCCTGCCACTGGACACTTAGCTTAGTCCCAGGCTTCTGCTGTTTCCAGCCAGACACTTCCCATTTTTATGGAGCGGAGTTGCTCTGTTTTTATCATTTGAGTGCTCTTTGCCTGCTTTTCTGGCGAGTGTTAAAATATTCAGGCCCACAGTGCTTTGCGAGGGTGCGCTGACCCTCCCACAGGGGAGCAGGGCTGTGCAGCCGGGGGTCATCGCTGTCTTGAGTCACGCCTGGGTCTGGCTCACCGTCACCGGCCAGGGAACCTCCTGAGGGTCTGGCCGCCCGGGCCCAGCAGGAGCGGCTGACCTCTGCCCTGAGGACAAGGGTCTGCGTGGCCAGGCCAGCCGTTTCCTGCTCCACCTGAGAGCATCGCTGTTGTCCCCCGGCTTCCTGCTTCCCCAGGATGGAGGCCAGGCCGCCCGGCCCCGCGGTGGAGAAAAGGAGGAAGTGACAGTGTCTCTTCCCTGCTCCGGTCTTGGTGACAAGGCACCCCCCAGTGTGTTCAGTGGGGCCCGGAGGGAGGCCGTGTGAGGTTGAAGCTTGGCTGATACCAGCAGGGCCCTGCGAAGGGTGATGAGACACTCGTGCGCACGTGTGTGTTTATATGCGGGTGGTTTTTGTGTCTGTTGAGACTAAGGGTATCACGGAGAACGTATTCTTTGGTGCGGAAATGGGTTGTTATGCTGAAATTGAATGTCCAATAGCTTTTGTACCTGGGGTGTCGGTGGGGTGGGTGGAGGGGAGCAGGCAGACCCCGCAGAGGGCTCAGACCGGCAGGCTTGAGTCCGGCCCGTGCAGCGTCCTGGCTGGTGGGTGACCTCTGGCAGGCCACCTCCCCTCTCTCGTTATCTGTGAAATTCACATTATGGGGACTTCCTTTTAGCATGATGTCAGGGTTAGGTGAATCAAGGCTTGGCAGTTCATTTAGCAGATAAATATCGCTGTTTATAGGCACTTTGAGTAAAACCAGTCCTTGCCCTCCTGGAGCATGTGTCAGTGGGGTGGGGGACAGACAAGAAACCACTGAGTAAGGAAATGTGAAGTCTGTCCAGGCCCTGAGAAAACAGAGTGGCAGGTGGGCGAGCTGTGCGGGGCTCAGGCCTTGCTGGTCTGCACGCCGCGGTCCGGCCGGAGATGGTGTCTGGTGGGAGAGCATTCCTGACAGAGAGGACCGAAGATGCAAAGGCCCTGAGGCTGGCCTGGCGCATAGGGCAGTGACACGCCCGCATCTCAGTAAACGCTCTCCAATTGTCATCACCCCTGCCTTCCAGGAGCTGCTGTCATCTATTAAAAAAGATCTATGAGCACCCAGGACGTGCTCGGTGCGGGGTACACCGGCAGCTCCTTGCCCTGTGGAGCTCCTTCTTTTGTTTCTAGCACTTCTAGGGTGTGTATGTTTTATTTAACCCACTCCCTCTCTTAGTGGAGAATGGCAGTGCTCTAAGAGACTCTTAAATTATTCAGTACAAAGCCCAGCCAAACTCTTCAAAACCAGCTCCCTTTGTCCGTAGTGCGTTACACAGGTTCCCAGGGTTAGAACCTACCAATCACTGGATTTGCCTCAGGCTTTTTCCCGGTGAGTAAGCGCTGAGGGCCAGCGGGTTGCCCAAAGACCCTTGCACTTGACTCAGCAGCTGGGCTGGAACTCACCCTCAGGGCTCCTACGTCCCAGTACCCCAGGCCGCTGCTGCCTGCCTTTGGTTCTCCTGCTCTCAGGTTGCTGTCAGAAATGATGTGACAGGGAGAGTGTGCACGGAGGAGGCTGAGCAAACTCCTTTCGGAGGGAAGGAGAAGGGCCAGATTCTGCGGGACTCTGCGGGGCTGGGCAGCAGAGGCTCCTGGGGCTGGGGTCATCAGGGGAGAGGTGATGGCCCTGGCATATTTCCTGAGGTCCTGGGCTGTTCCCCAGCTCTTCGAGGCCCAGGAGAGCTGCAGGTAGGAGCGCACAGCCTGGGGAGAGCCCAGACTGCCTCCTGGCCTGTCTGCTGCCTCTCTCGGCTCGTTGTCCAGCCCAGGTGGGTCTGGTCTCCTCTGCATGCCCACGTGAGGCTCAGCCTGCGGTGGGGCCTCCCTGTGGATGGACCGGGGTGCTGTTGGGGGTGGGGGAGAGCCAGCCTGTGCTTCCTGCAGCACGGGTCCCTTCTGGTTCCTGTCCTGGGCCAGTCGGGGGTTTCTGCTCCGTCCAGGGCCTCATGGAGTGTGGGCTGGGGAGAGGATGCGAGTGCCGCGTGGAGGTTTGGTCTGGGAGTCTGGCCACTCTGTGGGCCACAGCTCAGCCACAGGGTGATCCCAGAGGGCGGGGGAGCAGAGTTCATCACACGCGGGAGACAGGGGCCCCTGGATTGATGCTGACTCCCACCCCGGGGCCTCTGAGACGTGACAGCGGTCTGGGGGTCTCCAGGGCACCTGGAGCGGAGCTGCTGCCCTAGAAGGGAAATCCACACTGCCTGGTCTCGTCTGGCTCCTGGGTTTGAGCGTGGGGGCCGGTCAGGAAAGTCTGCAGTCTGCTCTCTAGTGGAGAATAAAACGGGGTAGGTGAGCCTATTGCAAGGGCTGGAGCAGTACACTCGCGATCACGGTGAGGCTTACCGTCCGTCCGCTGAGCACCAGGCACTGTGCTCGTTCAGTTTTCTGAACAACCCTGTGGGGCAGGTGTTACTCTTCCTATTTTACAGATGCTGCCTTGGAGACTCAAACAGGGAGAACTGGGGAGAGGCGGAGTTGCGAGGCAAAGGCGGGTCTGCACCACACCTGAGGTGCTTGTCCAGGAACATCCGTGCGTCTGTTGGAGGTCCAGAATGACTTCAGCCTCTTACAGAGGCATCTCAGTTGGGAATCAGTGGGCTTATCAGTTTTGTGTTTGGCAGACATCCCTTTGCGAATTTGTCAAATGAGTTCAGGGAACTGGTGTTGGAACACGAATGCTAAGTATTTGCACAGGTTTTTGGATGGAGTACCAGCTACTGTGTGTGCAGAAGGTCCTGCCCTTGGGAGCAGGCACCCCCAGGTGCTGGGTGGACGAGGTGCGTGTTCCCTGGTACCGCACGTACAAAGTCAGATACACCTTTTGCTCCCCCAAAGACTCATAGTCAGATTGGGGTGCACTTCAAATGAGGGGGCACTATAGGAGCACGCCTCTTCACAGAAAACTGTGCCTCGTCCCGCTGTTTGGAGGCAGGAAGAGGTACTGCTGGAGGCCAGGCGGTTTCATGAAGGACTTCATAGGAGAAGGAGTTCTATCTTGATGGATAGAAGTGGGATTGGGGACTGGCAGAGAAGGGGGTACGAGCTGGAGCCGTGGGGGCATGCTGGGGACACTGTGCGGTCCTCCCTAGGTGGTGGGCGGCGTGAGAGCACGTGGGGATAAGGACGGGCCGAGGTGCTTCCCTGCCTGGAGGGGACTCACCGGGGCATGAGGCTGGGTGGGGGCGGCCCCCGACTGAGGGCCCAGGGTGCCCCTGAGCGGGAGATTCAGGAGAGTGGGGGCCTGCGTCACCAGGCCAGGCTTCAGTCCCAGCAGCGACCACTGGACCGCAGTCACCGCCCGGGGTTCACTTGCCAGGAGCTGGGCTGGGTAGACACTGCCGTGACCCCCACAGCACCCCCACGCTGCTGTCACCCCTCCTTCTCACAGAGGGGGTCCGCGGGGCCGGGCCTCTGAGCAGATGCTCTGTGGATGACTGAGTGAAGGAGAGAGCGAGGGAGCTGGTGCAGGTGGGCCCTCGTGTGGGCGGGGCGGGGGAAGACCTCCACCGTCTGAGTCCCTGTAACCCTGCCCATCTCCGTCACTGTCAGTGAAGGGCAGTGCGTGTCCTGCAGTTGCCCCACCCAGGGCTGGACACAGGCCTGCGCTTCCTGGCCCGCAGCCCCCAGGGGCCTCGGGTGCTTTCCAGATCCTGGGCCTGGGCCCTCTGCGGGGTGCTGTGGCTCCCAGGGCTCCCCTTCTGGAAGTTTCCTTCCCAGAGGCCTGGGGGGAGGCCCAGCCTGGTGCTGGGGCACTCGGGAAGGGGGTCCCATCCAGCTGAGGCTGGGCAGCCGTGGTGGCCCCCGGGGGCCATTGTGGGCCCTTGGGTCAGCGGGCTGGGCGGCTGTGGAGGCAGGGCTGCTCGCTGGAAAGAGGAACAGCACCTCTCTGACGTCTGTCTGCTGCTCCCGTTGGTTTGTGTTTCCTGACCCTGTGACCTGCCTTGGGGATGGGAAAACGGAAGAGCTTGATCCATCCCCGCCATCTGGTGACTCCTGTGCTTGGGGGTCCCAGCAGGGTGGGCCTCCGGGGTCAGACAGCCCAGGGCTCCCTGAGCAGAGGGGACTGCAGGCCAGTAGTGGCGCTGAGCCCTTGGTGTGTCTGTGCGTTTAAACCAGCCCCCGAGGTGCCTGTTTGCACTTGGGGAAACCGAGACCCTGAGAGCCTCAGGCAACACACTGGGGCTGCGCAGACATAGGCTCCTTCCTCCACAGCACAGTGCCCGCAGGGCAGCGAGAACCGCAGCTGGCGCTCACCCCACCTCTGGGCTGAGCCCTTCACGTACACAAGCATTTTTCTTTTTCTTTTTTTATTGCAATATACTCAATTTACAGCATTATGTTAGTTTCAGGTGTATCAGGTATAGTGATCCAATGTTTTTGCAGCTTTTGCTCAGTTAAACCTTATAAGGTAACGGCTATAATTTCTTGTGCCGTACAGCATGTCCTTGTTGCTTATCCATTTTATAGACTGTAGGCTGTGCCCCTGTCTTGTCCCTCACCCCTGCCCTTTCCCCCCGGTAACCCCTGGTTTGTTTTTCTGTGTGTGTGAGCCTTTATCTGTTTGGCTGGATGCATTCATCTGTGCTGTTTTTCAGATTCCACACATAAGTGACATCATACGGAATTTATCTTTCTCTGTCTGATTTATTTCACTAAACATAATATTCTCTAGGTCCAGTCCTGTTGCTGCAAATGCCAGAGTTTCATTCGTTTTTTCTGGCTGAGTAATATTCCACCATGCGTATATATCACATTTTCATCATGTTTGTCTGTTGAGGGACACCTGGGTTGCTTCCATGTCTTGGCTATTGTAAACAGTGCTGCTGTGAGCATTGAGGTGCATGCATCTTTTCAGATTAGAGTTGTCCTTTTATTCCAGGTATGTTCCCAGGAGTGGAATTGCTGAGTCAGATGTAGATGAGCTTGTTTAAACTTCCCGATGCCCCTGTGAGGCGCTGCCTTCATTGTGCCCATTTTGCAGATGGTTAGATTGGGTCCTAGAGAGATGAGGTCACTGTACACCCAGCTGGTAGTGGTGAGGCTGGAATTTGCTCCCAGGGCATCTGGCTCCAGAGAATAGCTGCCTGCGGCGGTGAGCAGGGCTCGGCAGCAGAGGCTGAGAAAGGCCCAGGATGATCAAGGCTGTGCGAAGCGGGTGGTGCCTGTGGAAGTGGGGGAGGGTGGGGGCTGAGCCTGTGTCTCGCCCTGGGTGGTGCGGCCATCTCCCTGCAGACCTGTGGAGGTTTGCTTCTCACCTGCCCCTGGTAAAGTGTCGGGATCGTGACCTCAATCTCTCAGAGCCTGTTTCCTTGCCTGAGATGGCCCGTCTCCTAGAGCTGAATGATGGCTCAGTGGTGGCAAGCCTGGGGTCCAGAACCCACCATGGAGCGTGTGGGCTCCCCCAACCCTTGGGTCTCCAGCTCGGCCCCCGGAGCCTTCCCTCACTGCTGGTGGAATGAGGGGAAACTTGGCCCGGTGCTTCCTCAGCTGGGGGATGACGGCGTCTGTGCCCGCCTATCTTCTCTGTCAGCTGTTCGCCTCCACACTTGTAAAATAAAACAAAAATAATCCCACGGGGACGACGATGATCTTACAAAATAGAGAAGGAAACGATTCTCCCATAATCCTGCCACCCAGGTGGATGCTTTGGGGTAGAGACTTCTCTGTTCTCCCCTAGATGAGTCCGTGTGACACATGGTCGTGAGCACAGCGAGCCGTGCCAGGCCTTATTAGTCACCAGTGTCGAGCCATTCTCGTGCACGGTCTCAGCGTGTGTCCGCTCTGGCGCCGTGGGTCTTGGGGCCCAGATCCTGCCTGCCGGTGGGGACTGTCCTGGGCTCTGTGGATGTTGAGCTGCGCGCCTGGCCCCGGGCCACTAGATGCCAGAGCTCTGCTCCCCATAGTTGGAATGGCCCCTGATGCCTGCAGATGCTGCCAGGAGTCCCCTGCGGGGCACACGGCAGATTGAGAATGCTGTGGTGACTCGGCGGAGGCCCTGTCTGCCCCAAGAGGTCCCACGTGAGGAGCGGCCCCAGCTGTGGGCTGGCCCTTGGCGGAGCTGGGAGCCTGTGTTCCCGTCTGCAGTCACCTTGCCCCTCTGGAACCTGGCACATAGTGGGAACTGAGAGCTAACTGTGTGGGGCCTCAGGAGCCCTGACCCTGGCATCTGTGGTGCAGGGCTGAGAGCCAAGGGCCCCCGGAAGGAAATCCCAAGCTCCCCACACCTTTGATCGTTGCTGCGGGGGGCCCCCCCGCCCCCCCCGCTGTCCCTGCCTTTGCCTGATGACTCAGGACTTCAGAGATCTGGGTTGTTGGAAGGGGAATTGCATCATGCCAATAAAAAAAGAAGAGAAAATTAGCATTAGAAAGTTTTGGTGTGAGGAAAACGACTCTGAGACTTGCTTCTTGAATCTTGTCTAAATTGTGTTTTAGGGGGACGAGGCGCAGAGAGGAGGGGGGTAGGCGCAGTGGGCAGCCAGCTCGGTGGCTCTCTTCTGTAAAGGTCTCCTGTGCTTGAATCAGGCCCCACCCGCGGCTGTGCTTTGGGTTCCCCTGCTCTCTGGAGCCGAGTGCTCACACCACCAGCAAGGACACCCAGAGGAGGCTTCTGGAGTCTTTGTGGGTCCTGCCGGCAGGTGAGTAACGGGGTGAGGGTCTCCAGCCAGAGACTGCTGTGGAGGGCAGCGGTCTGGGGCCCTTCTGATACCCTAGTGGTGAGCAGGGTGCCCTCCTGGCTGGGACAGCCAAGTGCTGGTGGATCTCAGCGCCTAGCCAGGTGGTCTCAGCCCAGCCAGGTGGTCCTGTGTCAGGCACACCCTGCTTGGCATTCACGGCGGGTCCTGATTGAAGGGGCGCCTGCTGCAGAGCGAAACCCCGGGGAAGCCGTAGAGGCGCTCAAGACCCTGCCTCCCGGGTCCGCCCTTCTGTGATGGGGATGCTCACTGTCTACAACTGCTGCCCAGTGATTTTGGATCCAGATGCTTCTTAATTAGGCCACAGGAGCAGTGGCATAATGCAGCCCTCAGTTTTCTCGTCTGTAAGCTGGGGCTAAGGGGGGCTGCCCCCAGGATCCTCTGAAGAATGAAGGGGCACGGTGCCCGCGTGGGAAGCGGTGTCATGCAGGGACCAGCGCTCAGCAGACACCCCTGCGTCGTCCCTGCCAGCTCCAGCCTGTCGCCGCCCTGCCCGCCGCGCTCCTGCTTCTGCCTGACTGTGAGCTTCTTGACGGCACGGGTCTCGTCCAGCAACACGCGGCGACGTCAGTGCTGGCTTCTGGCGGGATCCAGTCTCCTGACGTGTAGGGGCTCTGGGCATCGCAGGCCGAGAAGGGACGGGATGGGTCTCAGGTTTTGTGGAAAGCTCCAGCCCTGTCTGGTGACCTCCATGGTGTGCCTGTGACCTCAGACCCTGCGACCTGGAATGGACCTCAGTCCTGGACTCAACCCCAGCTGCCGCGTCATCAACTCGGGCAAGATGGAAACCAGCAGTTGGGAGGATTAAGCTATTATTGGTGGTTTTCACCTCAGCTTTCAGCAGCAGTGCTTGGGAAATAAGATTTTGATCTTGGAAAATATGATTTAAAAACAGAAATGAAAGTCGCTTTTATTTTCTCAACGAGATTGCCCCTGACACATGCACAGGGCCTAAATGTTGGCATTGAGGCCAAGCCTGCCAGCGGGGAGGCCACGCGCGGCCGTTCCGCGGGGTGCGCCTGCGCACACGTCATGAGCCCCGCACCCCAGCCTCCCGCCTGTGATGCCCCCACTTGGGTCTGCAGTGCCATGGTGCGCGGTTTAGACAGAGCCCGTGGAGGCCCTCGTTTCTGGAGGTGGCTCACCGTGTGGTCCCAGCCTCGCTGACGTCGTCAGCAGTAGCCCTGCCGCCAGGGGAGGGGACACCTCCTGGACCCTGCCGAGAACTGAGCCCCTTGCTGAGTGGCTCCACGGGGCTTGCATCTGGTTCTTCCCTCCCAGCGTTCCCGTCTCGAAGTGGGCACTGGGTCCCCTCCCTGTCAGGCGAGGCCTGGGAGCTCTGCGTCCCCCCTGGGTCTCCGTGGAGCCTTCTAAGGGGAGGTGTGGCCCCGGCCGTCGCAGGGCTGACGCTCCACCTTCGTGCACCCCTCCATGTGTCACCGCACCCCTGGGCTCCTGTGCCCTCGGCCTCCAGGTGGGTCTGGTCCACCAGTAGGGACCCTGGAGGGAGATGAGCCCTTCAGCATCTCCCTCGGGGCTGCTGCGGGCAGGCAGCGTCCCTCGGCCACAGCCCCTGTCCCGTCACCCCGGTCCCGGCTTCTGTAGCTGCCGCTTTTCCATGTCCCTTTGGGCCACAGGGCAGGAATTAGTCGACCAGAACTGTCCCACACATTTCCACTCACTTCCTGTGTCCTGGGAAAGACCCAGTCCCAAGCCAGTCAGGACAGTGGGTGGCCGCAGGTAGAAAGCCCCCCCCCCCCCCCCCCCGTGCTTTCCCCGTGCTCTGCCCACACCGTGGAGTGTTGTCCTCTTGTCGCGGCTTCTTCAGGTGACACCAGTTTGTATCTGCCATCTGTTTCCTTCTGGGGCCCCGGCTGAGGCCCCAGCCGCTCCAGGAGGATGGAGCTGTTTGCAGAGCCTCTCTCCCCTTAGAGTTCGGAGTAGCCAAATGGGCTGTACTCCTGAACGTGGGGAAAGAAGTTACTCTTTTGCCCTCAGACTTTTTCTTCCTGAAAATATGCCCCCTTCAAAGACAAATGGTTTTGATGGCGGTGGTGGTGATGATGGTGACAGCAGTGGCTCTTTGCCCACTTACTACGAGCTTGTTGTTAAGAACCCCGATGCACTGATGTGTTTTGATCATTATGACAACCCCCCGAGGCTTTTCCAGGATGAAAAAACTGAGGCTGAGTGAGATGAAGTAATTTGCCTGGAGCTCAGAATGGGTCCGAGGTCGGGCCAGGGTCTGAACCCCAGAGGCATTCCCCGCGAGGTTACTGTGCTCACTGATGAGGTGTTTTAGAGCCCAGGCCAACCCGGGCAAGCCTGCAGTTGCGCTCCTCCTGGCGTGGACGGGGTGTCTCGTTGGGTGTGCAGGCAGCAGATCTGATGTTTTCCACTTCCTCTCATGTGGCGGGGCGTGTGTGCATGGAGCACGCAGGACTGGCTGGGCGGCCGGTTTTGGCTTTGCTGAATTTAGCTATGGCCAATGTTGGAAAATGTTAGTCTGTTCTTTCACTTTCCATCCTTCCCCTCCTTTTAAAATTTTTGTAATTAAAATCAGAGGCAGCCAGAATTGAAAGCAAGCCTGCAGGTCGTCTAGTTCTGGGATGGCAAATGTGTGTGACGCACGTGTAGCCCCTCCTCGTCGCTTTGCCCCTGGTAGGTATCGCTAATCCATCCTGGCAGAATCTCTCCTTCCCATTAAGCCTGGAGACGGTCAGCACCAATCAGGTGTCATTGGCAAGCACGTGTGTCCCACTGCATGCGTTCGGAACCCACGGCCCAGAGAAGTTACGTGACCGTCATGGGGGCCCCCGGGGCTGTGGAGCTCACTCTACAGGGGACTCGCTGGGAGATGACTTGGGGTTAAAAGCCTGCTGTCTAAACCCAGTGCAGTGTGGGGGAAGGACCTGGGTTTTGCATAGCAGTGTGTGAATCTGGGTTTAAATCCCACTTCTGCTTCTGGTTGCTACTTGAGGCAGGTCACATGGCTTCCGTGAGCCTGGTCTCTGAAACAGGAAAGTATAGTGCCCGCGTTGCAGGGTTGTGGGGGATAAACGGCATGGAGGGCATTGAGGGCCCGGTGGCATGGGAACTGATCTGGTCCTGGCATGTGGCGTCAGCCCCAAGGACAAGGCCCCGCCCTCTGTGACCTCAAAGACAAGGCCTGACTCAAGTAATGCTGGGTTTCTTCCTCTTTGCTTCTTGGAAGCCGGTGATATTGTTCTGGTATGGTTATTTTTTTTTTTTTTTAACAACTCTTCCGTCACATCCACTTATATTTGGCCCGTTTATGCATCACAAGGAACTTATTTTTTCTTTCCTTCTTAGTTTCATTTTTGTCCTTGTATCAAGGTGGGTTGGGTCAGGGAGACTGGATCTTAGACTGTCTAGAAGGACACCCTCCTCTTGGAGATCTGATGAAAGCTGCGAACCCTTCCTCAGGCAAAGTTATCATTTTGAAGAAGACAAGATCATAACATTTGGCACGTAGAGTGTAGGCATTTTTAGGGATTGATTCATGGACCCCCCCCTCAGGTTATAAACCAGTCCAGGGGGCCTGTGACACTCCACTAGCAGGAAATGGGCCTTTGCCCAGAAATAAACATGTAAATGACAAAAGAAGGACGTTTCATTAGGAAAGGTCAAGGTTTTTATTTGGAGTTCCACTCTTGGCTGGGCCAGTGGGTTTGTCCACGTAGCACTTTGTATCCTCGTTAAGCTGTGTTTAGTCTTCTTGGTTATGGTAAAACATTTTTTCTTTTATCCTAGTCTGGAGTTTCAAGGTTGGTACTTCTTGCCCCTAAAATGTTTATTTTAAGGTTTAGTACAGTTCTTTACTCTCTGATAAGGCAGATAGCATCCCTGCAGACACACTGTGGTCGAGCACAGGCCGGTCCCGCTGGCATCGCAGGTCGTGGCCCTGCAGTCAGCTCGCCCAGCACACGGAGTGACCTTGTGCTCCCTCACCTCTCTGACCTGCGGAGCTGGGGACAGAATCACCTCCAACCCCTGGAGGTCAAGAACTAAAGAAGAGTAAGTCTGACAGTCTAGGCCTGGAGGACGTCCAAATAGGCCATAGTGGATTTTGCATTCACTTGCTTTTGGAATTGGACTCAGAAGTATGGACCCTTTGTGCTGTGAAAGGTTGGTGTTCTTACATGATGGAGGTTGCCTGGCAGATCCAACTGAAGGGGACTGAGTTCCTCTGTCAGGTGCAGGGTGGGTACAGTCCTAATGCCTCCTCCCCCGGATACAGGGGACTTCAGGCAGGCTGACCTGCAGAGTGCGGAGAAGGCCAGGGTCTTCCTTGGTTGGTAGCTTGCAGAAGAACCCCAGTAATCGGTTTCCTCATTGTCCTTGACTCTTCGATGCCACCTCCCCCAACCCGGTTACGCTCTGTAGCCATGCCCTGGAGAAGCATGATTTAGGTGACTAGAGGGAGAAGGTTCCAGGGGAGCATTTCACATATAGACCTGGAATTTTGCCCGGCTGATTCCTTTGCCACGCACTTGCGTGTTCTTAAGCCAGAGAGAAGAGTTGAACTTTCCCTCTTGTTTGCCTCATTACTCCTACCACATTTGGCAGTTTGGGTGGGATGTGGCTGTGTTTTTTCTATGACTCTCAGATTCGATTTTAGAAGTGTGCTGTGCGCCTGGAGGCCTCTCTCATCCTTGAAGATTTCATAGGGAGTTCCGAACCAACTGTCCAGCTGGGCATAACAATGGAATCCGCCATTTCTTGAGCACCTACTATGTGCCAGGCGCTTGGGCGCCTGATTGCACCCTTGCAGCACCCCCTTCACCCGGGTGGGTGGTGCCCCATGTTACAGGACTGTGTTCAGCCCCTGGCCTCTGGGTTCACACAGCTGTAGGCTGGGAGTCACAACCGGGCCCGGCTGGCCTGAGTCCTTGGGCTTTTCCCTGAGTCCCACGCTTCTCCTGTGACCCCGAGGGACTTTCTGAGTGTTCTTTCTGTCTCCACCCTGGTAAGATTCCACTTGAGGGAAAATGAGTAGGCATCTGTTGGACAGCAAAGCAAGGTCTGGAGAGTTCTGTTTCTCCAGCTCAGCCGCCTCCCTGCTGAGCTCAGGTGTGGCTGGGGTCATCTCTGCCATCCAGCCACTGGCCAGGCCAGCCCTCTCCAAGTTACAAGCTCTGGGGTGAAGTTGGGGCTCTGTCTGCCTCACCTATATGACCATCCCTGGCAGCCAGGGCTGGTGTGTAAAGCAGGGGGCAGAGGAGGTAGCTTTCCCATCAGTTTCCCTGGTTTACAGGTGAGGCCTGGGCTCTGGGGGTGTAGCCTGGGAGTGGCCACTCAGACAGACAGATGGGTGGCCAGGCTCAGCCTGAGTTGTTCCTGGTAGATGTGCACCACCCAGTTACCTGGAAGGGATACATTTTGAGGGTTGGTGTCGCGACCTGGAGGCAGATACCTGCCAGCATCTTCCTCAAATCAGTTCTGAGTCACTGCAGGAAGGAACAGATCTGTGTGGGCACTCAGTCCTATCTGGTCTGGCGGGATCATCTAGGCTGGTGCTTCCATTTTGCAAGTGGGCAAGCGGAGGCCCAGGAGCGAGACTGCCGGTCACCATTCCTCCCCCGGCACCGCTTCTGGTTTTCCCTCTTCAGTTAGTGTGCCACCACAGTCTTCTTTAGACATCTGAGTTCTGTGTGTGTGTGTGGTGTAACGTGCACGCCATTTATCATTCTAGCCGTTTGCTGGGGTAGTTGGTGCTATCACCGCCGCCTGTGCCCCGATCTTCATCCCTCTCAGCATAAACCCTGCCCCTGTGAAACAATAGCTGCCCCTTCCCGCCCCCAGCTCCTGGCAACCGCTATCCCACTTTCTGACTTTGTGGGTCTGTCTCTTCTAGGTACCTCATGTAAGTGGAGTCACACAGTACTTTTCCTTCGGTGTCTGCCTTGTGTCACGTAGCTTAATGCTTTCCAAGTCTGCCCATGTTGTGTGTGCGCGTGTTCAGTCGTGTCCACTCTTTACCCATGGACTGTAGTCTGCCAGGCTCCTCTGTCCATTGAATTTTCCCGGCAACAATGCTGGAGTGGGTAGCCGTTTCTTTCTCCAGGGGATCTTCCCAACCCAGGGATCGATCCCAAGTCTCTTGCGTCTCCTGCATTGGCAGGTGGGTTCTTTACCAGCTGAGCCATCAGGGAGGCCTCTGCCCATGTTTTAACATATATCAAAATTTCATTCCTTTTCAGGGCTGAGTAGTATTCTGTCGTATGGGTAGGCCATATTTTGTTTATCCATTCATCTGTTGATGGACACTTGGGTTGTTTCCATGAACATTCAGTTCTATGATTGATGATGCTGTGAACATGGGGGAAAATGTTGGTTAGGGCTGTGGATTGCAGGGTTTTTTTTTTATTTATTTAAAAACTTTATTCATGTCAAAACCTTTATCAGAGACATGGTTCTCTTCTGAGGTGGGGATGGGGGGGGTAGCCTTGACCTTCAGAGGGACTCTGATGTTTTCCCTTCCCCAAACAGGACAAACCAGACCTCCTCCTCCTCCCCAGCAAAGGGATGCAGGATGGAGGCTCAGGCTAGACCACTGAGGGGTCCTTGGGCCTCTGAGCGTTCATCGCAGATGGAAAGATGCAGTTCATTATATACCTCGTTGTAGACATTTATTATCGAAGGACGGTCATCTCCACCTCTTCCATTTCAAAGGGAACTTCAGGTGCACTGTAGAATAATTAGTTGATATGGCCAAACAAGAGAAGAAAATAAAATTCATCCCGAACGAGAACATCCAGGAATGATGATTTGCGTATTTTTGGTGGGTCCATCATTGGCATGTGCTCTTTTTCTGTCCACATGGGATTGCTCTGTTTGCAGTCTTTGGTGCTCTGAACAGGTCTCCCGGCAGGGACGGGAGGGCCTCGGTGTGAGGCACCAGCCAGCCTCTGTGACCCGCTGAGTGCACACGCCCTCCATGAAGCCCCTCAGCCGGTTCCTGCCTGGGACTGCTGGGCCTCCGTCACCTGTTCCCTTCCTGTCACCTGCCCCTGGCCCTCCGCCCGCCCAGCGCCGGCTGGCGCTTCCTGTTCAGTAGAGAAGGGGCTGAATGAATGGGAGGTGACACTGGCAAGCCTGCTGACTTGAGACTCACGGAGGTAAAGGAGGGGCTTCTCGGGGGTCTCTTCCGCCCGCACCCTGCACCCGGCGCGCCTCACGCCGAGTCGTCCCTCTTTTGTGTCCCCCTGCTGTGGATGCTCTCCCCCAAAGCTGCGTGCACACGGCCCCGTTTACCCCGCCGTGCGTGTCCCCTCACTGCACTCGTGTCTCCGTGCCTGACTAGTGGCTGGGTGTGAGGTGACCGACACATGGCCCCTTCAACAGCCTTACATTCCAGGGTGGGGACATCCATGTGCAAAGAACAAGGTGACTTCAGAGAGTCATTGAGCGTGAAGAAGAAAAACACATCTTTCTCTTTTTTCTCCCCCTCACCCTTTCATCTCTTTTTATCTTAAAATAAACCCTATCCAGCAGTTTCTTGGCTGCTTGAGGCCAGGGCTGTGTGCACTTTACTGGGGTCGAATCCCAGCTCCTCTTGCTGGCAGTGTCCTTACACTTGGCGAGCCCCCGTCTCCTTGTCTGTGCAGGGAAGGTAGTGGTGTGTCTGCATCCCTCGGCCGTGGTGAGGCCTGGGGTGACACGGCCCACAGCGCGCCCTGCACAGTGCCCGGCGTGCAGCTGCTCTTGTCGTGAACCTGTGATCCCAGAATGAAGCTGCCAGCTCTGTGGTTTTAAAACGACAAAACCAGCCCATCCAGAGCAGAGGAGCCAGAAGAGCACTGAGTGTGCGGGACTCGACACAGCTTCACCTCCCTGGGCGCAGAGGCTGAATTACCTTTGTCCAGTCCGCCCTTCTCCCTGGGAGCAGGGACAGAGGGTCCAGCATGACGGGCCCCGTGCCCTCACCAGGCTGGGGAAGCCGGCGCCAGGAGTTCTGCATCAGGGCCGGGCTCTTTCCCTTTTCCTCTGCCTCCGTCGGGTCGGGGCCCTCTGGTTAGGTGGTCGGGATGACTGGAGCATGCTGCAGAATAAGCACAAGCCCTCAGAATGCTCTTGGAAGCACCCCCATCCTCACAGGGCAGGGACAGGGGTCTCCCTGGATGCAGAGAGGTTTCTAAATTGAGCAAGTTTCCAGGTCATCTGGCATAGTGCTTGGCGAGATCGCAGGGTGCCCCCCGGCCCATGTGGGCCCAGCCAGTGTGGCCGTCGGTCCTGAGCCCGCATGGCCCCTCACCGTGGGTCCAAGGTGAGCCCTCCAGTGTCTCTGAGAGTCCAGCCTCAGGTCCCCCCTGCGCAGGAGGCGCAGCACGAGGGTGAGGGACAGAGTGGTGCCAACAGGGGCACCCCCTCAGATGCCTGCCATGTGGATGTGGTCCCCTTGGGAGCGCCACTTGTACCCCGGTTCAGGTCCAAAAAGAGCAGACATAGGGGGCTTTGCTTTCTGGGCCTCCTCATTTTGCTCCTCTTCTAATCGAGGGTTCCCGGGCCTGGGCCTGCCCCACAAGACCGTGAGGTCCACGCTGGGGCCGCGTGGTGGCTCTCGAGTCCGAGATGATGGGAGGGCGGAGAGGCGGGCGAGGGGTGCATGGGTCCCTGCGGCCCCTCCTCCCCGGGTCTGCTCTGAAGGACGCTCTGCTGGGCTTGCCCCTCCCTTCCCGCCTGCCTCTCCCACTCAGGCCACATCTGTGCTGAGTGAGGAAGGGCAGCTTCCAGCCCCAGCCTTGCACCTCCTTTCCTCATAGGATGGAGCCTTCCACATGAGGGAGCGGGGAACCACGTGAGAAGACCCTCCTGCCTGTGTGCTAGGGGCTCTCACTCGGCACTTAGGTGTCCGTGCCCGAAGCATGCACTTGCCGAGCGCCTGCTGGATACCAGGTGTGGTAGGAAGGGTCGGGAATACAGAGAGCTCGAGGAGAGAGAGCTGAGGACGGTTGGAGCTAATGTCCCCTGTGCGGGGGGTTCAGGGGAACCACCAGGGTCCCCCAAGGAGAGAGCTGCTGATCAGAGAAGGAGTTGACTCCGGCTGGTTGGAGGAGGTGAGGGGTAGCATTCCAGGCCTGGAGGCGTGGCAGGGCTGGCCCAGCTGGAGAGGGAGATGCTCCTTGTGCCAGGACTGTGGTGAGCAGGGTGGGCCCAGGCGAGCTGTCCGTGTGCCGGGCTCAGGACTTTGGACTCGGACATGAAAGCCCAGTCTCTGGAATGTCCCTAAACATCTTGTTCCTTTGTGCTCAGCCTTGCAGGGACCTCGTTCTTTGCTCGGACTCAGTCATCCTTAGGCCTAAGAACCTGGGGAAGGCCGAGCTGGTGACTTGGGTAGGGCTCAATTCATTGCCACCCAGGAAGTGGCCTTTCTCCCTGAACCTTTGGTGTTAGTGGGGAGACTCACAGGGCCAGCCCTTGAGATCTCTCTGGGCCATAAGCATCTAGATCCAAGATAGTAGAGAGAACTCTGGTTATTTGAAAGGCCGGGATCAGTTTTCCAGGGCGAAGGGAACCCCGGGGCTAGTGATCAGAGCAGCAGGTCGGGGTTCTCCCCTGGGCTCCAGCTGTGTGACCTTGGGCGAGTGTCCTAACCTTTCTGAGCTTTCATTTCTCGGTACGATGGGGTGGCTCTTGGCGCCAATCCTCTGGGCATCAGAGAGGATTTGCTAAGAAGTGCACGTCCAGTTAGAGCTGTGCCTGGCACGTAAATGGTGCCTGAGAAAAAGAATTTTATCTCTCCAGTCCCCAAGACTAAGAGGAGGGGTCTGGCTCCTGCGCCAGAGGAGGGGCCAGAGACGGCTTCCCAGGGCAGGTATCTTGGCACTTTGGAGGCCGGCTCTGCCTTGTGCGTGACCCTGGGCAAGTCCCTGAGCTAAAATTGAGCACGTTATTTACAGCCTCACCCTCACCCCTTAGTTGTCTGGCTTGGAAAATAGGATCACAACCCTTTACTCCCAGGTTGCGGTGGGGGTGTGAGAGCCTCCAGGTCGAGGCTCCAGTCTGAACCACGTTGGAGGGGATGGCGTTGAGCAGGGCTTGCCGCAGCTCCCCGTCTCCCGAAAACCTCCCGCAGACAGTCGGGGGCAGGGAAGCCAAGGCTCAGCCCCGGTGGGAGCGCTGGCCTTGCTGACATTTCACCCAGAGCTGTGTGTTATCTTTTGCAGAAGTCATGAGCTGGAGGAAGGACAAACCACTTCCTCTACAGCCTTCAGATTTATCAGGCTCAACTTTTGACGGTTTCAGTTTGAGGAGAATTGAAAAAAAAACAACTCCAGCAACGCCGTTGAGAAGCGTTAGATAAATACAGTAGCCTGAAGCCTCTGCTCCCCACCTTTGGACAGGGCGCCCATCTGCGGGTCCTGCGGAAGGCTGCGGGGCTGCCTTCGGGTTTGAGGGGCCGCCTGAGTTGGGAGGCTTCTGCGTGCAGGCTGCTGGCTGAGAGGCCAGGGCCCCAGGCCTCTGTCCTGGGTTTCTCGTCCTGAGTGCTGTATAGTATCTACACACAGACATCAGGTTGCGGAGTTGATGTTTCAGAAGTTTGACCTCAAAGCAGCTTTCTTCCTCTCACAGTGTCTGGAGAAAGTGCTGAAGATAAGCTGGGCTGCCCTGCAGTGACTGGCCGGCCCCCTGGGATTCTGGCCTGGATGTTGTCCCCTCAGCCCCTGCCTGCCTGCTAAGACTGCACACACGGGGTACCCTAGGGAACCTGGGGAGACTGCAGGGAACTGCGACTTTGTGTCCGAAATGATTGAATATTGGTTTCACAGAGTTCAAACTACAGTTTTGCAAGTCAGCTCAGTTCCTGACTTTCTGGTGTCGTTTCTTGTCTGTAGCCCCGAGACTCCTAAGGTCAGTAACAGAAGCAGGCCCTTGCTTGAGGAGGAAAGAGGAATGTAACGGTTGGTGTCCATACGTGTGTGCATACACACGTGTGGTTACACGCGTGTGTGCACGGGCACATGTACACACACAGACACTCGGGCGTGTGCGCAGATGGACACACGCATACACACGCATGCACACTATACACATGTAGACACGTCTTCAAAGACTGTCTGCTGTTTCACTCCTGTGTTCAGATCTGCTGGGCGTCTGCGTGACTTGGGGCAAGTTGTCCAGCCTCTGCCCTGAGTCCTCATCGCTGTGACGAGATCGGCAGTACTACTGAAGAGTCCTCAACTCTGTGACGAGGTCAGTAGCACTGTTGATGACCCGGGATCGTGGTCAGGATGCAGTGAAAGCAGTCACGCAACAACCTCGCGACAAGGCCCAGGACCTCCAAGAGGCTCAGTGCAGGCGAGCTGTTGTGTTCCTCATTCCTTCCGGGTCTCCTTGGCCGGCCCTCTCCGCTGTTCCCACGGCCCTCGGCCTGCCCACGGCTGAAGGATTTGGCCCATCCGGCCTGCGGTTCTCCTGGTCACACACAGTGACTCTGCCACCCACTCAGCTCTGCCAGACGGCTGCCCCATGCCCCGCTCTGTCCAAGGGCCACGCACGGCCTCTGCTCTCAGGAAGCTTAGAGTCCATGGTGGGGGCGTGACGAGAGCAGCCAAGTAGTCGGCAGTCACCGAGGCCCCTTCAGAGGTGCCGAGTGCCGGGGCAAACACGGGCCGGGCAAGGAGCTGTGCTGTAGGCAGTGTAGTCGAGGAGGGCCTCTCTGAGGCGGCGACGCGATGGTGAGCCAGTCCTGTGGGGTCTGGGGAGGAGCATTTCGGGGTTGGGAACAGCAGATGCAAAGACCCTGAGGTGGAAGGTTCATGGGGCAAGCATGGTGACCTCAGCAGGGAGCTGGGATTTTGTTCCCAGTGGCTTGGGGAGCAGGGGTGTGGTGAGGTCCGAGTCCTTTTTCTGAGGCTGGTGGGACAGGGCTTGAGGGCAGACTGCGTGTCCTGTTGTCCTGCGGCCCCTTTGGGCCTGCCTGGACCTGGCCACACGGCAGCTGCCCAGTGGCTGCCCCGGGCCAGTGGAGCCCTCATCCCGAGGGTGTCCGATGGGCCAGACCTGTGTCCTCGGCGTCCTGACCTGTGTGGTGAGCCAAACCTGGGCACTTTCACCCCCATACCCCTCTGCCCCGGGGCCCTGCCCCCGCATCCTCTCCCGAGGTCAGCTCCGTTCCCCGTCTGTCCTCCCCTGGGAGGGCGTCACGGTGCATTCCTCCTGCGTGAATGACACACAGGGCCGGGGCATGTCTGCGCCGCTGCTCTGTAATTTTCATGTCTGGGACGGGCCCCGCGCGCCGAGCTGCTCTGCTCCGATGGGGCGGCTGTCGCCGAGTCAACAGCAGTGCGTTCCCTGGTCTGCCTTTGTTGGTTTTCTTTTTTCTTTCTTCTTGTTTTAAGAGGTCTTCCCCACCCCCTCCACCCCCACCCCGCCATGACAAAAAGCTGGCGACTTGGATGTGGTGGGTAGGAATTAGTAGTTTCTGTCCTTTTGGTGTGGGAGGTGGGGGGCGGGGGGAGTGCTGACTTAAACATTTATTTCCCATTAAGAGGTTCACGGGCTGGAAGCTGGTGCTGGAAGTGGGGCGATCCCAAGGCCTGGCTGGTGGTTTGTGATGCCTGCCGATCGGCCTGCCTGGGCGGGAAGCGGGGAGCCCGCCGAGCGGAGGTTACAGGCGAGGATCCGTGGGCCAGATCCAGTCTGCCGATCTGTTTTGTTTGGCCCACACAGTATTTTGGAAAAAAAAAAAAAAAGCTCCAGTAAGTTGTCCACATTTAAAACTCGGGAGAATTCCCCTAAAAAAATCTGGATTTCCATTTTCTAGTAATGATAACAAAAGCAAACATTTCTGTGTCGCTTACTGTCCGAACGGCTCGTGTTCTCTCTGCTCGCCTGATTCCCCAGGATGATCTGTGCTGCAGGCGTCTGTCTTGTTAGCCGCCTTCCACAGCTCGGGCAACCAAGGCGGTGACCCAGGCTGCTTCTGGTGGTGTGTGTGCCTGTCTGGCAGCCGTAGGCCCAGGCTGGTGCTGGCTGCTTGCTTTGGCCTGGGCACGCTCCCTCTGCTCACCCCAGCCTCGCCCGCTCACTATACTTGGTTTCCTTCCCTGCCTGGGCCCAGGCCTGGGGGTCACTGGACTTGGACCTTTTTGAGTGTGGAGAGGTCAGGACAGGTGTGGGGAGGAACGCTGCTTATCTCGGCACTGAGTCACTCATCACCGACCCGTCCCTCCCGCCCATGAGCTGGCAAGTCAGCTGGGCCACCTGGGCCAGCCGATCGCACACTGCTGCTGCACCCCCACCCTGGGGGAGGTGCCCATGAGGATCTCCAGGGTGAACCAGAGTCAGGTCCCAGGGGAAGGGGACCCAGCCTTCCTAGACAGGGAGCCGGAAGGGTGGCCGAGAATCCGTGGCTCACCTGTGGAAAGAGCTGCATGGGGCTGTGCTGGGGGGGGCACCTCCTCGTGGGGTGCCCCTGCCTCCTCCCTCATCCCCCCCGCCTCGGTGCCAGGGGAACAAGCCCAGGGCGGTGTCTGTTCCCAGGTCCTGCCAGCCTAGCCGTCCTGTGTCCTGCTGTGGCGGGGGGAGTGGAGGTCCGCCACTGTTTGTCGAAGCTGCCGGTGGGCGGAACGTGGTTCTGGGGTGGCCAGGCTCGAGCTGACTCATTCTGGAAGGTTTGAGATGGCATTGCACCTAAGGAGGCTTCAGCAGCATGGAGGTAAAGTGGCCTTTTTCACAGAGAGGCTGTGGCTTTGTGGATGGAGCTGCTGTGGTCAGCGTGGCTAGCCTTCACTGGGCAGAGAGGAGCGTGTGTTGTGATGAGACACCGCTGTGTTTGGAGGCCTTAACTCTTCCCTCCCTCCCTCCTTCCTATCCTCCCCCCCCCCACCCCCCGCCCCACGCTCTCCTTCCCTGGGTACATTTAAAAAAAAAAGCCTCTTTATTGCAGGGTAATTGGCATACAATAAACTGCACAGTCTCCCTCTCCTTTGAAGATGCTGAACAGTTACAGCGGTTTGAAGCAGTACATCAAGTATTATGTGATGGTAGCCCACCCCCAGCATAAGGAGTAAACCCTCCCAGCTTCGACTCCCGCTGTTCTCGTGTTTGGGAACTGCCCCTCTCTGCCTTCCCTCCTTGGCCTTTCTCCAGGCTCCGAGTTCTTGTAAATATCCCCCTTCACAGAGCAAGGCGTTTCCCCTGCTGACCTGTCCGCTCCTCCTCTCCCCACCCCTCCCTTCCTCACACCCTCACTTCCCAGTGGCAGCCAACTTCGGCCTGTTGGGCCTCTTGGAAATCTTCAGGGTATGGTGAAGAGTAATGGAAAGAGCTCCAGGCCAGAGGGCTGGGTCTTTGGTTTTTGCCCCAAAGTGCTGGATGTCTTTGGACTTCACCCGTAACAGGGCTGTTTCCATCTTGTGGGGCTAAGATAATTCATGTGCAGTTGAGCAGAGCACCAGGGGCATACAGTAGGTGCTTGCTAAATGGTGGCCAGTTGTATTACCCTTCACTGGTAAAACCAGTCCATCCACTGACTTGGCAGAAACACGTCAACCTTGGAAACGCTGGCCCTGAATTCCCAAGGGGAAAATATTAGGGCATGGTGGGGGCTGTATGTCGAAATCACAAGGGCCTAGTAACTGGGGCTACCTCCCTTCCTGCTGAAGATGGCAGGGTGCTTGTCTTGTGTGAAGGCAGCCAGACTCTTTCATCATCTGCAGTAAGATTTGGTTTATCCTGCACTGGGATTCAGGGTTCACAAAATATTAAAGAACTCCCAGCAGCTTAAATAAACTGAAACTTTTTTTTTTTTTTCCCCCTCTCGTATAAAAGCCTGAGTATAGGCTATCATAGTAGGACAGGCCATCATGTTAGAACTAGTGTGGTTGGTCTTTGCTCTTCATGGACTCAGCTGCTTTTATCTTGCTGTTTCACTGTTCTTAACACCTTGTCTCATGATCCAGGTAGCTGCTCAAGTTCCTGCCATCGCATCTGCATTCCAGTTTGTAATAAGGAGTGGAGCGGGGTTGGGGGGGAGTGGAAAAGGACTTCTCTCTTAAGGAGACTTCTGCTGTCATGTTATTGGTCATAGGAAGTCACACAGCAATTCCTAGCTGCAAGGGAGTCTAGGAAATAGCGTCAGGAAGGCATATGGCAAGCAGGGCACAGGCATGCCCTTGTGTTTCAGGCCATCCTTGGGAAACCTGCTCACATGTGGAACAGTGGAAGGAACTACATCTTATCCTGGGGTCCCAGGATAAGCAGTAAGTTGTCTTCATCAAGGGTAGTAGACCAGAGAAGTAAAGTAGACCAGAGAACTGTCATATTCTTTATGGTATAAAAGATTAGAGCTAAGATCCCTGAGAAAGGGTTGAAGGCAGAGATTTTGGCTTCCTGTATGTGGAGGAGTAGGTTACCAGGAGGGGTAGTGAGCTCCCCTGAGAGGAAGTATACAAGTGGAAGTTGAATGGATATGTGTCAGTCAGGGAGGCCACCGAGTGTGTTCCAGATCTGGAAGGAAGGTTCACAGGAACTCCTGAAGGCATTGCTGTCCAGGGGATCTCGTCCAGGATTGGACCGTGCGCGCTCACTTCCCTCCCCTGTCCCGCCTGCGGTGGTCATCACTAGTCCCGCAGTGCCCCGCCGAGCCATGGGCCCCCTGAGACCCCTCCCGGAGCCCCCGATACTGGTCTTGGCCCAGTCGCCTTTCCTGCAGGAGTCCAGTCTGTCAGCTGAGGACGAGGAGGGCGAGACAGGGCCGTGACATGCCCAGCGGTGCGCAGAGCAGGCCAGCATGCCCAGATTCGGGTCCGCGTCAGCCCCGCTGTATGCCTCCTCAGGGCTTTACCTACCGGCCAGGAAACCCAGGCTTGCAAACACTGCCTCCAGGGGCTGGCGTGGCTGGGTCTTGTTTGCCAGGGCCCAGTGCAGCCCCGTCTCCCGGAGCCGGCTAGAAGGCCACACCTGCCTGCACGCTGAGGCTGGGCTGGACACCCGGACGCGGGGCGCTGGGTGAGCTGGAAGTGAAAGTGTACGCCGGCCCTTTTAGTCCTGCTGCTGACCCGGCAGAGCCTTTCCTGGGGGGAGGGGAGGGAGGCGATGTTTTCTTTACTTAATCTGGCCTTGCCCTGGAGAGAAAACAAATGCACAGTCTCCATCCTGTTTGTAAAGAGGGCGTTCGGGCATTCGAGGTCTCGGGCCTGGAGAAGCTGGGCCTGGAGAAGCTGGGACGGTGTCTCCCGGACAGAAGTGAGTTGTGTGCATCCACGTCGTGGACGGTCAGCTTGTGACTTCTGGCACTGCGGTTAACTGCCCAGGACATGCAGTCTTACCCTTCCGGCCATCCGTACGTGTGTGCAGGTCTGCGTAAACCGTCACCGCCACCGTCTCCAGAACTCTCCCCCCGCCCAGCAGAAACACTGTCCCCTCCAAACACTCACTCCCCGCCTTCTCCCCACCCTCCCCCAGCACCCTTCTGCTTCTGCCTCTGAATTTGACCACGTCTGGTACCTCGTAAACGGGGACCGCGTTGGTCCCCGTGTGTCTGGATTACGGTTTTTGTCTTCCACTGAGGTGAAGTTGACAAAATCCAGCCGTGTCAAAGCGAACAGTTCCGTGGCGTGGAGTGCACTCACGGTCTTGTGCGACCAGCAGCTCTGTCTAGTTCAGAGCTGTTTCCTCACCTCCAGAGGAAACCCTGTGCCCACCCACAGTCACGGCCCTTCCCCCTACCCCCAGCCCTTGGCAGCCAGCAGGCGGTTTTAAACCTGAGTTTGCGTCTCCTAGGTGTGTACTTGGCACCCTACCTACAAAACGTATGTTGAATGAATGAAGGAAAAGCCTCACCAGTTGATGAAATAGTGAGGAAGCTTGACTGTCCTGAGCATGTCTGTGTGCCAGGTCCATCACAGGGTGTTTCTCTGCCCTGGTTATGCTGTGGAACTGTGCAGGCGGTCTTTATAACCTGGGGATGCCGGTGCCTTGGTCCAGGGGAGGCCTGGGCACTAGCCTTTTTCAGACAACTCCTGAAGTGTTCTGGTGTGGGAATGACCAATAACACAGCGTATCGCTGTGCTGTAGCACTCTTCTGGGGCTATGTACGATCTCCATTTTATAGAAAAGGAAACAGGTTCAGAGAGGTTAAGCAGCTTACCTAGGCTCACACAGCTTCCAGTCTGTGAGTCCAGAGCTCTGACCCAACCCTCTCTGCTGCCTCCCCTGATTAATCCTATCGTAGGTGATTTCGAAGGGGGTCCTGTAGCTACTGAAATGTGTAGCTAAAATAGCTGAAAACTCTCTCAATAGCATCTTTGGAGTACCAGCTGTATGCCAGACACCTACGTGCTTCATTCGCCTTCTCTGGTTTCACCCCTGGGGGAGCCCCGGGCTGAAGAGACATCATAGTGACCCATTTCCCAGGAGCTGGAGCTAAAGGGCATCATGTGATTTGCTGAGACACTCCTGGAGAGCCAGGTGGGACCCCGCCAGCTGTCACTCAGCTGTCACGGCGGGAGGGCAGTCTGAGCCCAGGCCTGAAGCCGGGCACAGCGTTTTCACAGGAAGGCCTTGGTGGTGGATTTTCCCTCTGCCCAGTCGGAAATATTTGGGGGCCACTGGCATCGACCCAGGAGAAGTCAGCGTGACCTCAAGGGCCTGGCTTGGCTTCCTTCCGGAGCGTCAGGTCACGTGGTTTGTGTCTTAGCTCTTTTGATGCTGTGGGCCTCAGTCACTTACTTGTTCATTCATCCACCAAGTAGTACTCAGGCCCGACAGCCTGGCGCTGCTGGGGGCTCTGGGGCGCGTGTTGGGCAGGCTGGGCACAGCCTCCATTCTCCACAGCCCGGACTTCTTCCCAGGACACAGAGTCGTGCAGACCCTTGCCCGGTCTGCGAGCCGGGACTCTCTCTCCGTGGGTTCTGACGGCCGTTGTAGGGGACACGCCCTTGGGGTGGCTCCGTGTGGGAGATGAGGGGATGGCAGAGAAGTTGGGAAACCGTTTGCAAAGTTGCCGGGCTTGCGAGAGGTGGAGGCTGAAGCGGATCGGGCTGCCTGGCCTCCTGGTTCAGGCTCCCCATCGCTGATGGGTCATTGTGAAAGAGGAAGTCCCCGGAGCGCCTGTGTAGGCTCAGACCACGCTGAGGCTGCGGGGGGAGTGTTGCTTTCCTATGGCCACTGTAACAAAGACCACAAACTTGGCCACTTAAAACAGAACCCGTTTATCTTCATATGCTTATGGAGGTCGAAAGTCCAAAAATGGTTCTCATGCGGGCTGCAGAAGGTGTTTGCTCTCCTTCTAGCAGCTATAGGGCCGAATTTGTTTCCCGCCTTTTCCAGTCTCTAGAGGCTGCTGGCGTTTCCTGGTTCCCAGCGCCTTTAGTCCAGCCCCTGCTTCTGTTGTCGCTTCTCCTTCTATGACCCTCCCACCTCCCTCTAGTATGGACCCTCGTGATGACGTTGGCGCCACCCAGAAGATAATGCAGGGCAGGATCCCTGGCTTAGCGGCATCTGCAGAGGCCCAGTTACCACTGACAGCCACAGGTTCCCAGGACAGGGACATCACTACTGTGCCTTCCACAGGCTGGCCTGGGGCCCCAGGGCAGAGAGGGGGGAGCCTCCGCCCAGTGGTGTCCGGCCTGGAGAGTGGAGAGCTGGGGCATTGGTGTCCTGCAGATGCCCGTGGTGTCTGAGGCAGGACGACGTCTGGCTCCATGGGGTCGGGCAGGCCCCATGTACACGTGCTACGTTCGTCATCTGCTGTGACGTTTGTCATCTGCTGCCCATTAGAATTCAAGCCCATTCGTGTGTAAATTGGGGGTGCGATGGTGGCTGTCTCCCAGGGTCACCTGTGAGTAGAGCTGCAGAGCAGAGGGGGCCTGGCCCTGCAAAGCCCCACGACGGCCGCAATGGGAAAGAGGAGAGAACAGAGAACCCTGTGAGCATCCAGAAAATGGGCCATGGAAAGATACAGCAGGGTAAGGGGCGCAAGAGTGCTGGCTTGAGTGGGGAGGGGTCTGCGTGTTGTGGCACTTTGGATAAGGTGGCCAGGGGAGATGTGGGTGAGGGGACACCTGAGCAGAGACCTGCAGGGAGTAAGGGTGCAACATGCAGCCGTCACAGCACGTGCCAAGGCCCTGGGGTGGGAGCTTGGCATCCCCTGATGGGGCCTGGAGGTGGATGTGGTGGAGATGGAGCCCCTCAGCTTGAGGAGGGCGGTGGGCGTGGCAGTCAGTGAGTCCGGGAGGGGCCAGACAGCCCAGGGCCCTGCGGGGAGAAGAGAGCTGTGCGGGAGCAGACTTCTGAGAACCTGGCGGCTCTCAAGGCCTGAGTGCCTGCCTCCCGCCCTCCCTGCCCCTCCGCGTCCCCTCCTCCACCGCCCACTCTGCTGCGCAAGAAGGCCTGGCCCGTCAAGGCCTTCTTCCGCCGAGCTGAGCCTCCCTTGCTCTCTGCTTTGGGGACCTCACTCGACCGTCCCCTCCTCCAGCCAGCCTCCCACCCATCTGACACGGCTTTTGCTGTTTAGACAGCACCGTGGTTTACAAGCTCTGCTTCTAGAACGTCACAGTCTCTCCTCCAGTACCTTCCCTCTCCAGGCACATATGGCGACCTTACTCCAAGTCATCCGACTACAGAAAGAATTGTCTGCATTTCTTGTTTCCCACCCGTTATATTTTCCCTTACTCGTTGGACTTGCGGTGGACTCATGTAAGGTAGCGTGTGGTTTAGCTCAGATCTGTGTGTAATCATGTCAAGGTTCCTGGATTGGTTAACGTTTGTTGAGCATCTACCCTGTGCACAGTTTTCTGGCAGATGCGAGATTTGACGGTGGATGGAAGGGTTTCTTCTCTTTTTCTGTGTGGCTTTACAGGAAGCGAGAAAACAAGTCAAAATAATTTTTGTCTTGTTTTGATGTCATCACTCCAGGTCAGTTTGGAGGCCCTTCTGGCGGAAGCCATCATCCCCTCGTGGACCCTGCTGGCCCCCATTCCCTCTGGTCGGCGGTTGCACTTGCCAGCCTGGGGCTCCTTCTGTGGGTGCAGGGGCAGAAACTGCCGGGCAGCGCTCAGCAGGCCTCCCCCTGGGCCAAGGTCTTGAGGATGCTATTGCCATGGCTCCCTGCCTCCCCGAGGTCCCAGAGAGGGTGCAAGTCTTCCTTGGCTGTAGTGAGAAAGATTACTCGCTTCTAGAGACCCTCACAGTAAAAACCATCTCCCTCTAGCTGGAGGTGAGGCATGTATACAGACCAGCTAGTTAAGGGCTATTGGTCAGAGTTTCGCAGACCATTCAGTTCAGTTCAGTCGCTCAGTCGTGCCCGACTCTTTGCGACTCCATGGACTGCAGCACACCAGGCTTCCCTGTCCATCAGCAACTCCCGGAGTTTACTCAAACTCATGTCCATCGAGTCAGTGATGCCATCCAACCATCTCATCCTCTGTCGTCCCTTTCTCCTCCTGCCTTTAATCTTTCCCAGCATCAGAGTCTTTTCCAGGGACTCAGCTCTTCGTATCAGGTGGCCAAAGTATTGGAGTTTCAGCTTCAGCATCAGTCCTTGCAGTGAATATTCAGGACTGATTTCCTTTAGGATGGACTGGTTGGATCTCCTTGCAGTCCAAGGGACTCTCAAGAGTCTTCTCCAGCACCACAGTTCAGAACTTGTAAGTGATGGAGATAGTGCACAGACCCCATCCTCTGAGGCTCTGGATGCAGTTGAAGATGCCAGGTGGCTTCTAGAACATTTGAGACTTCACCCCCTTCTCCTGCTCCCCAGCCCGCGGGCCTTCAGTTGACTCCTGGCTTCCTTCTTCCTCTGTCCCCTCCTGGTAGTGCCCTCTACTCAGGACACCTTTTTCCCTCCCCTCCTGCCTGCAGGCAGCCCCTTTCGGCCTTCCTTTTCTGTTCAAGGCGGCAGTTTTCATCCTGGCTGCCCTTCGGAATGTCTATGGGTTTAGGAGACTGCTGATGCCCTGGCCCCACCCCCGGGGACTGGGATTCCTGCGATGTTTGGTGGGTCCCAGGCGTCGGTCTTGATGACATCATCTCATTTAACAGCGCAGAGTCGTCTCTTGTGTGTATGTACCAGCGCTATTTCCTTTGACAGACATTTCAGTTGTTCCTAAAATTTCCAACTATAGTACGTTTTACATCCATCTTTTTCTGAGATCACGTCTGTCAAGAAACATTGTAAATGACTCTGAAATGGGTGGGGAAAAGATTCCTGGGTGTCTTGTCTGGCTCACTCATCTGAGCTATTTTCTGCCTTTCATTGTCTTCGAGCTATTTTACAACTCTATTGTAGAAAGCTGATGATAATATAAATGATTCTTGTTCATAGATGTTCCGATTGAGTGTACCCACGGAACACAGTTGGTTACTGCTGGACGTTGTTTGTAAACACACCCCAGGTGACTTTATTGTGCATCCAGAGTGGCCATCGCCAGCTTAGAAGGCTCCAGGTCGTCTCCAACCACAGACGCTTGTCAGTCTTCTGGCCCCGATGGGAACCAATGGCTTATTTATTTTGCTGAGGGTTTTGACAAACAGTGGATGTAATAGTAAGAGTTCTCGTTTGCTGAGCACTTAGACTACCCCAGACATTTTTGAGCATTCGGGGTACTGCCTAGTTACATGGGTACCGTATTACACAGGTAAGAAACCACCTGGCGAAACAGGTGCTCCGAGACAGGTGCTCCCGTGACCCCTGGTGCAACGGGGAGGACCAAGGGGAGTGGCCGGAGGTGCTGTCGGTGTTCGGGCACCGCGCAGAGGCGGGGTCCTGGGGTCTGTCTGCGCCCGCCCCCCTCCTTCCACCCAGTCACCCGTGTCACGGGGCCCAGAGTGCCCAGGCCTGCTGCCGGGAGGCGAGGTGCTGGATGTGCGTCTGGCCCTGTGCCTGGCGGGCTTGGGGGCTCTCAGCCAAGGTCACGGCCAAGGTTGTCACCCTGTGTTCTCTGCCCTTTGGGTGTGCACGCTCGTCACCTGCCTGGTCAGAACGAACACGTGTGTTAGACCTCATGTGAGTGGCTGTGGGGGCTGTTGTGTGGGCGAGGCTTTCTCGGGGGCATTCAGGAGCCCAGGACTCAGGCCGTGAGGTCTGGAGTGGATGGACTGAAAACTGCAGGGGTGAGCATGCTGACGTGCTCTGCCAGGGCCTTGCTTCTGTTTCCCCGTCTGCCTTCGGGACAGCCTGGGGGGCAGAAATGATCATGTCCATTGGACAGATGAGGCAACCGAGTCCTGGGCGTTCATTCCCAGGTTCCTTCACTCATTCATCTTGCTGGACTCCAGCACACAGGGGCCACCTAGGAAATGGCATTTTGGGTCCTTTCTGAAGTTCATTCTCCATCGGGAGAGGTGAGATGATTTGCCCAGCAGCCCGGAGAGGGCAGGGGAGGTGCCCAAGGCCGCACAGCAGGGAATGCCCGGGCTCGGCCTGCCTGCCCTCTCAAGCTGTTGTGCATGTGAGCGCACACTGGGACTGCAGGCACACCTAGAGGTCCATGCTCCCCAGGGAGATGGTTTCCGGGTGTCCTTAGCCCAGGGCCCCCCTCACCCAGTCCCCGGAGAGACCCAGGCTCCTCAGGAACTAATTTCTTAAGAGAACTTTATGGCTCTTAACTCGCTAAGCGGATCCAGATGCGCCTTGTGGCCGGCGCTGCTGCACATGTCCTGGCCAAAGCCAGCTTGGTTTGGAAGCCCAGCTCCGGCAGCCGCCAAGTCTGGAAATGCAGTAAATGAGCGAGTTGTTCTTGGCCGTTTTCCCCTCGTCTCAGCCCAGCTCAGATCAGACTCCGGCTGTGACCTCAGGCATTGCACATTCCAGCCTCCCCCGGCCTCCTGGGGGCCGGGGCAGAGGCAGGGGTGACCCCGTCGGGGGTGCGGAGCAGGACCAGGGGGCGCGTCTGGAGGGAGCGTGGGACCTGGGATGGGGGCAGCAGGAGGAGGTGAGGGGAGGCCTGCGGGGGGTCTAGGGAGAGCGGCCAGGCCCTCTCTGCGGGAGCAGAGGCGAGACCGCCTGAGCGGCCGGGTGTAGGGGCGCCTGGGGGCTCCTGTCCACACCCCTAGCATCTGCGCAGGAGCCCCAGCCCGACTTCCTGAGCCACGGCGGTCCATGGCGGTGTCCTGCTGCTCCCACTGCGCGGCCACGTGGGCTGCACCTGGATTCCTGAGGTCCTGGGGAACCCAGTTCAAACCTGGGTGGTCAGGGGTGAGCATGGCTCCGATTCCTCCACTCCCCGCCCTCGGCCCAGACCAAACCACAGCCCTTGAGGGTGAGTCACTTTGAAGTGACCGGGTTCTGGGTCCCATGGCAGCCGAGGGGCCAACTGGGCGGGAAGGGGCACACCAGGCAGGCTTCTCCCTCTTGGATTCCGGCAGTCCCTCCCCTCCATGGTGAAGGAGACCAGGGGCCAGGGGCCAGGCGTGGGGGTCACAGAGGCTCAGTTCTGAGGTCCCTTCCTACCTGTGTGACCCTGGGCAAGCCCCTTGACCTCTCTGAGCCTCAGCTGGCTTTATTTGCTACACCTTCAAAGGAGAAAATGAACCTGAAGTGGTTGGCTCCGAAGCTACAGTATCAAACAGTAGTTAGTGGGGGGAGGCGCGAGCCACACCCCAGCTGACGTGCAATCCAGACAAGAAAACGTGCTAGTTTTGCGGACTGCTCTTAGTCTCGTGATACCCCGCTCTCACTGACTTACTGCCTCCAGCCCCTCTTCCCTGTATATTCTGGAGGAGCCATTGTTGCATTGTTTTCATTATGACTGTCGTCGTTGTTGGCCATGTGACGTTTGCATGCCGAAGAGCAGAGTGTTGTTCGATTATCATGACCATCCTTTCCATGACCAAAGCACCCTAAAGCTGGGAGATGTCGGCCATAGCAGTTATGAATTCAGGTTCCGCGGCGAGCCTGCGTGGGTTTTAAATTCCTCTTGGTCTGCTTCCTGGCTGGGTAACCTGGGGCCAGTCTCTCCCCTGTCCCCTCTCGGTGGGCTCCTTCCCCCTGCCCCCTGCCTGACTTCTGCCCTGGTGTGGCCCCTGGGATGTCCAGAAGCGGCTCAGGTGGGCCCCGGAGCCTCCAGACCCTGCTCTGGGAAGTCTCCCCTGGGCTCCGACTCAACCCTTGTGACCCAGAGTGATCTCCAGGGGATCAGGAGGTGCTGACTGTCAAGTCCAGATGGGCGCCACCGCATGAGACTCTCGACGCTGGCTCCTGACTCTGGGCGGCTGCTGAGGGAGGGAGATGGCGCCTCCATGGTTCCTGCGTGTTTCATTCATGCTTCATTCTGTTGTTCCTTCGTGGGGTTGTTTTTTTTTTCCCCATTCACTCTGTTCCCACTCTTTTTGCTCTTATTCACTCTCTTCATTTGTTCTTTCATCGTCAGTCACTTACCACCTTTCTGAGAGTCTGCTGTGTCCTGGCCTCATGCGCAGGTGTGGGAGATGCGGCCAGGGCCCACACAGGGGCTGCGGGGACCCTCAGAGGCCAACTTGAGGGATCAGGGGAGGCTTCCTGGAGGAGGCAACATCTCAGTGGACCCCTGGGGGTGGAGCTGGAGGTAGCCAGGTGAGGAGGGGAGGTGACACTCGTTCTGTGTAGTGGACCTTACTGCAGAGCCTCAGGGTCCCTGAGGCCGAGCATGGGCTTCCAGAGCTGCAGGGGGGGCGATGCTCTCTATTCCCCCCGTCATGAGAGGCACCACCATTGGGTACAGGGGCTGCGGTGAGAGACCTGCAGGTGAGGTCTGGTTTGTGGGTCCCTCATCCCCAAGATGCCACTGTCCCCAGAGGTCCGGTGGCCTTCTGGGACAGCTGTCACCAGACCAAGCCCCACAGCACCCTTCTCCCAGGACGCAGTCCCCTGGCTGGCCGTGGTGGTCCTTCTCGTGGGGGTTGGAGCCCTGTGCTCTGTGGCATGGCTCTGTCAGGTCTGCTCCACGCCTGTCCGCGCCGGTGTGGGGGAGGCAGAGCTGTGATGACTGAAGTGCCTGCACAGGGGAGGCTTCTGCAAACGCCAGCGCCCGTGGCCCTGGTCCTGGCCCAGTACCCCTCTCCCAGCAGCAGCAGGAGTCACGTGGGGGGTGCGACCCCTGGGGAACTCCCCCGCCCATCCAGCACCAGGAGCCTGACTTTGGCCTCCTCCAGGGGTTCCAGGATGCAGCGCTTGAAGTCTGTCGTTCCCGCTGCAGTAAGGCAGTTTCTCGTGTTTCTGGCCAGTGGGACTCGTGACACCTTCTCAGTGGCAGCCTTTGGTCTGATGCCCTTTTGGTCCCTGGGGAGGGGGCAGGGAAGCAGAGAGGGCGTCGGGCCCGTGGACACTGCGGTGGCCTGGCCAGAGGCCCGCAGCGGCCAGGGAGTCTGGTGCCCCTTGGGGGCTGTAAAGGCCATGTCAGCCCTTAGTTAAGTGTGACTGAAGGTTCCTGTTTCTCTGGCAGAGTTATCCGGATCCATGCTTATTTCATCCCTAGTTCAGCCTTTGTTGAGTTCCTACTGTGTGCTTGGAAGATACATCACAAAGAACAAAAGCATCTCTGTTCTCATGGTGGGCGGAGCCTGACCCTTATCTGTGAACACGCCGCGCCCCAGGTGTGGATGGGGGCACGCAGGAGGCGGAGGCAGGGTGAGGGCTAGGAGCGCGCATCTTGTGCACGGGCTAGGCTCTCCGTGCCAGGGGAACCCTTGGGCCGCGACGAGGGCGGTCACACAGATGCTGGCCAGGCGGGAGCACGTGCAGAGGCCCTGAGGGGCGCCCTGAGCTGGGCGCGGCGCACACTGCCCTGTCTCCTCAGTGACCCTTGGGGGTCGTGACCCCATTGCTCACGGTCACGCTGAGGCTCAGGGCGACTCAGCAAGCGGAGGAGCCGGACTCACAGCCTCAGCGCCGCGTCTGCGCTGTCCTGCTCACCCGGCTGCAGGGCTGAGGTGAGGGACGCGTGGTGGGGGTTCCCCTGTGTGTACGGTCAGCCGCAGGTCAGGGGGTTACCTCTGTTGGAGGGGCTCTGGCTCAAAGCAGGGTCACGGCTAGAGATGTCCAGGGGCTGGAGCACGGGTGTCTGAGGACGGGCCCGGGGGCCTGGTGTGGGGCTCGGCGCCTCCCTCCTGGTGGCCCTGCTTGGATCCCTGTCTCTGCCATCACGCGACTGTGTGATGCTGAGGAAGTCACTCCATTTCTGAGTCCTTGCTTCCATCTCGATAAAAACCAGGGCCAGCAACTGCCCTGCCCTGCCTCCTCTTCCAGAGGACCAAGAGAGAGTATAGACGAGAAAGCCCTTTGTCAGCCCTCAAGATGGCACATGAAAATGCTGATGTTTTCCTTTATTTGATTGGAAAAATGATATCAAAACAACATTAAAAAGAGTTTAAAAGGAAAAGAAAAATCCTTTACGTACAGTTCTACCACCTCAGCATAGCCATGGATATCCTGTCCTGTCCAAACACGCCCCAGCTGCCCAGATGGGGATGTGTTTCCACATAAATTCTGTATTTACCAAACTTGGCGCTTGTTACTATCCCCCGCTCGGAGCCGCATGGATTTCCTTTATCTGGTTTCCTCTCCCATCTGACCTGGAGCCGAATGGATTTGGCCATCGAGAATTTCTTGTATTGATTTTCTAATTGCTCCTCTTGGTTTCCATCCGTGTGTGCGTGTGTTTTTATGTCACGACAGGGCGAACACGCAGCTTCCTTTTCGCTTCCCCCTCCGCTGTCCCTGACACGGATGACGTTTCTCACAGCCTCCAGAGGCACTGTTCTTACTGGCCCCAAGGTAGTCATTGCACTGTGTCCTATGAAACCCTCTCCCCTCGGTTAGACGTTAAGGCAGCGTCCAGCGTTTCTTCTTCATCTGAGTCTGTCATTGTGCATATCGGCACTCTCCTAGTTCTTTCCCCCCTTTCCTTGTGATGGTGAATAATTGTTTGGAGAAATTCCCAGGAGGGAGATTAGTTGGTCAAAGGAGGATGAGCGTTCTGATGGCTTTTGATAGCGCTGAGGCTCTGTCGCTTTCCAAAGAGCTGAACCCATTTGTAATGCCATTGGCGGCGAAGCGTCCTCGTTTTCCCGCAACCGAGTCTGCTCTGGGTGTCGTTGTTTTTTCTCTTTGTTTTTGGTCTTAAATTGACTTCATGGTGGAAAATGGTGTGGCGCTGACTGTTGTCAGCCAGCGGTTGGCTCTGAGACATCAGCTCACACGGCTTCAGCGCGCGTCCTGCCCGCTTTCCTCCTACCCCTCGATGCTCGACTGTCCGCACTGCCGCGGTCAGCAAAGAGGCGCCGCGTCACCTGTGACCCGGACTCGCTCCCCTCCACCTGCAGAGCAGGGGGCGGTGAGGAGGGAGGAGAGGCGCTCCCACAGGGATCGCGGAAGAGGGTCTGGGCACGGTGGCTCCTGGGGGGTGTGTGCCAGGCCGGTGAGGGTAGGGAGGGCCCTGGAGAGACCCGAGGAGGGGAGCACAGGGCGCCAGGAGTCGAGCCCCGAGCAGCAGCGAGGACCCCAGGGAGGTGCAGGGCCAGCCAGTGTGCAGGACGGGGCGGTGGTGCGGGATGGGCAGGGGCCAGGGTGGTGAGAGACAGACAGACAGAGGTAGGGGCTGGGAGGGAGAAGAGAGGAAAAGAGCATGAGAAGGGCTGAAATGCAGGGAGAGGTGGCAGCTGAGGAGACAGAAAGCCTTGTTTCTAATGAAGTGGTCACTTTCTCTGCGGAGTGGGGGGTGGCCTCCAAGCTGGGTGGGACTGGGGCGGGGGAGACGGGGGCTGGGACATCCGTGTTGTCCCCGACACCTGGATGGGAAGCTCTGTGCCGTGACTTGTGTCTGGGGCCCGCTTTCCACCCCAGGCTGCCCCGTCCGAGGCCTGTGATCCCATTCCCGTCTCCGGCGATGGCACCGTCCCTGCAGGGTGACAGGGCCCTTGAGCGCCTGGCTCACAGGGACACCTGCTTCAGAGTGACAGAGCCCCCCGCCAGGTGCTCCTGGACACCGACTGGCATCAGAAGCCAGTCTGACGGGGTGGCGGGTAGGCGCCCTGTGGCCAGGATGCCTCAGCACACTGTGGTCGTGGGCCCCCCATCACACGGTGCCCGTGCCGTTTGTCACCCTCCAAACCATGGGACTGACACATGAGCAAACCAAAGCTCCAGGAGGAACCTGTGCTGCTCCGGCCCCATGGCTGCGGAGGGCTGGGGCCCAGCTGGGCAGGGGGCACTCAGCCTTCCGGGCGCTGGTGTTACCAGGCCTGGAGCCGGTGAGCCGGAGCTTTTCAGGAAGGCTTAGGAGAGATGGCTTACTTACTAGCCACGTTTCATCTCTTAATTTAAAAAAGAGTCTGTGAGTCTGTGGAGTTGTGAATTCCATGTGAGATCTGAGGGTGGAAGCCAGGGTCCCGACCTGAAGGCTGCATCCATGCTGCCTGGGTGAGGAATGTTCCAGAAGCTTGTGTCCAGGCGCCGTCCTCAGTCGCCTGGGGAAGCAGGGTCGTGTTAAACTGGCACCAGGCTGTTGGGGCTGCCTCTTCCTGGGTCTTCAGCCCGTCTCTGGCCCCGACCTCACGCTCCAGCCCCCCGACCTGGGCCTGGCCCCCCTTGGACTGTGGCACCCTTCCTGCCCATTCCCGGCCCTGCCCTGGGGCACCCACAGTGGGTTCAGTCACCCGGGGGTGTTTGCCGCCTTGTGCTGGGAACAGGGCAGGTGCAGGGGGAGGGCCTGGGCCGGCTCCGTGCATGCAGAGGGTGGTGTGGGGGGTGGCCGGGCTGCAGGTGGGGCTGGCCCCCTCGGGAGCTTTCCAGGGGGAGGCCAGATGGCCCTCCTTTCACCCTGGGGAGGAAACGAGCAGGCAGACTTCTGCAGGAAGCCAGCATCAAAAGAGTGGGTCAGGGAGGGGCGCTGGTTGGTGTCCACCCGGGCCGAGAGTTCAGGGCGGCCCTGGTGCCAGCCCTGCCGGTGCTTCTCTGCAGGGTCCCCGGGGCTGCAGTGTGACCCAAGCAGCCCCCTCACCTTGCTCACGGTGCCCGGGGCCCCATGGTGAGGAGTGCTGAGACTGCATTCCAGCTTGTCATCCTGGGCGCTGTGTCCTGGGCTGCTCAGACTCCCTGCCGTTGCCCAGGTGCCTCTTGTACTGGGGTCCTCTTGTCCCCAAACAACACAGAAGTGACTTCTGTCGTGAATATCCTTGTTAAGAATTAATAGTAGCAGTTGCTGCTTATCCAGAGCCTGTAGACGCAGGCGCTTTCCTACAGTCTCTCACTTACCGCCAAAGCCGCCCCTGACACGGGACCCTTTTCCTGCCGGGATGCCTGGATCACGTCACTAGCTATCCATCACTCAGCTGGTGTCAGAGATGGAGGGACAGGACCTCCCCCTTCTCTGATGACTGAAGTCCTATCTCTGGGCACTCCAAGGCTCTGGGCAGGTCAAGTGACCTCTCTGAACCTCAGTTTCCTCTTCTGTACATGGGCCTAACCCTGCCCCCTGTGGCACAGTTTTGGATTCTGTTAATTAATATATGAACAGCGCCTGGCACAGTGTCAGCTGGCGTCAGTGTTACCATCATATAGGGTCTCCCGAGGAATCCACGCTGATGGTCAGAGTGGATCTCTCTGGCCTAGGGGGGGAAGCAGAGGAGCCCTGGGGGTGTTCCCGGGCAGGCTGGGCACAGTGGTGGTGGGAGCCAGGCAGACCCAGGGGAGTGAGGCTGCTGGGGGGCCTGGGTGCGGGTGGGCGGCCGAGGGACCTCCGGGAGAACAGCAGGCTGGCTCAGCCTGGTCGCTGCTCTGTTTCCTGCGAGAAGGGAAGCTACGGGTTTCCGTCCTGGTGTCCAGGGAAGGATGGGACCAGTTGCGGGGGTGCAGTCTGTGCGGGAAGGATGTGGGGGGAGCCGGCTGTGCTCTACCCAGCTCTGGGCTGAGTCAGGGCCTGCCCCCACGCCGCCGCCCGCAGGCCGGTGGGAGTCACAGAGCTGCTCCCGGGTGGTGGGTCGGCTTCGCCCCTAGTCTCACATAACGTGGCCCCCTCCATTTTTGGGGGCTTCCCTCCTTGTGACTCAGACGGTGAAGAATCTACCTGCAGTGTGGGAGACCCGGGTTCGATCCCTGGGTCGGGAAGATCCCTTGGAGGAGGGCGTGGCTACACCCACTCCAGTATTCTTGCCTGGAGAATCCCATGGACAGAGAAGCCCGGCGGGCTGCAGTCCACAGGGTCGCAGAGTCGGACACGACTGAGCGGCAACTTGCAGTTCAGTTCCGTTCCCTTCCTTCTGTGTGTGTGGGAGGAGCGGCCGAGACCCCAGAGCTATCAGCCACTGCAGTTCTACGCCGTGGCGCGGAGCCCTCCCAGCTCAGGGGGACTGCACTCCGGCCTGCCTGTCTCGAGGTCTGTCGCCTCCTGGAAGCCCTCTCTGATGCTCGGTGGCAGGCACTCATTCTTCTTGGAGTGGGGTGAGCCCCACTCAGCAGCTTCACTTGTTTCCGTTCCACTTTATTCCCCACCTAGAGAGGATGCTCCTAGTCATGTGTCTCCTCACCTCAGGACTGTGCATGTTTGTGGGACTGCTGCTCGCCCTCACCCCATCCCTCCTGCGCTGAGACTTACAGGACCAGGGACAGTGGTGGGATGAGGAGGGCCACAGGAAGCAGGGTCCTGTTCCAAGCACGGGTCAGGGCCGGGCAAGAGTGCCAGCGATGGAAGGCAGGGGCTGTGGAGATGCTGTGAGTCACCACCACGGGTTCAAGCCCTTCGGGGCCTTGTGACCTCGCCAGCTCGGAGAGGTCATGGTGCTCCCTCGTCCTCCCCGTGACATCCCAGCCCGAGCAGGGTGGCCAGGCCTTGGCAGCTGGATCCTGGCTAATCTGAAATCCCAGGGGAGCCCTGGTGAACGGGATGCCAGTTTGCGGCGCTTACACTGAGGCCTCGCTGTACAGTTGCCAGGCCTGCGTGGGCTCTGGGCTGGTGGAGGCTGGCCCGGGAGCCTCCACCTGGCACAGGCTGCCTCCTCTGCCCGTGGGCCCTGGCCCCCCGTCAGAACCACTGCCGGGAGTGACCCTGTCCCCTTGCGGCTCCTCGAATGTGACGGGCCCCGCGATGCCAGCCCTTCCCTCGTGCCAGTCCCCCTGGCGCTCGGTTTCGGTTTCCTCCCCATTGTTCTCGGTTTGTTCATTCATTCCCGCCTGTGCGCGCGCGCACTTGTTCATTCACGTGCACTCATTGATTGTCTGCTCAGAGCAGCGCAGGGGCTGAGAGGGCAGGCCCACAGTCCCAGAGCTGGCTCGGTGCCCCTGCTCCGAGCGGGGCGTTGGGGAAGCCGCTCAGCCCGGCGGGCGTGGTGCCCCTCCTTGGGCTGTCGGCAGGGTGGGGGGTTCCAGCGGCCTGTCCGCGTCCTGTCATCCTGCTCGTGTGAGGCGCAGGGCCCCGTCAGCCTTCCTGGAGTGGGTCTCGTCTTTGCCCATGTACAGGCGGCCGACGGGTGCCTCTGGCTGCTCCTGGCCGAGGCCGCGCAGAGCTGCTGTCCTCACCGGCATCATCAGGCCTTCACCCACCGCCGAGCGCGCCCACCGCACGCACACGTGCGCTCCCTGAGCAGGCCTGCACGCCACCCCGTGCACACAGGCCCAGGAGCAGTGCGTCTCGGGCTGTCACACACACCCCCTCTGGCACTGTGGGGACATGGGATACACGCGTGTGAGCACGGCAGACACACGCCACTGTTGCGCCCCCAGCCACGCCTGGCCCTGTTCCCCTGCCCCGGGTGCGCACGCCCCGGTTGACCCTGCGCTGTGCCCCCCGTCCGTGTGCACAGGTGTCCGTGCCCAACTGTGTCAGTGCTTGCCTACAGGCCTGTGTTTGTGTTTTTAACTCCCACGCAGGTCGCCTCTATTCAGGCCCTGTCTCGGTGCTTTCCAGCTGGGAGTTTACTCAGCCCCGTTCCGGCACTCTGAGCTAGTGTCCGCCAGGAGAGGAAGCAGGCCTGGGAGGTTGGGAGGTTGAGTCACGCGCTGGGGCACGGCAGGCGAAGACGCAGTGCCAGCCCGGCTCTGCCCAGGGCGCCGAAGCCTCCAGGACGCCGAAGCCTCCAGGACGCTGTTCTCTGAAGGTGTGTGGCGTGCACTGCCTCCCCACGCGGATGTGTGCAGGCGTGACGGGCACCCTCACGGTGGTGGTCCCACGTTCTCCAGGTCACGGGCGCACACCCCTCCCACGTGCATGGAAGGACTTGTGCTGGAGAGCACGCTTGTGTCCACACATACACTCACACTCTCTTTCTCTCTCACACACACATGTATCCTGCACCCGGGACTCAAGCCTTGCCCCCATCTCCAGCTCCCTTTCCCACCTTCTGGATTGTTCTCTCCTTCCTCCCACACGCCTGGCTGGAGAGGGGAGCGATCCTGCAGGTCTTGACTCGCCCAGCGCAGTCCACCCGTGCTCCCCACCTCCCGGGCCTGTGGCCTCTGTACAGGAGGCGGCCCTGTCCTGGCAGCACCCCCTCCCGAGCACCCCGCATCCCTTCCCTCGGCAAGGACCACCCTGGCCCCCCGCACATCCATCTTCTTGGCTGACTCAGGCATCTGGGAATGTCCACACTGGGCCGGGTCGTGGACAGGACCACATCCCAGGGAGCAGGAGTGACGGGGCCAGAGGGAACTCAGGTTTCCTGCTTCCAGGCCTTCACTTCCCGCAGTTCCCCCCGACACCCCCCACTCCCCACACTCTTCCCCACCCCCACCCCACTGGGCCTTCGAATCTGATCTGACCGCCTCGGCTCCCAGCCCTGCCCAGGGCCTGCAGTTGTTGCCCGTTGTTCTCAGATTCAAGTCTGGGCTTGTTGGCCAAGGCGGGTCTCTCCTGTTTTGTCCTCATCAGAAGCATCCAGACTTCCGGGCCCTGAGCCGCTGGGCTCCCCAGCACAGTCACCTGTCTCTGCTGTCCCCCACCCCCCACGTCGCATCTCTTTCCTGCCGCAGAACACCCCCAGCCTAGAAGGAGGGGCCGGGTGTCCCCCTTGCGCTCAGCCGTCCTCAGCCCCTGCCTGTCAGGGCCGGTGGCCAGTGCTGAGCTCTGCGGGGCCTGCAGCAGAGGGCTCTCACTGGGCTCGTAACCGTCCTCTTGGTGAACTTTAATTCTTGGTCCAGATGCCCATCCCTCCCCTCTCCGTCCCCCCGCCCCCTCCCTCTTTCTTTCCACCAGCCCAGCGCTGTGCCCAGCCCTGAGCACGGCCTCCCTGAAGCCCCACAAGTTGAACAACACAAAGAAAACCCCAAGGAGCTGGGAAATCACTCGACTGTGCAGGTGCCCTTCGCCAATTGGTTAAAGAGTTTTTATGAGCAAATCTGGTGGTTATCCTTTGGAAAATAAGCAAAGGCAAACCACTTCCTGCCGCTTCCAGGAGCCCGGCCGCCCGAGCGCCTGAGCTTTCGAAGACCTACCAAGAATCTGAAACTTCAGGCAAGCTTCCTGCGTTTTCCTGGAGAACTCGGCGATTTGTGTTGGTGAAATTCCACTGGGCCCGATGGGGTTGGAGATTGCATTTCAGTCTTGTCTTGCAAAGGAATTTCTGAACTCGAGTAATTTGGCTAGTGGAGGGGAAAGGGGAACTCTGGCTGTGACTGAGGCGCAGTGTCCTTTCTTTAGGACGAAGGCTGCTCGGCTCTGCAAACGGCCACCCAGCCTGGGGACCCAGGCCCCCTCCACCAAGTCAGCCACCAGGCCCGGGCGAGCTCCAGCAGCACTGTGTGCTGTGTGTGGGTTCAGGCTTTCCTGCGTGTCTTGCTTGACCTGTGTCCTGAATTCCCAAACCAGGAGAGGAAGGCGCTGTGCTCCCCACTGGGGGAGGGGGTAGGACTGCAGCTGCTTCAGACACGACCTGAGTCTTAGGTTCGACTCCTAGGACTGACACTAACTAGCAGGCAGCGTAACTTCTGTGCCTTAGTTGTCATCCTATTTGTCAGCGATGATTCGAGAACTTCCCCTGGGAATGGTAGAACCCTGGTTCAGCAAACCCCCAAATGACGCAGCTACTGCGTGCTGGGTTCTACGTCAAGGCCTCCAGTGTTGGCTAGTGGAGTCTTCGCAGTGGCCCTCCGGGCGGCCCCTGGTACCTACCTCTGTTGTGCAGATAAGAGGTTTAGGAAGCTACGCAGATGTAGGTGGCAGGGCTGGGCCTTAGCCGAGGGTCTGGCCCCATGTCCTGGGCTTATTCGTACAGAGCTCTCGGTGGGCCCAGGCTCAGGTGAGGTGACCCCTGTTCCGTTTTGCTTGGGACAATCCCAGGTTGCACCTGCAATCCAGGTGTAACTAGCAGTTGTGCCTCATGACATCCCTGACTCGGCGGACATGAGTCTGAGTAACCCCTGGGAGTTGGTGATGGACAGGGAAGCCTGGCGTGCTGCAGTCCACGGGGTCGCAAAGTGTTAGATATGACTGAGCGACTGAACTGAGCTGTGCCTCATTTCCCGTCATTCTCCAGAGCGTCCCGTTCGGAGGAGGGATGACGTGGTGAGCTTATGCGTGGAGCACTCAGGACAGTCTCGGGCACGCGGCGGGAAGGTGACCCAGCCACCACCCCCGGCTGGGGGCACCTGGGGGCACCTGGGGGCGGTGGCTGGGTCAGTGCAGAACAGAGATGTCTTCCCCCATTGGTTCATCCCCCGACTGTGCCGGGAATCTGTCACATGCCAGGCACTCGGGTGTCCTGCTGGGGAAGGGGTGATGAGGCTGGAGGCAGGCAGAGGGCACAGCCAGCGGCTCTGGAAAAAGAAGTCCCTCCCAGGACTCGCCCTTGTGAGAAATGCAAAGCATTACCGCTGGGATCAGACTCCCCTTGCTTTGTTTGTCAGATTGTGACAACCTGTCACTGGCCCAGCACTTTCTGATTACCTATTGTTTGAATTTTTTTTTTTTTTTTAAAGAAGAAGCTGCCCAGAAGAATTGCTTCTGGTTATGTGATCAGTATTTAGAAGTTTCCGCTCCTGAGCAGCCTCAGGGCGGGGCCGGCCCCCAGGTTGTGCAGAGCCATCCTGGCCCTGAGAGGCCTGGTAATTGGTTTATCCTCATTGTACCCACCGCACCCGTCTCCCTGTTCTCAGAAGTGTTTGCGGGATGTCGTGGGATGTGGCTTTCCCGGTAGATGTTTTATTAAAGACATGCCGCAGCGCCGCACGTGCTAAATATGGTGGTTCAAGATCGCGGGCTCTGTGGCCCGGTGACCAGCTCACCCATGTTTGCCCACAACTAGCCCCTTTTTAAAACTGGAACTCCCCAAGTCCCAGGAAGAGCCAGCTCTTGGTCACCCTCCTCTGGAGTGAAGCCAGCCCTGAGCCACCACACCTGGCTCTGCTGTGTGTTAGCAGGTGCGTTGCTTAACCACACGGAGCCTCTGTTTCCTCTCCTGCAAAAGCGGCCCATTGGTACCTGTCTCGTGAGCTCACTGCAGGGTGCCAGTGATTTATGGCTCTGTACCGGTTATCCTCATGGTGCTAAGGCAGTAGCTTTGTATTTATTTATTTGCTTCTTTTTGGCTGTACGGGGTCTTCATTGCTGTGTGGGTCTTTCTCTAGTTGCAGAGAGCTGGGGCCACTCTTAACTGCCATGCGTGGGCTTCTCATTGCAGTGGCTTCTCTTGCTGCAAAACATGGACTCTGGGCAAGTGGGCCTCGGCTGTTGCGGCCCCCCGGCTCTAGAGCGCAGACTCAGTAGTTGAGGTGCACAGGCTTAGTTGTTCTAGGCCACGTGGGCTCTTCCCGGATCAGGGATTGAACCTGTGTCTCCTGCATGGGCAGGTGGGTTCTTTACCACCGAACCGCCAGGGCAGCCCAACTGAGGCAGCAGTTTTTTAATCCTCTGGTCTTAGCGGACCCCCAGGAGGCCTGCCCAGGCCCCCATTAGATGCCAGTCTCACCACCTTATCTCAGGGAGGGTGTCTGGAAGTGAATTCTGCATCTCAGCCCACTGCCTTGTCCTGGGAGGCTGCTTGCAGCCTGCGGTCCCGCTCAGACCCCTGAGTCCGTCCCTGGGCCTGCGTGTGATGTGAGTGTCACCCGCAGACAGGGCCGGATGTGCATAAGGAGGTGATGCTTACTGAGCCCTTCTTCACACCTGGTATTGTGGTCTGTGCGCTTCATCCTTAAATCATCACGTGAAAATTCTTACCTTGCAAAGGGAGACCTGAGACTCCGATCCCCATCATCAGAAAAAGGGGGAGCCAGGGCCTGAGCCCACCTTCGTTTTGATCCACGGCAGGGTGGCCTGGGATCTGTAAGAGCGTAGACACTTTTCTAGCTTAACATTGGAATGATGCTTTTATTGTGTTTCCAAAAGTATCAGTCTGCAGCAGATTGGAAATTAGAGCTGAAAACCGGTCTCTCGCCCCAGCTGTGTTGAGAAGTGCTGCTGTAGAACCTACTCTCCCACTCCTTGTATCAGCCAGTTAGGCTAGGTTAGGCCCCAGTAACAAGCAGCCACGCCCGCCGGTAGCTTTACGCAACTGAAGTTTATTTCTCCTTTGTGCTGAACATCAGGGCACTTCGGCAGGGTTCTTGCTTATCTCTAGAATACGCGGGGCCCCAGGCTGGCGGAGGCCCCATCTAAATGTGCGTCTCCACCATCAGGAGAGGCAGGACAAGAGATGTGGCAACTTGCACATGGGCCTGCAAATGACGCACGCCCTGTTCCCGTTGCACTGGCTGCAGCAAGTCACACGGCCACACCTACAATTTGAGGAGGTGTGGGGGCCAGGGTGGGGGGGCAGTGAGTCCTACTCTGTGCCCAGGTGAAGGAGCGGCCCTGCGTGTCTGGGGACGGCCCTGCTGCCCGCTCCTGTGCCGGGTGCCCGGTCCTCCGGGCCGGCCGGGCTCACACAGCCTCAGGGCTGCGGGTTGTGCCCCCGCAGACTCTGTGCTCTCTAGTTCTCACAGGCAGCGGGGTGCATGAGCTCAGGGCATCTGCGGGGCCCTCTTGGGTTCTGGGCGTGTTGCAGGGGAGCTTTAGCGCTTTCTTGGTTTAGGAACTGAAAGTCTTGTCTACTTCTGCCAACCCCTTGCAAGGGAAGAGATGGTGAGCGGCGTCAGGAAGCTGCTCTGACATGCTGGCCGAGATAATTTCCCTCCCCAGACTTTGGGGCTCTCCTTGCTGAGACAGGGGGCGGTGTAGATCGGGAATAATACAAACTACCCTTTGTTGGGGGCTTCCTCTGTGCCAGTCAGCAGGCTGAGCAGTTTGCACACACAGCCTCAGTTCATCCTCTTGCGACCTGTAACAGAGGGGACCATCCAGCCTCATTTTATGGATGAGGTGATCGAGGCTAAGAGAGGTTAAGGCACGTCCTCTGGCTTTCACGGCTGACTGAACTGGGGCTGGATCCCGGCCGCTGTGATGAGCTTGTGCCCTGGGCTGTTTCATGGTGCTGCGGTGACTGAGTGGGGGTCTCAGAAGATAGTAATGGGGCGGACTCCACAGAGAAGCTTTTGGCCCTTCAGAAAGAAAACCTAGCATGGTCTTGAGGTTTATTCTTGAGACCTGGATCCTAGGTTCAGTTCAGCCACTTTTTTTACACAGAGAATCCCGATCCTTTTATTGACATTTACTTTTTTTTTCTCTTACTATCTTTGTGTAATAGAAGTAACATTAGAAAATTGGAAATAAAAATATAAGTTAGTAATGGCTTAAGAACACTAGTTGGGGGCAGGGGAGGTTTTCCAAATCTAAAGATTATTAAGCAGGAGGAGAATAAAGTGGGTCTTTGAAGTTTCAGTGGCTCAAAGTCTTTTCTCTACGTGTGCCCTGAGGCTCAGCCCTGTGGCCCGGCTCTTGGGGGTCTCCGGCGCCCACACTCTGCAGATTTTAGAGATGGGCCCCTAGCTTCTCCTCTCAGACAGCATACGTGTAGTCCACCAGGGGATCCAGAAACCATAGGCCAACTTGGTGTGTCTTCCCCACACACCTGCTTGACTTGTCAATTCAGAGGGAAGAGCTTAAGTCTCTTACCTGACCTGTAATTGAAAATGTGACCTATCCTCTGGGAATAAGCATGTTACTCGAAGTGGGAAAAGGTTACATGATTGCACCAATGTGTAATTTCTAACATGGCACCTCTTTCTGGAAGCATCCATTTTATTAGCAGACTAAATGGGCAGGGGAAAAGTCTAACCAGGGAGTCCTTTATTAGTGTACTGTTAGTATTAGTATACTGTTAAAACTGGCGCAGGTATGGCGTGTGTGCTCAGCTGTGTCCAACTGCGGCCCTGTGGACTGTGGCCACCAGGCTCCTCTGTCCATGGGATGCTCCAGGCAAGAATACTGGAGTGGGTTGCCGTGCCCTCTTCCAGGGGGTCTTCCCGACCCATGTCTCCTGTGTCTCCTGCCTTGGCAGGTGGATTCTTTACCACTGAGTCACCTAGGAAGTCACAGATGTGGGGTGCAATGCAAAATTCATAAGTCTTCTTAGAAGCGAAGACGCGAGTGAGATTTCCTGGCGGAATGGATGTGGGTTACTGAGTGTTTGCCCGTTGTGTGTGGGGTTCTTGGAGAATCAGGAGGTCTAGGTTCTAGGGAGGGTTTGTAACCACAGCGCCAGTAGTGCTGGGAGCGTGCCTGGGGGTTCTCTTGCTGCCCTGGGACACCAGGCCAGTCTTGAGGGTCTCTGAAGGACAGAGCGATCGTTTCTCCAGAGGTGGTCTAGGTACACAGAAGCAAACGAACGCATATTTTTATTTTCTTAAATGATGGAATCCTGTACTCGAGGTCCTGTGTAAGGGATTGCTCCCAATCAGTATGGCTTCCTCGTTCTCCCTGTGCTGCTGCAGAGGATTCCCATTCGGGTTCACGGAACCCTTCCCTCATGACGGGTTAGTTTCCAGCCTCTTGGTCTTTCACGTGCTGCTGTGGCGATCAGCCACGTACTTACACACATCTTTGAGACATGCAAGCTCATTTCTGGGATCAATTCCTAGAGGTAGAGTCGCTGGGTCAAAGATTGTATGCCTTTGGAATATTGATAGAAATTTCCAAATCACCACTGCCGGGAGAGGGTGCCCCCAAGGAAGGTCTCAGGACTGCGGTGGAGGCCTGGGGTGGCCCGTGGAACAGGTAGGCGCCGGGATGGGTGGGCCAGGCCCTGTACGCCAGGGCCTGACATGCGCTCCGTCAGCCCTGCCACATGGGCTGGGAAGTGCTTGGGAGAACATGTGCGCCGGTCCAGAGCCAGCCTCCCTGGTCCTGCAGCCAGTGGCTCACAAAATTGAGCACACGATTCATGCATTCCGAAGAAGTGGAATTTGGATATTCGGGAGTTACAGCCTCTTCTTTCTGGGAGTGAAGCCCCCCTCACCTCCCGCCATGAGCTTTTCCATCAAACCCCGGGTTCTTTTCACTTCATCCAGAGAGTGGCAGCTTTCACAATACGAAAGGAAATCATTGATTTATTATTTTTCAAAGAAAGATCACCTTCAAGGAGAAGAGCCCCCAGGCCCCAGTGAAGAGTGGGCTCTGCAAGTCTGTGAGGGTCACGTGCGCTCTTGGGGTTCCATCCCCACCCACCCCCCAGGTCCAGCAGCCTGCAGCAGATGGAGCCTGGCTTTGGAGATAGTCCCTGGGTTTGAAGTAGAGGCTACCCTGCTTCCTGCCTGCGTCATCTCTGGCTTCTCTTTACTTGAGCCTCGTCAGCACTCAAGAATGGGAATGGCCGTCACGATAGGGGTGCTCAGGGAGTCGTGGAGCGGCTGTCTTTCCTGCCCTCCCGTTTGTCCAGTTCTCTCTGGTCATCCTGAGCAGGTTGGGCCAGTGTGGCTCCAGCACAGAGCTTTTCCTGTGAGTGGGGCAGGACATGTTTCGGGGTAGCTCCCAAACCTTGCCTGGGCCCCCCAAGGGCATGGCCTGACCAGCCTGCTCTCGGAGTGCTTCTGTCTCTGTGGCCAGGTTTCCCCTGTCTCCTCCGACCGGATGGGCTGCAGTGCACAAGTGTGTTGGGAGCACGGGAAGCAGGGCCTTCCCACCAGCCTTGCCTGGGAGGAACGTCTTCTCGGCTGGGTCGGCGGGCACACGCAGTGTGCTCTGATTGGTCGGCATCACACTCAGGGTGAGGATGCTCCTGTGTCTTCGGCAGGAGCCTGCCCAGCGGGGCTTAGGTGGTGCCGTCAGCGTCCTGCCACCTGCTTGATTCTCAGGGGCTGTCTGTGGACCAGCAGACGCTTGTTCCTCACGGCCGCCCGGAGCTGCGGAGACCATGTGTCCGGGCCTCCGTCTCCCAGGGCAAGGCCCTGGAGCTCAGGGTGGGCATGTACTCACGTAGCCACCTCGTCTTTGACGTTCTCCCTCAAGGTGACGACGAAACAGGGGAAGCTGGTGGTGTGGCTGCTTAACATTGCTGTTCATCAGAAAGCCCTTCTTCTGGATTGTTGTATTCAGTCCTCGAAGCACTGTGGTGATCAGCCCCACCTAACAGGGGCCTAGACTGAGGCTTGGCCGAAGGGACACGTGCCTTCCCGTGACCAGCCCACGCCAGGACCAGGCTTTCGGTCCTGGAGATGTGATTCCCGGGCTGGCTCCCAGCACTCCAACGCCACCCTTCTCTGCTACTACCCCAGATCAGCCTGAGATGCATGGATTTCCACCCCCCCCAATTAAAAAAAAAAAAGAAGGAAACCAATATTTTGGGGAAACTTATAAACATACGCTGACAGCAGAGAAAAGTCCAGTGACCCCCTGTGTACCCATCACTGGCTTCACCAACCCCGGGCCGCTTTTGTCCAGTAACCCATCCCCGCCGCCACTTCCCTCCTCTCCAACCTTGAACTTATCTGGAAGCAGTTCCCTGACATCTTATCACATCATTAGAAATTACCGAAACAGTTATCTCCATAAAAAATAAGGTATCCTAAAAACGATACATATAAATGTAATACCATTCTCATGCCTGAGAAACTGACGAAAATTCCTTGATATCAAATGCTCAGTCACATTTCCCCAATTGTCTCATAAATGATTTTGGTCGTGATTTGTTCAGTAAGAATCCAAACATGGGTTAGTACATCATGTTTGCTTGGTATGTCTCTTAAGGGTTTTTAAAACCTCTTTTGGAATCAGGTCATGTAGCTTGTGGAATTTTCCGAATTCCCAGCCTTGCTGAGTGCTTCCTCGTGGTGTCATGGAGCCCGTTCCTCGGTGCCCTGTACTCCCTGAAAGTTTCCTGCTCATCCCACGGCTTTCTGGTTCATTCTGCGCCCATGCTTCTAAAACAGCAGCCCCCAGCTGTCCTGCTAAGTTTTTAGTTGTCATCAACGACCATACCTGGATCCAGTATTAAATCAGGGCTGCAGAGCGAAACTGTCTCAAGTCTACCTTTCCTTCTTTGTTTATTAGATGGAACTGTTCTAAAGGGGACTTCATCAACTGCTTGTTTGCACCGAAGTTCAGTTTACAAAGGGGAGGCAGGGAAAAAAGCTTTAGTCTTCCCCCTTATTGCTAAGTTTTAGAGCAATGAGCTGATTTTGTAGCACCTTCCCAAGGCTTATTAAAAAAAATTTTTTTATCATCAGTATGAATTCAGGGATTTAAATTTTTATTTGATGTATTTGAATCCAGGGTGGTTATTTACTCTTCTTTCTGATGCCCAGGTTATCCCAGCTGTGGCTGGTGGGAGCCTCTTGCTTTGATTTTAGTTCCATACTTAGACCTTTTGTGACCGAATCTCTTTAAGATCTGTCCTCTTCCAGAAGGAGTTTCCTGTCGAGCAGGGCCCTCCTGCGTTCACCGCTGCTCCCCAGGCCAGGAGGTGGGGGCTCTCTGCCAGCGGGCTATTCATAGGTGCCACCTTCCCGCCGACCCCGCTGCCAAGGCCCCGGCAGGTGGCAGAGTGGCCGAGCCAGGCCAGCGCCACTGGCTCGGGCCCCACGCGCAGTAGGTGTTCCGGAAGCGGCTGTCGGGTGGATGAAGGGCCCGAAAGCTGATCCGTCACACCACCCAGCTGGGTTGGGCTCCTCTCCATCCGGGGATCCTCCCAGGAGGCCAGCGTGAAAATAGAGCTGGCCTTCGCTTCCCTGTGGCCTCAGGACACCTCAGAGCCAGGTGCGCGGGAAGCAAGGGCGAAATCTCTAGGGTCACACCGAGGTTGCTGGCGTGGGAGCCACCTGCCCTCTGGTCCAGAGAGGAGGCGAGGGCCAGCCCTGGTTGCTTCCTAGACCGGGCCATCCCGGGGGCCAGGCCGAGCTGGAGCCGGTCCCTGCCCAGCAGCAGGGCTCCTTCCCGGGTGGGTTTCTGCCGCCCCACCTCCCGAAGCCTCTGGGTTTGGCTTCACCGCCCTGCCTTGCAGCCTCGGTCGCTCGGTCAGCACTGTCAGTGTCTGCTCTGCTCCCCCGGCCCTGGCCGGGTGTCCCGAGCACCCAGCGCCGTCATGGGCACCAGGAAGGCTCTGTGACCGGAGCCCTTGGTGGACCTCGGGACTTCTGTCCTTGTTGCTGCTGCTCCTTTAGAAAACAAAAGAAAACAAAAAAGGGAAAACGCTGCCAGCTTTGTTGATGTCCAGAGATACCGAAATAATATGTTTGTTTATGGAGAATGACTTCATGTATTTACTAGACAAGAGGCTAGAATCCGGTGACACTCCTGGCCTATTGGAGGGTGGATTTGTTGTTGGAGGGCAGGTGTTCCAGCCCATGCAGCTAAATCCAGGGAGGGCGTGCAGCGAGGAGGACCAAGAAAGCTTCCCCTCTGGGGGGGTTGCGTGTGACCACCCCCAGCGGATGAGGGTGAGAGAAGTCTCCGGAAATGGTGTGCGGAGAGTGGAAGGGGCACCCCAGCCTGAACTTGGCAGCAAGGCTGAGCCCTCAGGTCCAGGGTGTAGCACTGGAATGAGACCGCGTAGGCCCCACGCTGCTTGGCCCCTTGTGAGCCTGTGACCCCAGACGTGACTTCACCTCCCCAAGCCTCCATTTCTTCATTCACAGGCGGGGAGCCCTTCTGGTTGTTCTTGGCACATTGTGGGCACCCGTAACGGTCAGTGCCAGCTTATTCATGTGGGCTCTGGGGTGCCTACAGACGAGTTCTGACCCCCCTCTTAGAAATGGTGAGCTCGTGGGTTCATTTCCAAATGTCTCTTTGGAAAATTCGTTTGGCAGTTTCCAACAATGCCTCAGTCTTTTCATCTGTAAAATGGGCATGATTGTATTTCCTGTCTCCCAGGCTTGTGAAGACTGAGTGCCTGAGCAGACACGCGGCCCGCAGGGTAACACCTGACGCGTGCCTGTGCTGGGTCACTGCTACTGCACTCTGGCTGTTATCCTGGCTCATAAAGAAGGAGAGAGCTTAGTTTTTCTCATCAGAAGTTTACGTTTCTATTCTAACTCAATAAAAAACGCCTCCCCGCCATCTCTTTCCAGTAACAACTCCTACCCCAGATTTAATCGTTTAAACGTCCCCTGCCCTTTTGTCCAAGGTGGCTGCAGCGGCCCCAAAGCGGGGCGCTTTGCTTCAGTTAATAGGAAGTGCAGCGGGCAGGTCGCCCAAGGGTCATTGAGAACCAGGCACCATCTTAGTGAATTTCCCGACATCCCTGGAGGGAGATCCTGCCCTTCCTGTTGCCCAGAGCTGGAGCCCGAGGCCCGGCGTGACCCACAGTCGCCCACTTGGTCCCTGGCAGAGCCAGGCAGCCACAGAGCCCTCAGCCCCCTGACCCTCTGTCTTGGCAAGCTTCACCAGGACCCAGCGCTAGGCCCCCTTAGAACAAGCTGGCCCTGCCTCCCCAGGCTGGGTGTCCTGTGGGTGGTGGGCACCCCACGCTCGCGCTGGGCCCAGGGCTCCCTGGGGCTGGGACCGGATCTGGCTGTGCACTGCCGAGTCCAGGGGTCCTCGACAGGTACCAGAGCATCTAGGTGTCTTTTCCAAAGACGTGCTCCCTTACGCATCTAGAGACACGCCCAGGGACGTGTAAGGGAGCAGAGTGAAAGCTAAGGGACCACGTGAGGACTCAGTAGATGTCAGCCCACTGGTTCTGTGGCATGTGATGCACAGTGAAGAGCAGTGAGGGCCATCTAAGATGCCTTGACACGGAAGGATGCCCAAATCGTGCTGTTGCGTGAGACCCGCTGTCACATCAAAGCATAGGACAAAAGTTTTTTTTTTTTAACATGCACATAAATGCCTAGAAAATGACTCTAAGGAAGCACCTTAAACTGGCCAAGGAGATTATCTCTAGGGAAGCCGGTGGGGTTGAATCTAGGTAAAGTTGTCTTTGTTGTTTTTCGCTGTTCGTATTTCTGGGTTGTTTGAGTTTTTATGATGACATCATATTCGCTTGTCAGCTGCGTAACTGTAAAAGAAGTAATGGTCTGTCAAGGGAAAGACAGCCCCACATTTAAGCTAGTGTATCTTATCCTTGGCATATCCCCACAAACAGTGGGGGGAGCCTGGGAACATTTTCTCCAGAAGAAACACAGAACAGCCTTGACTCTGTTGGGAATATGTCGGAAACAGTCCCATCCTGTGGGAATGCCATTTTGGAGTTAGTTAGATCTTCCCTGGAGACTTGGAAGGTGCAGCCGTGGCACAAAGGCCGCTTAAAACATGTGTTTTCAACCTTGACCTCCCGCTACAACAATGGGAACCTCTTGTAACTGTTGGATTTTCTAGGAAAATGGATGCCAGTGGGTCTGTGGAATTTCTTTGCCAGCAAAGTAAATGAAAAGCGTTGGCTTTGAGTGTCCCTGCCCCTCACTGTACTGTGGTTCGCTCTGAGTGTGTGTGTGTGTGCGTGTGCATGCGTGTGTGTGTGCATGCGTGTGTGTGTGTGTGTGCACGCACGCGTGCATGCACTTGCACGCTGTGGGGGTGGAGGCGGAACGGGTGGCGCCGCTCTTGGAGGACGCGCCACCCTCTGGAAGGCTGCAGTGGACGGGATGCTGTCTCGCGAGTCACCTTGGAAACTCCTATGGCTAAAGCCTGTGGATCTTCTCACCCCTCCATTTCCTGAATGGCTCTCCCTTTGGTCAGAAGGTCGCTGAGCACAGGCAGATCTGGGGTCATTTTGAAAGCGTGACTGTCCACCTGCGAAGGACTCCATTCCTCTGGCCCACCCTCTGCCCTCTGGGCCTTTGACACCATGGACTTGGGGAAGCAGAGAGAGGTGTCAGGGTCGTGAACCAAAACAGTGGCTTTCTCATGGTGGATGGAATACAGGAAATGCCTGGGCCTTTCAGGGAAAGAGGAGGGCCCAGGCTTGGGAAAGGCTTTCTCCCGAAGTCCCCCGTGGGCCCAGGCCGGGCCGCACCCATCCAGCTTGGTGAGAGGTCCAGAGGCCAGCCGTGCATAGGAGAGGTTCGGGTTTGGAGCCCCGCCCGCGTCCCAGGCGCGGTGCTGGGCTCGTGGCTCCCAGGATGACGTTTACTTCTCAGCCAGCGTGTGCAGTGGGCGTTGGCCCCCTCCCTTACTCACTGGCCAGCTGGGCTCTTGGCGACTAAGTAACTGTCTGCCTGCTTCCTGTGTGTGGTTCAGTTGCTCAGTTGTGTGCGCCTCTGTGACCCCACGGACTGCAGCACGCCAGGCTTCCCTGTCCTTCACCATCTCCTGGAGCTTGCTCAAACTCTTGTGCGTTGAGTCAGTGATGCCATCCAACCATCTCGTCCTCTGTTGCCCCCTTCTCCTCCTGCCTTCACTCTTTCCCAACATCACGGTCTTTTTCTGTATTCTTTAAAAAGTGAGATGAAATCCCTGTAATCGCTAGTCTCACCTGCGTCCATCTGAGAGCAGAGCTTGGGTCCCTAGAGAAAGTCCTGGCCCCTGGCCCCTGCATCAGATCTGACGCAGCACAGCAGGTGGTTTCTCTGGTCTGTTTTCCCACTCAGTCCCACCCTTGCCCAGCTTCCCAGCCCCTGGGGCACTTGGGGGAGACAGCAGGGCTTGGTGGAGGGAAAGAACTTTGAGACCAGACAGACCTGGCTCCAGTTTTGGATTCCCTGCTTCCTGTCTCAGTGACCTCTTAAGACAGCACATGTAACCTCACTGAGCCTCAGTTTCCTTATCTGTGAAGTGAGTGTGTGGTGAGACACAGATACTGAGACAAACCTTATGAAATCGCCAGCATTCAGCCCCTTTTACCCTATAATAAGGCAGTTTCGTATGGCTGTACTGAATCTACGTAGTGTGGAAATAACTATCTTTATGAGCTGCAGGGACCGACTAGACTCTTATGTCCTCCCTTCATGCTCTTGGCCTTGGGGTCTCTGTCTCCCTGGACTGCAGTGAATGGGAAGTGGCTTCTGAAATCATTACCTCAGGATGAAGAGGGAGCACTGAAGCCGTGACTCCCTGGAGTGGGCCGTCATGAGGATGCGTGGAGGGGCGCCAGGTACCCAGCCGTGGGCCTTGACCCACGTGCACCTGTGAGGCCAGGCAGGGTCTTCTCACCTGTGTCATGGGGTGACAGGTGCAGCCCAGACGTGGGGACCTTGGGAGGCTGTGCTATGTGGCTGGGGCCGTGCTTGCGTTTCACCTGCTGGTATAGTTGGGAAGCTGGTGGCTGAGGGCCCAGGCTCTGGAGTCCAGCTGGCTGAGTTTGAACCCCAGGTCTTCCTCTTGCTCGCTGTCTGTGATCCCCTCAGACAAGTCATTCACCTCTCTGTACCTTACTTTCCTCTTCTGTAGTAGTTTCTGCCTCGTGGACTCATAAGCTGCCCCATGCAAAGTATCTAGCACGATGTCTAGCACAACGGAAGCAATCTCTATGGAGTAGCTATGAATGTGAATGTTTACTGAAGATGATACTTACTAAAATTCACCCATTAGCTGCTATTATTAAGCAGGGCCTGGTTCATTGAACACAGCATTGGAGATGATAAAGGTGACCAGACTTTCTCAGGGCCGGAGAGTCAAGTCCAGCCAGCGCTGCCCAGTGTGCTGTGTGACCGTATGCAGGTCACTGAAGCTCTCTGAGCCTCATTCCTCTGTGAAATGTGGGTAGGAAAGGAGACATTCAATTGATGAGCAGGGTTGTGAGGATGAAATCAGATGCTGCTTTTGAAAGGGCCTCTCCCGGCGCCTGGTCTGCTGTAGAGGCTGCCATAGGGAGCCTGTGGTCTTGCCGTGGAAGCCCCTTGCTCTTACGGCTTGCTGTTGTCTCCATTTGGGCCGTGGCCAAGTGTGGAGAGAGGCCCCCGTGAAGTTCCTATCTCAGATATTTTGCTCTGGAAATTTCTGCAGCTCAGGAACAGGAAGGTGCTTTAGAAAGGATTTAATTTGGGGGGTACATTAGTTCCTGAGGAGCAGGAGGAGGGCTTTTAGCTCCCAAGCTAGTCATTTCAGAAGGCTGCTGCCACTTCCCGGCCCCTGTGCCTGTGGACCGCAGAGCCCCGTCAGCCCCAAGGCCTTTTGCAAGCGAGCCTTCCTGAGCGGCCTCTGCATCATTGCTTGCTGAGTGGATGGTACTGTGCGGTTGCCATGGTAGCAGCAGGATGTGGTTCCTATGGTGATGGTCGGCAGCGGCAGGAAGACGGCAGAGGTTTTAGGTATCCGGTGGCTCCGTGTTCGCCGCCCCCCTGAGCAGCACAGCACGAACTGCCCCCACTGCCGCCCTGCTCCGCAAGGTGCTCAGTGCTGAGGTCACCACCTCCCCGGAGCGCCACTGCTGCTCCTTGGAAAGACAGGGTCGCGCTGGGCTGTTTCTGCTTCCAGAAGGGGAGGGTGCTGAGTGTCTGGGGCCCTTCTGCTGGGGAGGGGGCTTTTTTATGCTCACCCCAAGCGTAGCAGGTGGGGCCTGTGGGGGAGCTGATAAGCCCCTCCTGGTGGCTCCCTGCAGTGAATTATTTCCCATTCAAGTTTGCCTTGGTTTTCAGGAGAAACTAGAAGGTTTGGAAAACTCCCTCGGCACCTTGCACCCAGATTTCAGCACGGCCACATTGTGGGGATCACTTGGGTTGTCGAGCCCCAGGGAAAGGAAGACGGTATCCTGGGTATTTCTTTCCCCCTCTGGTGTCTGAATCTTGCAGCTAGGATTTCTGCATAGGAGGGCGAGCGGATGACACAGACATAGCTCGCAGAATGTCGCCTCTTTTTTATCTGGAGGTGAGGGAGACAGAATGAGTAAGCAGGATTCAAGGGGCACCATTACGATGCAAGAGGAAATCTGAAATTCGGGAGCTCAGCGTGGGCGGGCACGGGGGCTGCTGGTCTCAGCGCCCGGCAGCCCGTCCGTAAATGGCACATGCACCTTGATGAAGGCTCCCCGAGAGGAAGGGAGCATCTCTGCCTCCGGCTGGCAGCCTGGCGTGGCAACACGCTTCGCTCACTCCAGCCAGCGTGCCGATTGGTGGCTGGTGCCGTCACCAGGTCTGCTGGAGCATGATTGGTGGAGGGGCCCTGCCCACGGAGGCACCGTCCTGGCGGGCACCCCTGGACCGCAGGCAGAGGGCTGGGGGCCTCGGTCTGCCACTGGACACCCAGAGCTCCTCCAGAGGTGAGAGGCGTGCCATCCTCCCCAGCTCTGGGTTCTTGGGAGGACTGTAGTCTAGTGAGCACTTTGAAGGAGTACTCTGCTCTGGGAGACCTTGTCTTTTTGAATTTTGAGAATTAAAAAGAAAAACACAATTTAGGACACTTGCAATCAAGAAGATTCTTTATTTGACCATACACTGATACCAGGATGACTTTCAGATTAGCCAGTAATCAAACAAAGAGCGTCAAGGACTAATAGTAAAAACCACATTTCTGTCACCCAGACTGACCACTGTTTATATTGAATATCCTCTTTGATATAAGTAGAAGGAATGAAACACCCCTGGGAAAGTGATAATTACCTTGACTTCTGGCTCAGCACCCGCCTCTAGGTACCCTTGATTATAAATCTGGTGTAGATCTTTCGGTAAGATCTTAAGTACTTCCATACACTTAGTGACCGTAAGGAACAGTAAACAATATGTCGCGTTGCTTCATGTGTGTTCTTAAAATATACCTGCAGCTTGCCTCTTGCCCTCTGCGCCATCTGCTCCCAGGTTTGGGGTCTGCAGCTGTTGGTTCCTGTTGGATTCTTCATTTTCCCTGCTGCACAGGGGCCTTGCACTTACCCTCTTGTGCAGATCCACCCTGTCTTATCTGTCTTATCTTTGCCCACAGTCACCTGGCTACAAGGTGGGCTTGCATAACCCCCGACCAGCGCCCATCTCGGTGGGACTCCAAAGGCAGGGCATCCCTCTCTCCCTCATGCCTGCCTGGCGCCCGGCCCAGCGGCAAGGAACCCAGGTCCCCGAGTCACCCAGCCCAGCTGCCTTGGCCTGATTTAGGTCACTGCCACCCCCTCCCCTCCCCCACAGAGCCCTGTGGCCTGGAACGCTGTCTGCACAGGAAACCCGCTGACGTACTCTCGGCGGTAGGGGGCCCAGCGCCCGCTTCCCCGACCACCCTTGTCCCGCAGTTGGGTGCCTTCGGCCTCGGGGTGGCAGAGGCAGCCTGGGATGCCTAGGCCACTGGGCATCCCCAGCCGCCTCTTGTGCTGGTCACCGTCAGGGAACCCTGACCTTCTTGCTCAGGCGCAGCCTCCTCATCCAGGGAGTGTGGCCGTAGGGCTGAGCGCGTGCCCTGGCTCTCTCAGCGTCTGGGCCCCTTGAGCCATGAGCATCCCCCTTGCGTGCTGGCAGAAGCTCTAGGGCCCCGGCCTGAGGCATTGGTGTCCTTGCCAGGTGGGCCCGGGCCGTCTGACAGTGTGTGGCCGGGTGCAGCCCCTGGAAGGTGGACAGATGTATTTTTTATCTCTTCTGTCCCTCTCACTGTGGCCTCCTCTGGCCCCACCTCTGCTGGAGGGTATCGCAGCATATTGAACAAGCAGAGACATTACTTTGCCAGCAAAGGTCCATCTAGTCAAAGCTACGGTTTTTCTAGTAGTCATGTGTGGATGTGAGAATTGGACCATAAAGAAGGCTGAGTGCCAAAGAATTGATGCTTTTGAACTGTGGTGTTGGAGAAGACTCTTCAGAGTCCCTTGGATTGCAAGATCAGTCCTGGGTGTTCACTGGAAGGACTGATGTTGAAGCTGAAACTCCAGTTCTTTGGCCACCTGATGTGAAGAGCTGACTCATTGGAAAAGACCCTGATGCTGGGAAAGATTGAAGGCAGGAGGAGAAGGGTACAACAGAGGATGAGACGGCTGGATGGCATCACCGACTCAATGCATTGACATGGGTTTGAACAAACTCCGGGAGGTAGTGAAGGACGTGTTACAGTCCGAGGGGTCACAAAGAATCGGACGCGACCAAATGATTGAACAACAGCAGCAATCACGGCTCCGCACTGAGCCTGGGGCGCCCAGGCTCTGTGGCCGCCACCATCCTGGGCTTCATAGGGAAGCCAGTTTTGGGGCCAGACAGAACTTGATTCTTCCAGTCGCCTGGCAGGTATTTACTGAGCCTCCTGTGTGCGGCCCTGGGGACCGTGTGGCCAGTGGAACAGATGCGGGGTCTGTCGCGCTGGAGCCTGCTGCCCAGTGGGAGAGACGGTAAACAAGCAGCAGGCAGATAACCACAGGCCGGACCTGGGCTCCTCCATCAGCCCGGCCTTGCCGGCAGCCTTGGGCAAGTTAGCTAAGTCCCCTGTCAGGGCAGGCGCGCTGCTAATAACCCCACGGGGTCATGGAACTCTCGGCGCGACAGTGGGCCCGTCGCCCTACTGGCATGGCACCCGTGCCTGACGTGCCACAGCTGCCCTTGTGCCCGCAGCCCTCCTGCAGAGGTGGAAATTGAGGCCAGAGAGGTGAAGCAGCCTGCCCACGGTGGCACAGCAGCTCGCAAGCCCAGGCATGTGTGGTGGCTGGCCCCCAGCCACGGGGAGGCGGTTCCTCTCCTCAGAAAGCCAATGCCTTCCATGTTCTGCAGGGAGTTTATTTTCTTGTTTAGAAAGGTGAAAGTTGCCCAGTTGTGTAAGACTCTTTGCTACCCCATGGGCTGTATAGTCCATGGGATTCTGCAGGCCAGAATACTGGAGTGGGTAGCCGTTCCCTTCTCCAGGGGATCTTCCCAACCCAGGGATCGAACCCCGGTCTCCCGCATTGCAGGCGGATTCTTTACCAGTTGAGCCACACATGATCGTGGTCAGACACCCATAACGTAACTGTGTTAGCCGTGTGCGAGTGTGCAGTTCGGTGGTGTAACCGGCGCCGCCGTCCGTCTTCGGAGCCTGACGGGCATCTTCGGTACAGAAGCTCTGTCCCCATACACCCTGACTTCACGTTCCCTCTGCCCCAGGTCCCTGTGACCGCGTTTTCCTTTCCGTCTCTATGAATCTGTGTACTCTAGGCCCCTCACCTGAGTGGGATCAAACAGTCTTTGTATTTTTGTGTCTGTCTTACATCACTTAGCGTAATGTCCTCAACTTCACCCGTGTTGTCACATGTCAGAATTTCCTTCCTAAGGGCGAATGATACTGTGTGTTCATCCATTCGTCCATCAGTGGGCTTGTGGGTTGTTTGCACCTTTCTGCTAATGGGAGTAGCTCTGCGTGCTCGTGTGCAGGTATCTGAGTCCCTCCTTCCGTGTATGCACGTAGATTCAGGGAGCATTTCATCGCCAGGAATAGAATAAAGGGGATAAAAAAGAAACTCCCAGTTTCCAGTTCTAATCCTCAGGCCCATGGATAGAATTGAGGGTATCTGTGAACCTGGATGTGAAAAAACAATGACAGCTTTGCTGTCACTGACCTGTAACTGACACCCAGCGTTTCCTTCAGGGGTGCCCGCTGGCAGTGCCATTAGCCATAACCGGGACCCGGCCAGTAGCAGACCGGCCCGGAAGTTTTCCTGGCCGTTATAGACCATCTTGGAATATTGTTACCTTTGCCATTACTCCAGAGTTACGGTAGTTAGCAGACCCTTGGCTAGAGCTTGTTATTTGAAGCAGTAAAGAAGTTATCTTTTCCTGTTGCCCTACCACAAGTTTTAAGGAGTATCTTGATAACCATATTTCATATGATCGGGTCCCTTATGAGTTGTTGTCAGATTGTGTTTCGTGTCAGGACTGTACTTTTCTGCTGCTGCTAAGTCGCTTCAGTCGTGTCCAACTCTGTGTGACCCCATAGACGGCAGCCCACCGGGCTCCCCCATCCCTGGGATTTTCCAGGCAAGAGTACTGGAGTGGGTTGCCATTGCCTTCTCCGACCTTTCTACTAGCAATGGGCATTCGGGTTGTGTCCATTCTCAGGAACACTTGCACACGCCACTTGGGGATTTGTGCGTGAAGTTCTGTTGGCTTAGAGTTGGGAATGAGCTGGAGTCACAGGGTGTGCCTAGAGTCAACCTTTGTAGCTGATGCCAAGCCGTTTTCCACAGTGGCTATACCAGCTAACCCTCCCAGGAACAGTGTATGAAGTTTCCAGTCGCTTCACCTCCATGCCCATATTTATTACTGTGAGTTTTTTAAGTCTCGCCATTCATACAGGTGTAGAGCAGTGTGCAGCTTTTCTTTACATTTGAAATTTTTCATAGTAAAATCCCGGAAAAATACCACTCATACTCATGCAACAATTCCACAGAAAAATGGTCTTTTTAAGGCAAGTGGTTGAAGCTGGTGCATGCCTGGCCTTGAAGTGAAGATGCAGCTCTTCACTGTGAATGGACAGGGCCCGGCTGCCCTGCGTCCTGTGATCCACCCCCCACGCCCCGTCCCCGCCCCCACGACACTGGCAGTCCTGGGTAGCATTTAATAAAGCTGGATGTAGACGGGTGGGGCCCCGCGTGAGGTGAGGACACCTTACACCTGTGCCCTTGCGTCGAGTCACCGTGGCACGGGGCTGGGGGGCCCCGAGCTGGGTTCTAGCCCGGAGGAGGTCCGGACACCCCCTGCTGGCTCCCGGGGGGCGCGCTTATGAGTCAGCATGGGGACTTAGACTGGTTGAAGGACCTTCCTCGGGTTCTGGCTGGCGGTGTCAGGGCCGCCCGCTCACTAGGGCGCCCTTGGACTCGGCGCCGAAGATGCCCGCGTCTGGAGTTCCTCCCTTACGGTGGCTGCTGTGAAGCGGAGTTCCCCCACATCAGTGGTGCCCCACCTCATGTCCGCTTCCCCTCTTTCTCTCTCCCTCCTGGCTTTCTCTCAGCCAGTGTTTACTGAGCGTGTACTTTGGTGCCAGGTGCGGCCACAGTCTCCCTCCCTCCCTCCCTCTGTCCCTGCATCTGTCCATCCATCCCATCTGCCCACCCATGCCTCTACCTAGCAGTGACTGGATATCCTCTGCAAGGCAGGCCTCGGGCTCGACCCACATGAATGGACTGTGGTCCCCCTGGTACCACGGCGGGTGCACTCCTGTTGGGGTCAGGAAGCAGGAAGAAAGAGGGTGTGGAGGCCAGGTAAGCAGCACCAGGAAGAGCTCCCTGGAGGTCACAGGGCTGAAGCTTTGTCTTCACGGTGTCTTGGGATGGGCCCAGTGAGGCAGGGTGATGGAGAGAGTGGGCATCTGGTTCCCTGGTGGAGGGACCGAGGCGAGTGGGGCCTGGGGCTGAGTGGACCTCAGGTAACCCCTTGTGAGGTCAGGTGGAAGACAGAGCTCGGACAGGGTCACGGGCAGATTAGTCGGGAGCTGATGGTCCCTAAGGGGTGCTGGGGCAGCTTTGCCATGGGGTGGTAGGACAGACCAGTGCCCCCACCCCGAGGATGTGCACATCCTAACCCCCAGAACTGTGACTGTGTGACCTGCCGCGGCACGAGGGCTGCTGAGCTGTGATCGAGGTAAGGATCTTGCAATGAGAAATTGTCCCGGGTTACCCAGATGGGCTCCCTACAGCCACAGGGGTCCCTTAGGAGAAGGGCAGGCAGGAGAGACGGGTCAGAGGAGGAGACCGTGGGCACAGAGCACGGCTGAGGGGGCGCTGCTGCCAGCTTTGACGATGGACGGAGGGGTCCCGTGACTGGGGACCCGGGCGCCTCGAGAGGGCCAGGAGGCAGGCTGTCCGCTCAGGTCTCTAGAAGGACCGCAGCCCTGCCGACGCCGTGGGTTTTGGCCCAGTGAGACCTGTTTGGGACTGCTGACCTCCAGACCCGTCGCAGGACACGTTTGTGCTGTTTCGGTGCACCGAGTTATTCTGCTCATGCATTGTGGCAGCCTTAGGAGCCTGATGCGCTGGTGAAGTGTGGGCTCGTCCGAAAACCTTTGTACAGAGGTCTGGGCTAAGCGGGCGGGCAGGACTCTTTGGCCTAACCCTGACGGGCAGTGAGGTCATCGCCATTACCTGGAAATGTTCTTAGAGAGGCCCTCTTCCATCCTGTGCTCTTGGTAGATGGATTGTAGTTCCACTCAAGTCCAGGGGGAAATTGACCTCCTTTGGGATCAAGGAGCCTCTCGGCTCCTGATACATTCTTGCGTGGGATCCATGTGTTCTGCCTTTCAAGCCTCTTTCTGGGGGGATTCTGATACCACATCATCCCAGGCAAATACAAGGTGAGCAGGGCCCCGCTCCGGGGGAAGCATTGCTGCCACTGTGGTAAACCCCCCAGGGGCCTGGCCGGGTGTCCTGTGACTCATCCTCCCGTCTGCTGAGCGGGGAGGTGGGGTGTTTAGTGAGTATCACTGTAACCTGTACTTTCCTGAAGTCAAACAGACCTCTCTGGGTGGGAGCACTCCTCTCTTGTGGGGTGGGTGCAGCCAGACTGACTCAGCGACTCCCCCAGCCGCACCCTCTGCAGCTGACACCCTGACAATGCGTCCTCTTGCGTCTCGCTCACAAAAGCCTCCCTCCTCTTGCGTCTCGCTCACAAAAGCCTCCCTCCCGGGAAGCAGAGCAGAGCCTCTCCCGCCCCGCCCCCCTCCCACGGCTCTCCCTGAGCCGGGCCTGTGTGGCTCCTACCCCCTGGACGTCTGTGTGCCCGGTGGGATGTCAGCGTCACTGGTGATGGAGCCAGGAGCCTCCTCCTGTCACTGAGGGCGGCCGCTCTAGGTGGGACTGCGTGCCGGCCCGGCCTTTACATGCGTCGCCTTGTTCAGCGGTACACCCCCTGCCGTTTACATCCGTTACCTTGTTCAGCGGTGCACCCCTGCAGTAAATGTTTTATCCCGACACCTCAGGGTTAATAATGGGGAAAGCTGAACCTGACACCCAGCACCTTTACCCACCAACGGCCCGCACCCCTTCCGCTGCTGAACGTGGGATGCTCACCACTGGCTGAGCTCAGCTTACGCCAATACCGTCCTCACCGCTGCGGGTTGAACTGTGTCCCCGAAGCAGGTCTGTTCAAGTCCTCGCCTCCAGTTCCTGGGAGCGTGACCTTATTTGGAGGCAGGGCCTTTGCAGATACAGGCAAGCTCAGGTTCGCTGTCCGACCTTTGCTTGGAGAACTGAGTTCACTGGGTTCAAGAATCGCTCCCTTTCCTCACAGGCTAGCTGATTTCAAGAGGTCAAACCGCGCTGTGGCTTTTCCCAAACCAGCTGATTCAAACCGTGCCACAGCCAGGAAAGAAAGAAAAAGGCCAACAGATTATTGACGAAGAAACATTCGTTTCTGTTGAAAATTACTGGCTGGGGCTAGTTGTTGATTATCTCACCTCTGTTGCCATTTGTATTTAGAAATGGCTCATAAATTTGCTTACGTGGGTCTGGTTTGTCCTCTACAAGGAAACGGCTGCACTGCAAGTAGTTCCAGAACCGTACTGTGACTGGATAGCTTCCATTTCGTGGCTCTCCGACTCGGTCAGGCACAGCGGCGGGTGCTTTCCTTGCACCATCCGTGGTTTTCACAGTGACCTAGTGAGGTCCACTTCACAGATGAGGAAACTGAGGCCAGGACAGCCAAGGAAGTTAGGATCCAAGGTCATGCCCCTCACACATGTGCGAGCTGGCTCCTAAACTGCCGTCTCCAGACTCGTTCACTCATTCGCGTGCCCTGCCTGTCTTCCTGTTAACTGCGGACCGCTTCATAATTAGAGAGCAGAGAAGACAAGGGTGCTCACGCTGGGGTGTGCGCTTGGGAGAGGAGCGTTGTGCATGCATGCGTGTGCACGCTCCTGCAGGAGGCCACTGCAGACACATGACGGTCTTCAAGAGTGTCGACCGTCAACTCGTTTGGAAAAGACATCCCACAAGTAGCCCTGCGCTTCCCCAGGGACCGGGGCTGTCTGTCATCGGTTCTGCCGTGCAGGTGCAAGGAGGCCCCTCAGCTTGCCCAATGGCTGAGTCAGAAGCATCCCCAGGGCCGGGGCAAGCTGGAGGCGGTGCTCTGGGACGCCACGCCATGAGGTGGCGAGGGGGACATCGACAGGGCCCAGGGCTTCTGGCCACCAGCCCCTGAAGGAGGGTGGAGGCGGGGTGACCCGCGCAGGGCTCCGAGCCCCCTTCTCACAGCTGGTGCCTGGCTGGTCTCTCAGTGATTCGCTGTGCGACCTTGGGCATGCCACGCAGCTTCCCGGGTGGCTAGCAAAGGCAGCGTGGCCTGTGAGCTCACCTCCTCACTCACCCTGGGACCGACACAGCCTGCCTCCTGGGACATGCCCAGCGATGCCCCTGGAGGCCTCTGCCCCGGCTGCTCCCTCGGTCTCCTTCTTTGCCCAAGTAGCCACACCCCCCCACTGCCTCACTTCTTTTTGATCTTTACTCAGACGACGCCTAGTCAAGTTTCCTTGGCTACCCATCTGAAATGTTGACACCCCACCCCATCACCGCAACGTTTTATTTTATTTCCCCATCTCTACCTTATTTTTTCTCCTTAGCACTTTCCATAATCTAACAGACTATGCCTTTGTTATTTATTTTGTTTATTTTCTCCTCCTGCTAGAAAAGCAAGAACTTTATCTCCTCTCCTTCCCCTCCCTCCTGACAGCTATAGTCCCAGCATTGAGAACAGGGCTCTGTACCTGTAGATGCTGAATAAATACCTTTTACGTGAATGAATGAATGAATGAATCCATTTGACTTTGCAGAGCCTCACTTTACTCATCGGAGTGAAGTCAGCCTAGTAAGTACGTGGTTGGCGTTCCTGAAACTAGATACTTGCTGAGTGACAGTATTTATGTTATCATTCTGCGCTTTACCTTTACTATCGAGGGGCTGCAGCTGAAGTCTCTGCAGAGGCTGAGCAGGGGCTGCGTGCATGCAGGATAGCAGAGGAGCACTAGTCTGGAGGCAGGGAGACCCCCTTCATTCTCCCCCTACCCATCGACCGTGAGCATCTCAGGCGTCCTCTGGGAGCCAGAGGGAGGGGACCATCTTGGAGACTAGCATTTTCTTCCCCCCCTCCCACCCCATCTGATTCCAGGCAGAGCAGAAGAGGGGCCCCGTGGAAGCTCTATTCACAACTCCGACATTCCCCGTACGGTCCCTGCGTGTCCCCACTGGGCCGGGGCTGGGGCTCCTGTCTCTGTCAGGGTTCCTGCACCTGGGCACGTCCCGGGCAGCCTGCGGTCAGCTGTGTCTCGTGGCCAGGACTTTCAGGAATGCACCCTTTTGACCACACAGGCCAGGCCACACATGCCTGATTATAGTGAACTCTGAACTCTTGGAAGGAGCGTGAACCTCACACGGCGCCTTCCGTGAAGATTGGCCACCTTAAGCCTCACTCACTCCCCTCGCTCCGTGAGTCCATCAGCTATCTGCATTTCTTTTGCGCATCATTTAGATTCTTAAGTATTTTATTTTTAACTGGAGAATATGCCTTTTTTTTAAAATAAGAGAAGCTGTTTATAAGGGTTTTCGTTTTTAATATAGAAGAATCACTAATCTTTTTTCAAATCAAATATGTAACAGTTGTTAGCGTTTTCTAGTTTTCCTCTGGCTTCTTAATTTCATATGAGGTATTTATTGATATATAGACGGTTCATACTTTTTGGTGGTTGGATCTCAGTGCCTTTATTCATGGCTTGTTAATGACATGTCTTAGTGGTTTATCAAAGTTCTTCCGGGTTTCAAGATTGAGCAGACATTCCCTATTTTTTCTTCTAGCATATATATCTGTAAAATGAATCTGGAATTAACTTTTGGTGTGAGGCAGGTCATAGTGCTGTTCCAGATAGTTCACTGACTGTCTAGTATTATTCTCTGAATGATGTTCCCTTTTCCGCTGCTTTAAAATATCACTATATCGTCTACTAAAAATTTCTAGTATGTGCTCAAGTCTCCTTTAGGCTTTCTGTTAGTTCCTGCTGATTTACTGTCCTTACTCCAGTGCTGTGCTGTTTTGTTTATTGTAGATTCACGGTGTTGTAAAATTAAACACCTTCATTTTTAAAGATGAAGGAACTGTGGCATGGAGAGGCCAAGTAACTTTCCCAAAATCTCCCAGCTAATTGGAAGCTCCAGATCTCGTCTGTGTATCATTTCCAGGGTATTTAACCTCCTCGTCAGCCTTGTCTCATGATGCCTTCTTATGCTTCTTAAATTATCGTCACTCTTACTCACAGTATAGTACTGAGATGTTGTTTCTTCCCCTGCAGCCTTAGTAAGTTCTCTCTCCCCTAAGTGGAATTGGCCATAAATATCTGCCACGTAAAGTTACTAACAAGAATGAGAGCAGACGTGAATTTTATAGTACCATGCCTGGCACACAAAAGCCCTTAATCTATTAATTATAGTACAGTTATTTTTATTCCCACCAGTGTAACTGACTTTCTGTAAGGTACATTCTTACTTCTTTAAGAAGTAAGGTACTTCTCACACCTTTCAGCTCTGGGCGGAATTTGCGGTAAATGCACCGTAGTCACACATCCTTGACTGTAAAGGATGCTCCCGTGGCCAGTGTTTGACCCTGACGGCCAGCTCCCCCTCCGCGAGCCGGCACACTATTGAGATGGCCCCACACTGTAAAGGGGCTGACAGGCTCTTAAAGTGGTGAGAAGTCACGCTCCTGTGGCCTGCAGGCACTCCAGGCCCACGTCCCAGAGTCGTGCCGCCCGAGAGCGCAGAGAGCCTCCTTGATGAGGGCCGCGCATCTGCAGCGTCCCGGGCCCTTCTGAGTCCGCAGGGTCCCTGTGCAGGAGAAGCTTGTGGGCTGGGACTCAGAGCACCCCCACCCAGCCCCACGGACTGCAGGGCAGTGTCACATGTTTGAACTCAGGTAGGTGTTAGTTCCTCTCACAGTGTCCTGTGAAGTGGCTGCTTCCTGGAGCCCCTCTGCAGGGTGACAACCAAAGGCGCTTGGAAGCGCTCCCCATCCTCGTTGCTGAAGTCGCCTTCTTGCACATGGGCAGAGGTGCGTCCCCTTGGAGTGCCTGGACTCTGGAGTGGGGGCTGATGTCAGTATTAACCCTCGGCAGAAGGCCCTTGCATCAGGCTCTGGAGGAACCTGTGCTGGGCAGTTCCTTGGCCTGAGAAGAGGTACCTGGTCTGGATCCGGAACAGAGTCGAGGGAGAGAGTGGTGGTCTCCCTGGAGAGGTGGTCCATCACGGTGTGGTTGTTGAGCCTCCCGTCACCTCTGCTGAGAAACCAGACGTGGGGATGGGGATAAATGTTAGCGCCCCGTCCTGCGCTCACATCAGGGGGTGAGGACAGTCTCCAGGAGATGGTCGGTAATAGAGAAGGGAGGGCGAGTGTGTTGCCCTGGACACGGTGTTGAGAAGGATTCGGAGCCTGGGTTTCAGCTCAGCAGGAAAAGGGCTGACACCTCTCTCCACGTGGCCAAGAGTGCCAGTGGTGTCTCTTAGAGACACAGGAATCCACAGAGATTAAAAAACAAAAATAAAACTGGGCTAAAACAGACATTTTACAAAGGGGAGGATCTAGACCCCGAAGCAGAAAGGGTTAGTTGTTTTCATGTAGTTTATAATCAAGAAATATGAACGTAAAATATTCAAAATTGTCGAAAAATAGAAAATCATCAGGATTTCTGCTCCCCAGAGCATAAATGCTGTTTTGTCCGTGACTCTATTTCCTACTCTCTGTCTAAATCCCTGCCTATTTCAACATACTTTCCAAAGACATAAAAATTTGTACCCTGTTTTTTTCTTTTAACAGCTATGGCTGTTAATTCATTTTCCCATGCCTTAAGGCAAGCGTTCTGAAACATAGAAGCCCCAGGGTACAACCTGGTGCCTTTCCCTCCAGTCATTACCTCTGGGGTATTAAAAATGGATCTTCAGAATTAGAGTATTCCCTTGTAGTTTATCTGTTCCTTTATAGTTCATCCGAACCCCTCCCCAGTTGTGGTAAAATGCAGTGTAAAATTTGTCATCTTACCTGTCTTAAAGTGTGTAGTTTCGTGGTGCTAAGTATGTTTACATTGCTCTGCAGCCAGTCTCCAAAACGTAATCATTCATCTTAAATAAAGCCCTAGAGCTGAGCTCAGGATGGGCACCTAGTTCACGACCTCCAGGTGACGTAGGCAGAATTTAGGACAGGAAGGTGAAGGAGGAGCTGCACCAGCAGAGGCCTCTCCAGTAGGTCTGGTTACCTCCCCAGTACCGCCCATTTTACAGATGGTGAAACTGAGGTACAGATTGTCATTCGTTGCTTTTTTTTGGGGGGGGCAAATGTTGTTGAAGTATACATCCAGAAATGTGCACAGATACTGTGCAGCTCAGTGAATTTTTGCCAACTAAGCGCCTCTGTACCCAGCACTCAAATCAAGAAACAGGCTAGCCCACGCCGTGTCCTCAGCCCCAAGGTAACTGCCCTCCTGACCGTCACTAGCATCTCGCCTTTCCCGGAGCTTCACACTGGTGCATCCAGCACGTACCAGCTCGTCTGGCGACTTTTGCATACGTGATGTTTGTGTGATTTATGCAAGCAGCTTACTGGAGCCCCCAGGGACAGAGCTGGGCTGCAGACTCAGGCTGCTCCACTGGCCTGCCTTTCCAGGGGCACACAGGAATGCCAGTTGGCCTGGGATGTGGGGGGACCCTGAGAAATAAAGTTGGCTAGATAGGGTCAGATCGAGAGTTCTGTGATTGGTCTGCAGAATTGGACACAGGTGTTCCAGAAACAGCTCTTGTCGATTAGGGAACTGACCTGTATTCTTGGTGACAGCAAGACTCTGGGGTGGTAAGAGATCCCTGGAGGGAGCACAGGGCAAAGGTCCACGAGAAGAGAGAGCAGATTCCCAGAGGAGCGTAGGATGAGTGTGGGAGTTGCGTGCGTCACAGGCAAGAGACCAGGTGTTCTGGATCGAACAGTAACAACTTTGAAAAAATGGTTATTTTATTCAGAGTGGTTGCTTTGTAGTGATACTTTCTTAATTTCCTGTTGAACCTGCTTCATCTATAATCATCCAACATTAGTATTTATCATATTCACTTAATTTGAAAGTACTCTTAAGTATTCCCGTATTCTTGCCTGGGAAATCCCATGGACAGAGGAACCTGGCGGGCTGCCACCCACGGTTTCACAAAGAGTCAGATGCAACTAAGCGACTGATCAACAAACAACATTCTTAAAGCTGTTACTGCTATTTGACTGAAGCTAATTCAGCCTAGGTACTACCATGAAAATATCACAGGAAACATGAGTATTACAGCTGTGATCTGGTTTAATAAACACAGTACTGCAAACTGTTTTAGGGCATAGGAAGTAAGCGTTAGAACGTGAGTAACGGTGATACTTGACCTCTGTCAGGGGTTGCCCTGCGCCAGACCCAGTACTGAATAAGCATGTGACACATTTTCCTGCCTGCCTGGGAGGCGGGAACTGTTGTTGTGCCCGTTTTCAGATGAGGAAACTGAAGCTTGGTGGGTGAGGTGACTTTCCCTAAATCAGGTGTCTGCAAGGAGCAGGGGTGGGGTTGGGGCTGTCTGGTTCTCAGAATTTCCTCCCTGACCCCCACACTCTGTGACTGCCCACGGAACTCACGGAGTAAAGACACACAGGGAGTCAGCAATGGGCTTTCCTGCTTCCAGGAGCCTGAGCGCCGTGAACACTGAGAGAGTATTCCCTGTCTGCCTACGAGCGGTTGCCGGGACCCAGTGGAATCGGTCAGAATCAGTTTCATCATTGTTAGCAAATGTGCAGTGGGTTGGCTGGAGCTTTCTTCAGAGGATTTACTTGAGGCTGGTGTGTGTCTCCATATTCTTACTTCATAAACGGAGTAAGTTGATGACTGCAATTTAAGAAGAGCCTGGTTTTGGAAGGAAGTTGATTTGATTACCATTTTATAAGATTTTCTTGGTCTGGTCTTGATCCTGTGGATTTCTTTCGGTTTCGGTAATTTCGGGGTGGTGACCTATCTCCTGCCAATTTGAGCCAAGTCCCGCTGAAGCTCGGTGTACCCAGAAGAATGTGCTGGGCTAGCCTCATTCCGAGAAAACAGAGAAAAGGCAAAACAGCGTGAGGCACCTCCAGCCAAGACTGTCGTGATCTCGGACGATGATACAAGTCGTCTGATTTTTTTTTCCCCCATGGCAAGTTGGTTCCTTCTAAGATCATTAGTTTTAATCCATAGCCACTGGAAATTGTATCCATTTTCAATTAAAATAAAAGTAACAGCGTCCCTCTGTTTTTGGAAACCTTACTCTATCGAAGTCGATATAATCAGTCTGTTTACCAGATCCTCACGGGTCAGGACAGCAGTATTTGTATTCATGCACACAGGAAATTTGATTAGATAGAGCAAGGAAGAGCATACACAGATGGGACGCGATTGCCCTGAATTCAGGCGGCCCAGATTTCTCTGGTTCACTCGAACATCCTATTAGCTGGGGAGATCCCCATCGTGACGCAGAGCCCCTGCAGCAGAACAGTTGGGTGTAGCCGCCCGCAAGGAAGAAACGCTCGCTCTGCAGTGGGGACCTTCCGAGCAGGCGTCTCCGTTGACAGAGAAAAACTGTGGGAATGTTTCCACAAGCCTGGCGGTCTGAGGGTTTCTGCAGCCCTGTGAGCGGGCTTTAACCAGGCGTCCTTGACCACGACGGGTGGGGACAGCTGCAAAGGGTCCCACTGTCCTTGGAGGCCCGACACGGCCCACGGTGATGGAAGAAAGTGAGGGAAGAAAATGAGGGCCGTGCTGGCAGCGCAGGCTGCAAAGTTGGTGCTCAGCTGGGCCTGGATGGCACGTGCGGGGCGAAATGCCACCATCCCACTCAGGAACCCTGCTCAGAGTCCCCTAGTGCGTTCTGGGAAAACCTGCATGAATCTTGACCTGAGCCTCACGGCTCTGCATGCTGCTGTCGAGACCCGTCTCTCCCAGCTGTTCACGGGCTGTGGAGTCCGTTTCCCCGGCCCCAGCCGAGAGGCCCTCTGCTCAGCCAGGTCAGCCTGCTGACCGCCCGGGTGCGCCCTGACCTCTCTGCAGAGACTGACTCTCTCCCTCACCTTCACTACCCCCACGCTCCAGTTCTCACCAGATCTCTGGCCCAGGAATGCCGCTGACCACGCCATTCCCCTTCTCACCGCCACTGAAAGGCGGACAGCTCCTTCTCTGAAGCCAGTTGAGTGTTCCCACCCCGATTCCCTTCCAGTTCAAAGGTTCAGGGGCCCCTCCCCAGGGGCCCTTCAGGATGCCCTCCCCCAACCCCCGGGATAGGCTAGGTCATTATCCTCATGGGCTTCATACTGCGAACACCATTCTCCTGGAATAATTTGTCCATCGGTGGTTTTGGGTCCCTGTGTGCTGAGACGCAAGCTCCAGGTTCACGGCTGGCCTGCAGCTCCGAACGCGGTGCCTCAAGTGAACAAGGGACCCACACAGATCACTGGGGGCTGAAGTCTGGAAACAGACGTTTACAGTGGAGGAGGCTGAAAGTGTTTGTCCAACTCACAGAATAACCTCCGCCACCTTGAAAGCTCCCTTTGAGCGCTGCTTCTCGGGGGACCTGTCAGACGTACAGCACATCCAGCTAAATGGAGGAACGAGTCAAGGGTCAGGGTTAGGCCACATTGTTGCTGCGGCAGCTGAGCCCCGCCAGTGACCTTGTGTCCGGTCAGAGACCTCTGGTTTGAGGACTCCGCTGACTGTTCCTGGTCCTGCCTGTTGAGGACCTCTGGCCCGGGAATGCCGCTGAGCACACCATTCACACCCCGACTGAGAGGCAGCTGTTTCTTTGAAGCCGGTTGAATGTTTCTTATTGTGAATGTTATTTTAATTTTTTCCTAAGCTGCATTCATATCAGGCTCTGGGCTTATTTGTCTAATGTGCTGTAGTCTTCTGTTAAATCTTGTTGATTTAAAAAAAAAAATCCAATCACGTCTTTTAGACGTAAATCCTTTTGAAGAACAGCACCTTCCAGAAAAGTGTAATGTTCCCCTTCATAGTCCCGTTCCTGTTCCCACACCCCGTCCTTCCAGCGCTTTCTCTATAGGTTCACATCTAAACAGGTAGCTCTGTAAGAGGTATACAAACATAAGAGGAGCCTGGCTGTATGTGTATTTCTTCAGTTTGCCTCTTCTCTTACAAAGACTTGTGGGGATGTGTCCGTGTCCATTCAGTAGAGCCACTGGACTCCTGAGTGTAAGTGTCGGAAGCCTTGCATAGCAGGTTGGCAGGGGTGCCTGCCGCTCTCTGCGGCCAGCCGGTAGGGTGGTGCTACGGGAAGCCCCCGAGCTTTCCTCCTGGCGGATCACATTGTGTGTTTGTTCCCAGGCCTGATTCTGCTGGCTATAGGTGTTACCATAATTACACAATTTGCTCCATTCGACTGTGAAAAGAGAGTGGTTGTTTTTATGAAAGCCAAACAGGAATGCTTAAGAAAGTCTCGGTGAAACAATAGCTATTGTGACGGCCATCAAAGAGTGAGAAAAAGCCATAATAACCAGATGGCCTTGTGGAGGTCTTTAAAGAAACAGGAATTGCAAATTGCCAATTGCAGATTGTTTGGGGTTTATGTGAAAACAAAACAAACCAAAAACACCAAACAAAACAGGCGTGGGGGCCACCGTCAGGGCAAGACGGGAAGATGGGAAACAAATACCTGTTTCATGTATTTTCACTAGAAATAAAATGTCTGTTTCATTTTATTGCGTTGGCAAAAAGTTTGTTCAGCTTTTCCCCCGAAAGATGTTCCGGAAAAACTCCCAAACAAGCTTTTAAGCCAACCCAAAGTGATCCTCTCCTTTAGTTGTTCTGGGTTCATCACCGACCACTGGTTCTGCTGGCTGTAGCTCTACCTCATCTGTTCCTTTGTGGTGTCCAGTTCTATGAACGGTCTTTCCTCCAGCCCCACGCCCTTCTGCCTGGCCCTTCCTCCAGCCCCACGCCCTTCTGCCTGGCCCTCACGCGGCTGAGCGAGGGCGCTCTGGTCTCTAATCCCATCGTGGGGGGCCACACCCTCATGACCCCTCACACCTGATGGCCTAATGAAGGTCCTGCTTCTCAACACCACCGCACTGGGGGTCAGGGCATCAGTGTAGGGGTTTTGGGGACAAACACATTAAGTCCGTAGCACCATCCCTGGCATGGAAGAACAAAGGAGGAAGGCTGTACTACAAAGGAGCAGGATGTATAGCTTCACTCGTGGTTTGCCTCTTTGTGGGGGTTGTGGATTTTCGGTCCAAGGCCTAGTGAGAGGTCCATTCAAAGTGACTTCCAGAGAGCTCCATCTGACCGCCTCCCCCACCCCCCGACTGGGAATCTGTGAGGTGCGGCGGCCAGAGGTGTCCTGGGACCTGGGTCTCTCCTGGTCCTGCCTCGCGCTTGCTGTGTGGCTTTGGAGAAGTTGCTTCCCCTCTCCGGGCCTCAATGTACCCATCTGATAGGTGGGCTGGGCCGGGTTCGGGGAGTCTGTAAGCCATCCGGTCCCGAGATGGCAGAGTGGCGCCTGGCCCCAGGCCTCGTGGCCGTCTTTGCCCTGAGTGTAATGACCACCCCCCCAGCCCCCAATCACGGCCAAGGCCACGTGGCAGCCAGAGAGTCCTCTCTGCTGGCCCCAAGAGAACATTTGGAAACAATCACGTCCAGCCCCGTAGATTGCTGCCTGTTGCTGAGACTGCATTGGCCGACCAGCCCCACGTCACAGTTCAGGGCTGCTCGGGCCGCCACTGCCGTGCTCGTAGGCCCTGCGAGGTGCACGTGCGGCCCGGCCTTGGTCCAGCAGGGCAACAGGGCCCAGGGTGCTGGGAAGGGAGGGCCGGGCCGCGGGCTGAGAGCCTGACCCCAGAGCCAGGTGGCCTGGGTGCACACCCTGGTTTCAGCTCAGTGGCCTTGGGCAGGTCACTTCCCCACTCAGCCTCCTCGCTGAGGGTCCTGGCGAGGATGAGACCAGCTGCTGTCTCAGAACGTGGGCTTCCCAGGCGGCACAGAGATGAAGACCCCGCCTGCCTGGGTGGGAGACTCAGGAGACTGCGGTTGCATCCCTGGGTCATGAAGATCCCCTGGAGGAAGAAGTGACAACCCACTCCAGGTCTCTTGCCTGGAAACCCCATGGACAGAGGAGCCTGGCGGGCTAGGGTCCATGGGCTCACAAAGAGCTGGACACAGCTTAGTGCCCGAGCACACACGCACACATCTTAGAACAGCGCCAGGCTCCCGTGTCGAGCCTTGCGGAGATGGGTTTATTTCTCTGAGGCAAGTGTAAATCTTTATTTGGCTCAGGCAGTCTCTCCTTCCGAGGAAATAATTGAGTTTGAATTCATTTTTTAAAAATTGACTCCCTCCAGTCTACCCTATGAGGTCCCTTCCATTTCAACTTCTACTTTCTCTCTGAAGAAGAGGGTTTACTGAGCTCATTGCTGGTGTGGACCATCTTGCAGGGGCAAAGGTCTGTCCTACTGAGGACAATGCTGCTGTTTTTAAGGAGCATGAGCATTATCTTCATCGCACCCACCTGCCGCACAAAATCTTATGATTGGGCCTCCTCGGGGAAACCATTCTCCGCGGAAAACATCCCATCAGCTCAGGAGACGGAGGAAAGGAGAGACCAAGTGTGGGGTCCATGTGGTAAAGTCCTCCCCACATCATTCCATCCATCCTTCCTGGGGCCCCCCGTCACTCCTGTCCTGTACCCCAGCTCTGAGTTCCTGCAGACACACTGACACTTCCCTCTTAAATGTGGGTGATGGAGAAGGAAGGAAGCTTTGGTTTTTGTTTTTTAATGAAGATCAGGCTGGAAAGTTGTGCAAGGGAAAAACTTTTTATTGTAAAGTCTCTGGTGCTGCATGTGGTCGCCCTGACCTGCAAAGGCATCACATTGTTTACCCGCAAGAGCCCTTCTGTCTTCAGAAAGTGCGTGTGCGTGTGTGTGCGTGCGCGCGTGTAGGGAGCCTCTTGCTTAGGAATATTGCCTCCTCCGAACAGCTTGAAGCTGGCCTCCAAGGCCTCTACGTGGTTCCCGCAACGTGTCCTCTTGGCTGTATCGTGGTGCCTGAAGTGAAAGTGAAAGTTCTAGTCACTCAGTCACGTCAGGCTCTCTGTGACCCCGTGGACTGTAGCCCACCAGTCTCCTCAGCCCCTGGGATTCTCCACTCCACTCAAGAATACTGGAGTGGGTTGCCATTTCCTTCTCCAGGAGATCTTCCCGACCCAGGGATTGAAGCCCAGTCTCCCACATTGCAGGCGATTTCTTTACCGTCTGAGCCACCAGGAAAGCTGTCGGTGCCTGGGAGCTCCTATTTCTGCTCGGGGTCCAGTGCCCGGGGCCAGGACTCTGTGTGCGTGTGTGTGTAGGGTATGTGTGTGTGCACAGGGCCAGGACTGTGTGTGTGCTCCCAGGCTCCAGGGTTGAGTAACTTTATGAGTGGTGCTTAAAACCCTTCTGTCATTCACAGGACAAAGTTCAGCTCCTTTTTTCCTGGCAGAGGAGGCCGAATTTGGCCCAAACTCAATCCTTTCATTTTCATCCCCTGCCAGTTCCTTCCCAGGCACCCTCTGCTGCAGCCGCAAACAACCTTTTGCCATTGCCCAGAGAGCCCATGATCTCTTGCACTCCGAGACCTTTGAGGATGCCAGGCCCCCAGCCAGAGATCCCCTTTCTCGCCTCTCTCCGGGGCCAGCTCACATGGGTGTGAAGCCTCGCCGCCCTGCCCAGACCGTGTCCTTCCTCTGCTGGGCTCCTCAGCCTCTGTCATCCTCACGAGGCCTGCTCAGCACATGCACCGCTGTTTGATTCGTTTCATCTGTCACCCCAGCAAGTGTCCGGCTGCCTGAGAACCGGGCAGAGTCTGACCCCTCTCCGTGTCCCCAGCACCTAGTGGGGTGCCCAGCAGGGGTCCACGTCCAATGCTGGTTGGAACTGGGGAGCGGAAGCTCAGATTCTGGAGTGAGACACTCGTGTCGTGTGGCTGAAAGAGGCTGGTGGACTCATCGGCGTCGATTGTAATATATGTGTGTTGAGGGCCACTTCTGTTCTGGGCCCCCTGCTAAGCCCTGTACCTCTGGATCGTAGTTAACCCACCCCACTCTGAGGGCAGGTTCTGGCATGACAGCCCCACCCCCCTCCATTCACCGATGGGAACATATGGCCCAGAGGAGAGAAGTGACTTGCTCCGGGTCACCATGAAGTAGGGCCAGTTCTCACTCAGCCGATCTGTTTGTGTTCGGGACAGTGAACCTTCCTTGGCGTCATTTCTCTTGTGACGATGGTTGTTGAGGTCCACCTGTCCAGCTTCCTTGGCTACAGACACCACCTTCCCATGTGCCCCAGGACCTTTGCACAGGATTTCCCGCTGCGGTCGAAGTCTGGGTGTCAGCAGAACAAGAGAGCACAGCGCTCCTACGTGCCCTTAAGAGAATTCCCGAATTTGCTTCAAGCACCCCCCACCCTCACCCCCAGCTCACCTAGTGAAGGCAGGGAGAGTCCTCCGTGACCTATGCTAGAAGGAAGTGGGTCCACAGAGCGGGATGGTGGGAGCACAGCTGTGTCGGGGCGCTCATGGCCGACACTCGGAGATAAAGCACCTGTTGTCAAGCAGACTCCTTCATCCTCACTCTCCAGAGTTGGGCTTCTTACCTGAAAATTCCTAGGGTGCCGGTGCCACCTGAGTGGGGACCCGTGGCCCCAGGGAAGGGAGGGGTCCCAGGCCCTTTCCTCTGAGTCCAGGGCACCAGGCCTGCCCTCCTCCTTCCCTGGTGTCGGTGGGGAGGGCGGGGCACAGAGGAAGGAGGCTGCCCGCCGGCAGCTGACGCTCACAGGTGCCAGCAGGGTGCGGTGGAGACGGGCACGCCAGCAGGCAGGAGGAACTGGGCTGGAGACACATTCAGAAACCAGCCCAGCAGGACGATTTTGCCTCCGTGTCATGGGGAAGGGAGAGAAGCTCTGAGCTATGGTTCATTCCTCCCATGGATACTTACTGAGGTCACAGGAAGCACGTGTTAAGACACTGGGGATGCAGTGCTGAGCGAGAAGCTTGTCCTGTGCCCAGCATGCCCTCAGCAGGAGAAGACTGCCGTGGGGCCGTTATGATGCGGGTCGGTGAAGTAGGATAATGCACGCCGTTCGTTCATTCATTCAGTGAACGAGTGGGTACTGAGCACTCACCATGCCCCAGGCACTGTTCTGGGTCTGCACCTCCTCTGTGGTAGCCAATGAGCCACGTGTGGCTGTTCACATTTAATTAAAATTAAACAAAACTGTAATTTCAGTCCTTTAGGTGGCCAGGCCGCGTTTCTCACGCTTCTTAGCCGTGTGTGGGCACTGGCTCCTGGAATTGGACAGGGCACACGCGGACAGTCTTCATCACTCCGGGGAGTTTTTTTGGGAATGCAGCCACTAGGCTGTGAAAGGGGGCTGCTCAGGAAGGCTCTGCCCTTGGAGTTGGTGGGCCGGTCACATGCTGTTGGATGAAGACCAGCAGGCATTCCATTATGATGCAGGGAGGTAGGCGCTGAGAGGTGGGCACACTGGAGCGGGGCAGCCCAGCCCAGCCTGGTCCCTGGAGGCCAGGGGTGCTGCAGTGTACAGAGAGTGTGGGGAACCGTGTGCATGAGGAGGCGGGGACACGCGTCAAGGCCTGGGCTCATTCCGTGCGGCCGATCACGGGCCCTGTGTGTTCTCATGGCCGTCAGTGTGGGGGGTGTGCAGACAGGCAGGCAGGGAGGTGGGCCTACCCCATTCCCACCTGGCTGTGTTGTGGGACCCTCTGTCACCTCTGGAGAGAGACCCCCCCCCAGGAGGGGGCAGTGAGTGGAGGGTCCGGTTTGCACACCTGGGCTGGGGACTGTGCTCAGAGGAGCACTCTTGGCAAAAAGCTGGAGCAGCTGCTGAGAGGCCGTGAGATGGAGGAGGCAGGCAAGGAGGAGTCTGCTCTGGGCCCCCGGCCGGGTCCAGGCCCAGGGCCCGCCCGTCCAGCCCCTGAGGACGTAGTTGTGGAAACGAGCTGCCTCTACCTTGTGCAGCTGCAGGAGGATGGAGCGGAGGAGAGGCTGGCCCTTGACGCTGGGCAGGAGGGTGGACTGACCGGCCCGTGCCCAGCCCTGGGCGCCATGGGGGCAGACATGCGGGTGGAGCCGGGTGGCCCGTGCAGCTCTGCTCCTGCTGTTGCCAGAGCGAGTCTCAGCTCTTCAGAGCCCAGCTCCCTTCTCTGCAGCCTGGCGACAGTGGTGTCAGGCCTCAGGGCTGCTGGGGACCATTTTGAGATGATCAAGCAGCCGACATTTACCGGGGGCTTATCGTCCCGTGTATTCTCACAACAGCCCGTTTGACAGAAGAGAGACCAGCTGGCATCAGAGCTCAAGTGTCCGTGCTGGGGTTTGAACCCAGGTCGTCCGTCCACTCAGGCCTGGGTTAATCGGTCATTCACGCTGTGTTACAGTTGTCTGGATGGCAAGGGTACAGCCAAGGCCAGGCATGTCCTAGGCAGTGGGCGAAAGGGCACTTTGGATGGGCGATCACTTGCTTGCTCAGCCCGTAAAGCAGGCCCCCAGACCTGAAGATGCAGGGTGAGAAGGCAGGCTCGGACCCCTGCTGGTCCCTGACCCCCAGACCTGCAGTCGCACCTGGGGACCAGCTTGAGGGACGAGGGAGCCACCTGTTCTTAGGCAAAGATTAACCCGGCGGGGCTGGTCTCTCATTCGAGAGTCGGAACTTTACCCTGGAAAGCGCCTGCCTTGCAGACGTGGGGCTGTTGTTTCAGATGCTCTTTCTTCATTGACTTGTTACTCACGAGGCCACGGGCAGGGCGGGGGCCGCTGGGCGTCTCAGGTGGATCCCCCCTCTCTCCCTCGCCAGCTCTGGTCTATCTTGTGGCCCCTGGAGACTGTCCACGTGAGGGTCTCTCAGGGCTGGGTTTTATCAGGTATGAGTGTGTGTGTGTGTAATATATGGTGTGTGTAAGTGTGAGTGTTTCCAGGACATGTTGAGGAAATGGCCCTGAGACCTAGGCCTGAGGCCTCCTTGTTTATTTACTGTCTTTGGAAGTCACCCTCAGTGATGAAACGTCTGAGGGCCAGAGGCGGCAAGGCCTGGCATTTGCTAAACCTGGCGGCTGGACCAGCAGGGCACAGGGGACCACGTGTCCTTCCTGTGTGTTGAGCCGTGTGTGTACACACGTGTGCTGGGGTGTGCCTCCACGTGTATCCATGCATGCACACGTGTCTGTGTGCCTGTGTGTCTAAATCTGTGCGTGCACGTGTGGTCAGTGTGTGCGTGTACGTATTGCACACTTGTGTGTGACGGGACCCCCTCTCCCCTCGTCATCGCGCGTGGGTGCAGAGAGACCCGGACTGGACACCCGGCTATGTCGGTTTCTTACTGTGTGCCCCGAGGCCTTCCATGCACACTTGCTGGGCTTGGCATTCCAGTCTGTGAAATGGGAGAATAAAGGGCAGCGGCGTCAGGAAAACCACAGATGACGGGCGTGCACGTGGCTGGAAGCCTGGCTGGGAGCAGCTGGTAGAGGCTTGTGCCTCCAGCTTTCGTCCCTGCCCCTGGGAACTGTCCACTTGGGGGTTTCTCAGGCCCGCCCCACAGCTCTGGAACCCCAGCGGCTCGGGCTGGGCTGTATATACTTGGTGTGGCCCATTCACGTGGCCTCCAGTGCCCAGAGAGGCCAGAATTCGGTGGGGCTGTTTGTGCTCCCCCAGGTCTTCTGCTTAGGGTGAGACATTACTACAAGTCTGAGGTCTGGGGCTCTGGAGGCCCTGACTGTGCCCGCTGGTGACCACAACGCTATCACTGCGATGTGATGCTGCCACCCTGTCCCCTGGCGACGGCCTCCTGGGCTCTCCACATTGGCCCACCCCACTTTTGCACCCACCCCCTCACCCCAGCTCCATCAGATAAACCCAGAGGGTTCTCAGTAACCACGGGCAGCCCAGAGCCAAGGAAATGGGAGCATTTTCTCTGCCTCACTCTGTTTTCTGATTAGTCATTCCTGGCTAATTAGCACGTGATAGAGGGGACAGTAAATCTGGGAAAACATCCCCTGACTGCGTGGAGTCCCAGCCGCAGGCATGGCGAGGGCCTGGTGGAGAAGCAGGGAGACGCCGCGCTGGGCGTCGGGACAGGCGGCTGGGTGGCGCTGGGCACGCACCCCAGAGGCACGCGGGACCCGCGTGGAAGTCTTGAGAGGCTCCGTCTCGCCCTTTTCCTCCACGCCGTCTGGAAGGAACGATTTCACATCATGGCCATCTGATGACTAAGGCGGACGTCCCCCGTCCCCGGTGGAAGTTGTCAAGGGGGCCCTGGGGACGTTGCCAGGGCCGGTGGCAAAGCTTCCTGAGGTGGCCGGGAGCCCTTGAGCAGACAGCTGCACCGATGCAGGGGAGGGGCGCAGCTGCTGCTCCGTAGGGGGGTCCCCAGGGCCCGTCGCATGGGGGTGAGGTCGTGCATTGTAACTCAAGAGTCCCTGGCCCCAGGGCCTGAAGGCGGTTTCCTCCTGCCCAGTCACGTCCCTGGAGCATCCGCTGGGACCCTGCGCCAAGCGGGCAGCACAGGGCTTCCCCCACCCCATGACGTGTCACCGCAGCGCCAGGCTTCTGGGGTGGGGAGGGCCCGCCGCACTGTCCTTTGGCCCCGGAAGTGACTCATGTCGCTTAACTCCATGCGTTCCGCTGGACTCTGTCCCTCAGCCACAGCTTGGCTTCAAGGGAGCAGGAATCTTCACCTCTCGGGTGCCTGGGGGAGGAGGAGGAGACCAGAGCTCTGGGGACATTAGTACCATCTGCCTGCTACAGATCATCGCTGGCTGGGGGCCCCGAGAGCCTCCTCCTTGGGTGTTCTGGTGTCCTTTGGCCGCTGTGACAAATGCCCTTGAACTTTGTGGCTTAAACCCACTTACATCTGTGTCTTGAAGTTCAGGAGGTCAGGAGTCCAACATAGGTGCCCCAGGCTAACATCAAGGTGTCAGCTGAGTGTTCCAGGGGAGAATCTGGTCCCTCCTTCCTCCCGTCTCGACAGTCTGCCCACTTCCCTTGGCTTGTGGTGGCATCACCCTGACCCCTGCGTCTGGTCCTCCTGCCTCCGTCTGATGAGCATGCTGACGTGTGGCCGCCTGAATGATCCGTCGTCATCTCCCCACCTCAGGGGTCATGATCCCCCCCTCAGGGGTCATGATCCCCACCTCAGGGGTCATGACCATGCCCGCAGGGACCCGTGTGCCACGTCAGAGCACATACTCACAGGCTCTGGGGTTGGGGCATGGGAGTCTTTGGGGGATCATTACTGTGCTGACCACGACAGGCCGGCCCTGGGAGGAGAAACCCGGGTTCCCCCCCCACCCCCGCCACCTTTGTTCTTCCCGTGCTCTTGGTTTCCCTCCAGACACCGTGCTGGGAGCTGGGGACGACCAAGTTCTTTTCTTCCTGGAGCCAGCAGCCCCTCCTAGAGGGGAGGCCGGCGTGAAGGGCCTTCAGGTGGGCACCTCCTGGGGGTGGGGTGGGGGCAGGAGCGCCTGGGCGGCTGCGATCTGAGCAGTGAGCAGGGGTCCGGGCGGTGAGCTGGGGTAGCACGTTCTGCAGACCACTTCCTTGGCCGTTCAGGTCCCGGCGCCCAGGGCCGGGCCTCCCTCGGCTTCTGGAGGTGGCTCCTCACTGTAGTCTGCCCTGATCCCCGTGCCTGCCTAGTTATGGGACCACCCACCGCTCCGCCCACCACGCTCCTGGGAGGTGGGAGGGGGCGGATCTCTTCCCCCTCTTGCTGGTCCCAGGCCCTGGAGAGGCTGCCCAACTTGGCTGCAGGAATGTGGGAATTAGGACCCAGGACCTGTTGGCGGAAGCCCCGGTGGAAACCTGGGCGGACAGGCTGGGCTCACTGTTTGCGCTGGGGAAGCGCCCGTCCCACGATGCCTTCCTCCTACTCCCCACCCGCCCTCCCTCCAGGCCAGAAAGGGGGATTGTCTGCCATTCCTCTGATGAAGAACAGATACTCCAAACAAACCCCGCTGCTGGTCCCGGTGCCAGCCTCAGACAGGGGCGGCTGTGCTGCGTGGTGGCTGCCCCCACGACGGCGGGTGAGGCTGTGCAGGCTGAGGGGAGAGCTTGACCTCTAAGTACAGCCTAGAGATAGAAGCTGGACACGCTCCACCACTTCACACACACCTTCCCTCTCAGCCCCAGGCCGTGCCGTTGGCCTCCCCTGCCCCCCCACACACACTGTGCTCTTGCCCCCTGCCAAAAGCTCTAGTGGTGTGGCCAAGATTCCTCTCTGGGGTGGAAAAATCAAAGGAGGAGACATGAGCTTCTAATTAGCAGAGATGGACCCGTGGCTGGTGGAGGGACCACCCTGGGCTCTGTGTGCTGCAGCGTCCAGCGGTCTTTCCGTCTGGTGCCCACACTCCTCAGCCTTCAACACCCTCCCGGGCGCCGGGGCCGACGTGCAAGTGTTCCCAGTGGGCTGTGGACAGAAAGGTAATTTTCCACATCAGGATCAAATCCTCGCTAGGGAGGCAAGGACTGGCAGGCGTGATGTGGCCCCCTGCACTTTTCCACTGGAAGCGTTTAGACCAACTTCATTTAGTTATTAAGTTGATGGTTGGCCTTCCTTGCGTAAGCGTAGAAAGGGCAGACCCTCTGGAACACAGTGGGTGCCTAGGAAGTGTGCACCGCGTGGAACCTACCTTTCCTGTAAGAACTGAAGCTTAACCTCTGCAATGCCAAGCGTGTCTTTTAATGTTCAGAGAAAATAGCTCCCTCTCCAAAAGCATTTCTGCCTGTTATTTTGTACTGAGTTCACTGAATGCAAGAGGACTCAAAGAAGCAGGAAGTCCTTCTCCAGCATCAGGAGAGGACGTGTTGTCGACTTGTGATGAGAAACGCGGCCTCTCTTCTGCAGCGTCCCACAGCCGTGCCCAGAGCAGACATCAGTAATCAGTCACTGCACTCCTGTCGAGCCCCGATGCCCGCTGCAGGATCCTTCGCAACACACACCCGGGAAGCCACCACCAGGCGCGTGAGATGTTTGCAAAACCCCAGACTGACGAGCATCTCCATATCACCTAATTCACCTGTGCCCTCCCTCCGAGTGTCTACTTTCTGACTCGGGATGACGATGCGCTTGCGTGCTCTCCTCAGCCGTCGACTTCAATAGTTTGTCTTTCTTCCTGTAGCCACTTCACTGACCGTGTGACCCTGGTCCAGGCCGCTTTAGCCTTCTGTGGACCACGGTTCCTTCTTTGTAGAATGGGAATAATTATAACGTCTGGCAAGACTCCCTGAGACCCAAACAAAGCTTAGTGCACTTGGCACAGTACTTACTTGCCAGCATCTAATGGGCACTCAGGAAATGAGAGCAATTTAAAAAGACATTTGTTTCCCCCCCACTAAATCCTCAGCAGATTGAAGCCCTGGCAGCAGGTGGCCCTGGGCTGACACGCCCGGAGAGGCCGGGCCAGCCCCCCTCAGCACACCCCTGTGGTGGGCAGGGACACCCTCTCACCTGGATGCCGCACCCCTGCCTTTACACCTCCCGGCCCAGGGAACTGCTGCGCCCCTAAACCTCATCTCTGGTCTGCCGCACCCGGTGCAGAGCCCGGAGAAAAGAAAGCCAGAAATATTTCCAATGTTGTCATAGATATAATAAGTAGCAGGCATCACTGAGGGATGGGCACACAACGGAGCAGCTCAGAAAAACATGCCCTCTCACCCTTCTCTCCAAAGTGGTCTCCGTGCCTCTGGGGAGATCTAGGTGTCCTGGACTGAGGTGGGGACGTTTTCTCCTTCCTGACTTACCTTTGGGGAGCAGACCTGTACACCCTGGCAGGGGACACAGGGAGATGGGGACCCCCCGCCAAAGACTTGCCAGCGCCAGGCCTCCCAGGGAGGTGGTCCCAGGCAGGCCCCAGGTCAGATCACCGGAACGGACAGGCCTGCCACCCCGCTCGGGGGTGAAGGGGGCCCCAGGCAGCCAGCCAGGGCCCGGGCCCTTCTGTGGTCACGCGTGTCGCCTGGGCAGGTGTGTCTTGTCTTCCTCAGCCCTGGCCGGGAGCACTCAGACTTTCCCATGTTTTGCCCTCCCATTCCGATTCTGCCCAGCCTGCTGCAGAGCCATGTGTGCCCGACTGTCCAGGTGCACCCCCAGCCCTGCAGTCCGCGTGCTGCACCCAAAACCCACCCTCAGAGACACGAAGCCACTTGCCCGAGGTCACACAGCTTCCAGGGGTGCTAGCGCAAGTGCAGTGGGGCTGTGTTGCCTCCTTGGAACACGCCTTGGACCATGGCTGGCACTTCCCACGTTTGGGGAACAAAACGGTTGCCAGGGAAGAAACTCAAAAATTAATAAGAGGCCAAAAATGTGAGCTCTAGGAGGTAGTCTTGATGTGGGTTAGGGTTGGCTGCAGACCCTCGGCTTCTGTCCTCTGGGGCGCTGAGCCCCCTTCCTGCCTTAATGCATCCAGCCTCACTCTGAAGAGTCAGGGAGACTCCCTGGTGCCAGCTCCTTCATGGGGAGTGGGGCTGTCTACCCTCTCCCCTGACTGAGGCGCCTGACCCCTGCCAAGCGGTTCTTCCCCCGAGCCTTGTTTCCTGTCTCTAAAGTGGGTCAGTTGTAATACCTACCAGTGGGGGCCATGCAGAGAATGGCCAGGAGGTTGAATCTTGTCATACAGTAGGCGCTTAATAAGCAGGAGCTCCACTGTGGCTGTCATTCACTTTTCTCACAACTTGAGTATGGCCCCATCCTATAGAATCACCGCCTTCTCTTTCATTAGCCTCTGTTTTTCCCTAAAAACTACAGACCTGGAGATGGGTGGTGATGTGTCCTGATGTCTCCAGCTGGGGGTGGGCGGGGAACGTCCCCTTGGCATCAGAACTTGGGTGCCGGAGTCACATGGACCAGGCCAACACCTGTGTGACCTCAGGGGAGTCGGGTCAGGCACGCATGCCTCAGTTTCCCCTGCGGTAACGGGGGTGGGGGTGGGGGTGGGGCTGGTGTGTTCAGTTCCGTGAGGGTGACTCTGAGCTGGTAGTTGCTCTCTCTCTGTGGATGCTGTTCTGTGACTTCCCAGGGGTGGGTGTGCTGGGGACTTCGGGTGGGGGCGGGAGGTGGGGCCGCGGGGCAGATCCCCTGGGGGCAGCCTCTCCCCTGTCCTCGAGCCCCCGCCCCCGCCCCCGGCTGGCAGTGTCAGCGGTGCTGCAGGCCGTGGTCCCGCCGCCTCAAGGGGGGCAGCCGCTGCCTGGGGCCCTGGGTATCTGCTCTGGAGGCTCAGCCCGCCCTGTGCTGCTGGGGACTTCCATGGCGGGGCAGGCTCACCTGGCTGCAGGTGGCCCCAGCGTGCCCTGGGGAGCAGGCGGGAAGTATCGAGATAGGGACACGGGCGTTGACTATCCCACGGGGAGGCCATTTTAAAAGGAAATCAGCGCAGGGTGCTTCCCCTTTCTGGGTATTATGCGTAATGCGGCTATGAACGCCAAATACCCATGCAAGTCCCTTCTGTGGGTTTTTGAGAGCATACCCCTAGGAATGGAATTGCTGGGTCGTGTGGTGATCCCTGTTTGATTTTTGGAGGAACCCCTGGCCTGTTCCCCGCCTCACAGGCTGTGTTTTGTAGCACAATCCCCTGTCTTCCCAGCACTTGTTGTTTTGATAATGGGCACCCTGGTGGGTGTGAGGGAGTGTCTTGGTGGTTCAGGTTTGCATTCAGAGAGACAGGGTGGAATCATGGGCACCCCGAGGTGGGGGCTGGGGGTGGCTGGCGGTGAACGAGTAGTGAACGTGTCGTAGGGGCAGAGTTCCAGCTGGGAAGACTGAGAAAGTGCTAGAAAGTTCTGGAGATGGGTGGATGGTGGTGGCGGCTGTGCAACAATGAACCTGTCGTTAATGCTGCTTAAAAATGGCTCAGATCGTAAATGTTGTTTATATATATTTTACCTCAATAAAGAAAAATGGGATGCTGCATGGGAGAAACCCAAATTCAAGCACATTCTGATTAGAACACCTGAGCAGTGCTCCTCAAGCCTGTCGAGAACCTCAGAGACAAGGACCTGGGGCGGCTAGGGTAAAAGGACACGTGTGAGGGGGTCGTGGCCGGGATCCTGGGGCAGGAAAGGGACCTTGGGGCAGGGCGGGGGCGGGCCGCCGAGTTCAGGTGAAGGGTCAGGTTAGCTGGTAGTCACGTCCCAGTGCTGGCTTCTTGGTTGTGATAAATGTTCCATGGATGTTAACATCTAACTAAAATGGTTTTAAAATAAAAAATGTTGTTAAAAGTGGGGAGGTGTCTGCTCTGGGTGGGTCTGGCTTCCAGGAGGAGAGACGGTTAATGTGTTACACTGCCTGTTGGGGCAAGTGTGGAGGGAAGAGTGTATGGACAGAAGGAACAGCACTCGCAGTGGGCTCAGAGTTCAGCCCAAACAGTAAAATCCCCAGAGAACTGAATTCCACAGCTTGACCGCCTCTCCACCCAAGAGAATATTTTCGGTCTCTGGAGCTTGTTTTTTTTAACCCAAGTGCCAAAACCCTGGTTATTTCCCTGGGTTCTTAACAACTTTTTCTCGAGAGACATATTAATATATCTTTTGTTACCCAAACGTTACTCACTTACATAACAAATCTCAGGCCCTAAGTGTTTCTGCAAAACCTCCCTGGTCAATAATGTGTTAATTGTAATACGCTGAGTATTACCTGTTTTCTTTGAGTGAAATACCTTTATTTATTTCTCTTAAATCAGCTTTTACAGGAACACACACACAAACAGGCAAACAAAACACTTGGTTATAGGCGATAAAGCAAAACAAAGTAAATAGAAATTACTTGGACTCTCACAGCTCAGAGATAGCACGGTTAATATTTGGGGGTATGTTCTTCCAGGCTATTTTTTAAAATCTTTAACTGTTCCTTGAATCCCTGGGAGATCCCAGTCCTCTTTCTGAATAATCCCCATTATGCTAAAAACCCAGGGAACTTTCCAGGGCTCTGGGCCATGTGGGTTCAGCTCTGCATGCTGGGGCGAACAGCACCATCCCCCCCCCTGCTGTCCCAGCCACAAGCTACCTCTGACCCGGGAGCTGATGAGCGGCTGAGGGCGACCCTGTGTTGGGGCGCGTGGGTGAGCAGGCAGCCTGGGCTGGTGAGGGACGTGGTCCCCAGTGACCCTGACCCACTCCCTGCCTCTGTGACCGCGACTCCTTTAGGCAGCTCATCCACGTGGAATGCGGCATCTGTATTTTCATGACTGGCGTGCCGCGCCTAACGTCCTCGGGGTTCATCACCCATCCGAATTGCCTTCCTCTTCAAGCCTGAGTGGTTCCGCCGCAAGCAGAGACCACATTTCCTTCACCTGTCTGTCCGCCAGTGGACACTTGGGTCGCCTCTGCCTGCTGGTCACTGTGAGCAGTGCTGCTGTGAGCACACGTGTGCACGTGTCTCTTAGGGACCCCGCCTGCACTTCCCAGGGGCATGTACCCAGAAGAGGGGTAGCTGGAGTCTCTGAAAATCGGATTCTCGTTTTCTGAGGAGCTTCCGTCTCTGCTTCCCACCACAGTGGGTGACTGCTCAGCACCAGACCACGCTCAGGACAGGCCCCCCACCGCAGAGGGTGATCCGGCTGCAGATGTCTCCAGGTGGAGAAACCCTGGGTTGGAGTGAGCGAGGGGCACCGTCAGAACGAGGGAGGCGGGGGAGGTGGAAGTGGGCCCGGCCAGGCAGGCTGCCGTGAAAATCGCGAGGCTCATGTCCCAGGGAATAAATAAAGCTGGTAACCGCAGCAGCGGTTAGTATTTACTGAGCTCTCCTCTGGATGCCGGGCGCCACAGGAAGTACCTTTGTCGCCTGTTCTCACTTAAACCCATGGCACTGCGAGGGTGGGTCCAGTGTTGAAACAGGGCTGTGCACAGTAGGCGCTCAGCAACCTGAGCCTGCCCCCCACCCCACAGACACATGCCCTGTGATCGTGACTCTGGTCCCCTTCGGCGTCGCTCCCCCGGATACTTTGTCCTTTCGAGAGCAGGGTGCAGGCTCCGGCGGCCACGCGGGCAGATAAGACAGCCGTGTAAACACGCAGTGCTGCCCGGTGGAACCCGCTTGCCCGGGTTTATGAGGGATGGGGTGTGGTTGCCTGGCACCTGGGCCGCGAGTGCCCCCTGCTGCCCTCCCGAACGGCACTTCCTTCTCTGCGGGGCTTCCAGCTTCTTGGCGCCCACAGGTGGGGCACGCGGGCAGAGGAGAGGGTGTCCTCCCCCCGAGGGTTTTTATTAAAGGGAGCGCCAGGCCCAGCCGAGTGGACCAGGTGACGTGACATCAAGCGCTGACATGGACCTGTCGAGTCTGGAGCGAGAATGGTGATCGCAGTTTATTAGCACCGCAGCAGCAGCGCGCCTACTGTGCGCCGGGCATCTTAACGACGCTTCTGCTCAGCTTTGTCTGCTGTGTGCCCAGCCAGGGCTGTTCCAGGCCCGGGAAGCTGTGAGCATGACAGGCAAAGGTTTTGTTTCCGTGAATCTTTCTGGTAAAGAAGGAAAGAATAGACCTGTGGACAGATGATAGCATATTTCAGGTGAACGTAGGGGTTTTGAAGAAACCAAGCTGGGGCGGGGGTGGTGAGGCACAGGAGGCTCGGATGTCACTTTGTGGCATCAGTGCAGAGCACTGAGTGAAGGGGACCAGCTGGGATGAAGTTTGGGGGGGGAATGTGTGTACACAGCGCATGCCAGGGCCCTGGGGCAGGAGTGCAGTAGGCCAGGGTGAGCAGCTACAGGGACGCCTTCGGGGTGCAGCGGAGTGAGCCAGGAAGAGGGCGCTGGGTGCTCAGGCTGCAGGGAGAGAGGCTGGCGGGTCACGCAGGACCTCCCAGGGCTCTGTGTTTCCCAGTGAGAAGGGAGCCTCTGGGGGCTTTTGAGCAGAGGAGGGACACAGCCTGACTTTGCCTTTAAAATCCATCCCTCGGCCGCTGCATGGAGGCTGGGCTAAACCTCCCGTCTAGGCACAGGTGGCCATCGAAGTGTGAGAAGAAATGAAGTCGGACGTGCACTTCCTCCATCACAGGGCCCACGTTTCGCGCACCTGGTAGCCAGCACAGGTACAGAACGCCATCACAGACAGACCGTTCTCCCGGGCGTGGACGGGGCTGGGGACGGGGCAGGGGAGAGCGTGTCTGGGCGCCCGCGGGAGCTGCTGTTGTAACCCGGGGCAGAGCTACGAGGTGCTTGGCAGCCACGATGGGGGCTGTGACAGGGGTTGGCTGCAGGGCCTCGCTGGCGGGGAAGCGGGCGGGACTTGCCCGGGGTCAAGGGGGTATAGCCGTGGAGGGAGGGAGGCTGGGAGGGAGGGAAGCTGAGGGCAGCTCGGGGTCGTTGGTGGAGAGGCAGCTCCGAGATGAGGGTGTGGACGTAACTGGAGCTCACGGCTGGGCCAGCTCTCCCAGAGGCCTCGCAGCTGAGCAGGGGATGCTCCACGGAGGGGCGTGGTCTGCCAGGCTCACCTGGCTTGGAGTTCAGAGCATCAAAATTCAGCTCTGAGCTGCACACACAGGACCCCTCTTTGATGTTCTCTCACCCCAGAAACCACCTGCGAGTTGCCAGACCCCCTGCCCCCGAGCGAGGCCCTTCAGGGCCCACACGGCGAGCCGGGCCTCTGGGGCCAGGGCGGTCTCGCTGGGCAGTGGCCCATGGCGGTGGCCACCGAGGAGGCCTCCCCCTTTTCCCCAACGACGCCCTCTCTCAGCATGGGCTGGTTGCCCCACTGGGCCCCTGAGCACCTGCCTGGCTCATTCATCTGTCCAGTGTTGACTGTGCCAGCGTCGAGGGGCACAGAGTTCATATTTCACAATAGTTCCATGAGGGAGGGTGGTATCTCCCCCCTTTTCCAATTGTGGACACCAAGGCTCAGAGCGGTGTGGTCACTTGCTCAATGTCACACAGCGGCCAAGTCGTAAATGTGGAATTTCGACTCCAGACCATTGGAACGCAGGGCCCATGCTCTTCCTAGAATTCACTGTCTCAGCCTGAAACACCGGGGGTGGGGGGAGAGGGCAGGGGACAGGGCCTCCCTCAGCTGGCGGCGTGCTTTTCAGCTTTTCATTTCAGCCTTCGTCACGGCCAAAGGTTGAGTGGGCTGGAATCCCGCGTGCCCTGGCAAGGAACTGACCCACCCTGACTAAAGGGCATCTTGTTCTTCGCACAAAGACGTCCCCAGCTCGCCCGGCCATGACCCGTGCTGACTGAGAGGAGGGTTCATTTTCCAGTTCCCACAGCCCGGCTGGCACCCCGCACCCAGGGAACTGGCGAGAAGGAAGCAAATCCTGGAGGGCGCCCGGGGTGGGGCTCCTCCAGGGTGTAGTCACGGTCTCGGGCTCCGGGGCCCCCAGCCTGGGTTCAGATCTCGCCTCTGTGACTCCAGGCGGATCATGAATTCCACAAGCTGCAGTGGTTAAGGTGAGAATGCTAGTGATAACCTCCTCCTCCGTCTGGTGGGAAATCACTTTGCCTCTGACGCGCAGTCCGCGCACAGCCGCCTCCACCTTGCCTGGAAGTGTGTTGGGAATGCACACCCTCAGACCCTTCTCGTGCCTGCGGCACAGTGCCGGGGGTCTCCACAGGCATGCAAGTGACCCGTAAGCACATTCAAAGCAAGCAGCTCAGGGTGAACCGGTCGAGGTGATCGTGCAGCCCCAGAAGCAGGCATATTCTGTCTTTTTCCAAGCCGTGCAGCGTCAGAGCCGCCTCTCTCATACTCTTGTTGTTCCCGGACTTCATGGCGCAGAGATGAGGTGCCCTGGAAAACAGATCAATACCTAGAAAAATCTCTGCCTTTGGTCCTGCTGCTGTCTGGCCGTTTACCTCGCCTGGAAGAGCCAGGCTCCCATCGCAGACCGCAAGCTGGAGGCCAACCAGCACTGCTGCGGCCTGGCTGTCTCCAGCCAGCAGAGCTTGGCGCCCAGTGGACTCCGGAGCCACAGAGCTGAGCCTGGGACCCGGGGGCCCGCTGCTCCGCCTCCCTGCTCACCCCAAGCCTGCAGCTCTAGGACAGATGGACGTACGTGGTCTGAGAGAGCTCGGGGTGGGTGGGAGAGAAGCAGGTGACTGTTACATCACAGCAGAGTCCGGGTCTCAATTGGGCAGATGGATCTCTTGAGGGAGAAGAGAATGCAACCCCCACATAGGAAGGGGAGTCAGCGGCTGGTTGGGGGACTTCCCTGGCAACCCAGTGCTTAAGATCCCCATACATTTCCAATGCAGGGGGCATGGGTTCCATCCCTGGCGGGGGGACTGGGATTCCCTCATGCCATGTGGCATGGCCTAAAAAATAAAAAGTTAAAAAGAAATAAAGACCTCGTTAGCGCTGGGGCCATCCGCACTGCCCCCTGCACCCCCACCTAAGCCACCTTTCTTGGGGGGGAGCTTCCCTAAGATGTTTCACGAAGATCTCCAGACACTCAATTTAAAAGCGTATGTATACATAGGCATGGTTAAAAATAGAGATAGATCTTTGTGGTGGGTGCATGTTGTATATTTAATGCTCTCAGAGCAGAAATAAACCATAAAGCTATTAGAGAGGAATCTCGTCTCCGTGTCCTGGGGTTCTCAGCCCCTTCCTAGAATCTTTGAGGGTTGGTGGCGGTGGGGAGGGGCAGAGCTCAGGGAGCCTGTACAGGAGCCTCTCTGGTCCCCGGGCGGCTCTGTATTTCACAGCAGGCCTGAGGCCGTGGCCCTGCGGTCACCCACGGGGAACGGGGGGAAGAATCCGCACATAATAGGTGACTGATGAAAGGAGGCAGGACTAGAGGGAGGAGTAAAACTCACGCAAGGTGTTGATGAGTGTTCAGAGTGTCCGGACCCTGAATTTGCGGCTGATAACTTGCATTGCGAAGCGGGGGAGTGCGGGGACATGCGTGCAGGTCGGGGTTCCAGGACGCTGGGGGTGGGGCGGCCGCCTCCCGCGTGGCTTGCACGCAGGGACAGTGCTCTGGAGGGCCTTGTGAGGGCTGGCCCACCCGGGAGGGAGCGCAGGACATCTTGGCTGGCAGCAGGCTTGGTTCTGGGAGCGAGGCGGCAATGGTGCGGTCACTGTGAAGTCTGTGGAAAGTCCCTACTTAGACCAAGGTCGGGGCAGCGAGTGAACTTGAGCCCGGAGTCCGCGCCCCTGCCGGGTGTGGAGGGGCTGCGTTTGGCTACTGGCAGGCCTTCCACGGATGCATGGGGACGCACGCGCCTGCGAGTGCCAGTGGACTTGCTCGGAGGGGATGAGCCTTTCTCCCAGGATTTTATGGACTCCTGTGCATCCTCAGGATCCACAGAAATGCGCCGTCCCCAGTTAACCTCCCGAGGACCAGGTGCGCATCACAGCAGCCGGGCTCAAGAGGCCACAGGACAGTAACACCCAAAGCCCCTGGCCCCTCTGTCTTTACTTTCCTCTGTCCTTCACTTCCTCCTCCTGCACCCTTGGGCTAACACACGGCTCCCAGTGTACCCAGCTTCCTTTCTGCAGCTTCCCTGTTGGCGAGGAGCCTGTCTGCCCTCACCCTGTTTGCAGATTCCCAAGAAAGGACCCCGTATGGCCAGGCTCAGGGCCCATACTGACCCCTGGACCATCACCGTGGCCGCCAGGCAGGGCCCCAGCATACACAGGGAGCTGCCTGTGTAACCGCGGTGGTCATGTAGCCCCTGGAAAGGAGGGATGTTCAGAGGGGAAGTTTAGAGTTTTTGAAAGAGGCAGGAGGGGCATGGAGTACCACCCCCCGGAGGAGTGCAGGGCCCTGCCGGCCTGTCTGATTCTGCAGCCCTTTGCCCGTCCGGTCAGTGGGAAAACAGCCTTCTGCACACATAGGGCTGTGGTTATGTGCATCCCCCTCCAAGCCCGTGAGCACCTTCCGGCCCCACCGACGCCCTCTGTCGGCTCCCAGGCCTGTGAGGGGGCTGGCAGGACGGGCACCCATGTCACACAGGTGGGCACCCCCCACCCCCTGCAGGTTTCAGGCCAAGGACCAGACAGAGTGTGTGCTCACCGCCAATGGGAGAATGCAGACAAGAAACTCGAGAGACCGGAGAAATAGTGGGTCCTTTGAAGCTGAAGGCGGGCACTGGGGTCGTGGGGGACCGTCGACTGTCATCTGTTTGCACAAGCGAGGCTTCTGCCACCCTGTCTCGGACACCCCGGGGAGACAAAGGTGCTTCAGATCGGAGGCTGCCCTCTCCCCAAGAAGGAGGGCATGCTGGGCAGCTGGACGCCTTTGCTTCCAGATGAAATTATGTGCTTGGGGTTTGCTGGACTTAGACCTCATTCATGCATCTCTGTTTGCTCAGCCCTCCCAGCCCCATCCTCGGTCTCCCAGCCTCCTGGGGACAGAGCGGGGCCTTGCTGCTCTTCCAGGAGTTAAGGAACATTGTCCTCCCCTGTCCTCTCTCTCTGAAATCTCTCAGGGTGATTTGCCAGGTACCAGTCAGGGCAGCCACCCGTGCAAGAGGGGAACGGTGCACAGCTGAGTGTGAGGCCCAGCTCTGCTTCGCTCTAGCTGTGTGACCCCAGGCAAATTACTCGACTTCTCTGTTTCCTCATCTGCATGATGAGGTTCATGTTGTATGCTTACCAGGTCTTGGCAAGGGTCCATTGTGTTTATTCTGCCTTCTCCTGGTGCCCAGTGATCCTACTCCCCATGATATTCACCAAGAGACATGAACAAGAGAGTTCAGAGCAGGCAGAGTAACAGCCTGGAACTGGAAAGGACCCAACAGTAGAATGGATAAATACATTGTGACATAATCACACAGGGGAGTACTATACAGCCATGAAAAATAACAGATCCCACACATCAGTCTCACAGGCATTATGTTGAGCAACATAAGCTGGACACTGATGAGTATGTACTGCATGATTCCATTTAAATGAAGTTCAAGGGCAGGCAGAACTAGCCTGTAGTGATAAAAGTAACAGGAGTGCTTATTTCTAGGGGACGTTGCTGGGGAAGAGGCGTGAGAGCCTCCTGGGAGCCGGGCAGTGGTCACACGGGTGTGTGTGTGTGTGTGTGTGTGTGTGTGTGTGTGTGAATGTCCATCTAGCCTGCGCAAGAGTCAGAAGGGAACTGGGTCCCCCACCCGCAGGTGAGGGGCTGCTCCATGAAAGCCTGTAACCGCTGGGCCGCTGAGGCGCCAGGCCTCAGGGTGAGTCACTCCTTCTCCAGGCCAGGCAGGAGCTCCAGGGGACAGGGGGTGACCCCACAGAGCCAAGGCCTGGCCGGGAGGAGGCCCAGGCACAGCCCTCGGCTTACTGGTGGGGAGGGAGGGGAGCGGAAACTTTCATAGTCGTTTCTCACTGTGTAAGCCAGTTAGCGGGGATCAACCTCAGATCAACAACAGCCCCGAACGTTGGCTGTTTCTGTTCGAGAAACCGCAAAGGAAGGGAGAGCTAGATTTGGCTGTATAAGAAGTGACCCTAAAAAAAAAAAAAAAAATAAGTGACTCTCGAGCATGGAGAAACAGTCAGATCAGCTTCACTGTAAATCTATTTGAAAGGCAAATGATGAACCAGGAAGATGCAGTTGCAGCATGTTTGGCAAATAAAGAATAAAAAACTTAATGTGCAAAACGTGTGTGTGAATCAGTGAGAAGGCATGACCGCCTCAAGGGGAAAAAGTGCAAAGACCAGGAGGCATATGATGGCCGGTAAACATGTGAGAAGGGTCAACCTCCCAACAAGCAGAGATGCGCGTTAGAGAGAAAATGGGACAGAAGTTTTCACCTGAGACTCGCAGAGATCCGAACATGATAACACACCCTCCAAGAACAAGAGGTGCCTGCAGCATCGCTGTAGCCCCCGCCTCGTCCTGTTCTCTGCGCCCACTGTTCCATGTCCACTGAGACTTTAAGAGCCACCACTCATAGGCACCTGCTCTGGATCAGGCCTTCTGCCCTTATTGTCCTGTTCTGGACAACCTATGTGGGACGGCCTATTGCTCCATTTTGCAGATGAGAAAACTGAGGCTCAGGATGGTGCAGTGACTTGGGGAAGGCCCCACAGTGGGTGGTGGAGCCAGAGTTCGAACCAAGAAGTGACCGCTTGGCCCCAGAGGCCACGCTCTCCTCCTCCTCTCTGCCTCCCCGCTAACCACTTTTTGACTCCTGCCTTTCTCAGAGGGAGATGACACTGGCTGGAGCCCAAGTGGTCCTGGCGTCTCTGGTCTGCATTTTGACCTTGCCACTGCCGCCGTGATCTGCAGGGGCTGACTGGACAGGGCAGTCCTGCCCAGGAGGCCGATTGGCCGCGGGTGGGCATCTGTATCTTTGCCACGTGGTGCTTGGGGCCTTTGCTCATTGAGACAAGTCATCCCATAAGTATCTGAACTCTCAGTGTAGGAATGTGGGTTTTTAACAAAACTTGGGAACTTCACTCCCCACCCCACCCCCCACACCACCCCGTAGACACATAGACTCACGCTCAGAGAACAAGTATGGCCTGGTGGTGGAGAACATGGGTGAGAATTCTGACTCCCTGGGTTTGAATCAGTGATGTGCCTGAGAATCTGCTTTCTGGGAAGTGGTGAATTTTCTGCAAGGGGAGCCTTGATTTGTAGAGTTTGCCAGTTTCCAGCGTAAATACCACCGGTGCGCACAAAGCAGGACCACGGAGGGCAGAATTGGGCAGAGATCTGCACAAATGGGCATCAGACCTCCCAGCCAAGGGACCTTCTCCAGATCACCTGACCAGCACTGCTCATAACTCCAGGTCATTAAAAACAAGAAGAATCTAAGCGGCTGTCACAGTTAGAGGAGCCTGAGGTGATATGATGGCTAGATGCAATGTGAGATCCTAGTGCAGTGTAGGAATGTGAGGTTACATAAACTAGGTAAAAACTAAGGAAATCAGAAACAGGCGTGGACATTTGTTATAATAAAAGCATCACTATTATTTCACTTGTTGTAACAAAGGCATCGCACCAGTGTGAGCAGGGGAGACCAGGGCAGGGTCTATGGGAGCTTTCTTATCTTCCCCATTGTCTGTAGATCTGAAGCTATTTGAAAAGAAAAAACCATTAAAGGGCGGTGGGGGGGGGGGGAAGGACTGCCAAAGAAATCAGTTAGCCCCCTCATCTTGAGCTTGCAAGTACTTAGAGATCACAGCATGGGCTGGCAGGCCTCCCATTCATCACTTGGGCAGATCCCACCCCTCCCCCTGCTGGGTGTGGCATTCCCAACTGTGCCTCCCAAGCTCTGAGCCCTTCCTGAGACAGCTGGGAAAAACCCCAGCCTCTTCCTGCGCCGACAGGTGAGCTTGTGCTGAAACGACCTCTTGCCTGGTCCTCCCCATGCGGCTCCCCTCAGCCTTCCTCTCGCGGGAGGAAGAGCACTGGGAAGAGAGTCCCCGCTGCCAGACCCTCCTGGACTCACCACTGGGAAGTCCTTGGCCCCAGCCCTGGGCACCAGCCCAGGACACTTTGATGTAGTGTTCTGGCTGGTCCTTGGGCCAGCTTCCCTCCTTCTCTGCCCGGGGCTTTTTCGCGTGTTCTCCCCAAGGCTTCAGAAACCTTGAGCTCACCATCGAAGCAGCCATCTCTCTCTTGGATCTCCAGAGTGGTGGTTTCAAGCAGTTGCCCCAGACTCAAGTTCCCGTCCCTGTCCATCAGATCGCCCTGCTGCCTGGCTCCCGTGTGTACGTCCTGACCCTACTCAGAGCGGCTCGAGACCCCGGCCGGCTCTTGCTGTGGATGGCGTGCACGACGCGAACCCCTCCCGGCATTCCAAGACAGGGCTCTGGGGTCTCCCTTGGAAAGAGTCCCTCCCGCTGCAGAAAATGGGCTGTGGGGTGTGGGGATATGGATTAAATCAAAGATTTGGAGTTCTTCCTTCCAGTTATTCGGAGAAGTTAGTTGCTCTTCTTCTGGGCTTTTAACAGTGGCAGCAAAAAGGGGCAAGCACCAGTGTTCCGTGAGCCCCTGCTGTGCTTTGATTCCTTTGTTCTCCCCACTGCTGCCCTGGGAGGGGAGTCTCACTGTCCTTACCAAACAGATGAGGAAACTGAGGCTTCAAGAAACTCCTTGCTCCAGACGCTGGCTTGCAGGGGTGGGGCTGGGATCCATCTGGCTTCCAATCCAGGCTCCTCTCTTGAAGCCCCTGCTTGCTTGGGGCTGCTGACCCCTCAGTCAGAGGTGCCCCAGGTCCCTGGTGATGGTTGTGAAACAAGCCCGATTCTTCTCCTGGGAAAGCGACACGGGTAAGGAAGAGTCAGTCCCTCGTGACGGAGGTCAGTGACCCACTGATGCCTTCCCTGTCCCAGCGTGGGAAGGCCCACGTTCTGGGAAATTCCTCCACCCCAGGCAGACCATGCGGATGGTGGATTGGTTGGTCATTCACATCCCAGTTTCTTCAGGGGTCAGTGAGTCTCAGGTCCAGAGAGAAGTGTAGACAGAAGATAATAAAATAACACGGTGAAACGACCTCTTGTCCCTCATCATCAAAGCCATGATAGAGAAATCCCTCTCTAGGAACAGCCAGGATTTTAAATGAAACCGTAGCATGAGAACTTTCTTTTTAAAAGGAGTATGTACCCTGCTCATTTCATCCTTGGAGGCTTCAGGAAGAAACAGTGAGGAATTGGATTGTTGGCTGGGGGTGGGGGAAATTGCGGAGTGGGCGCCCCAGATGCAGGAGGTGGGGAGGTCCAGGCAGGGGGGTGCCCCCACATCGGGGTGTCAGTGAGCATTGTGAAATCGAGAGAAGGAGACCTATAACCCATGGTCCCTGAAAGCCGAGGCTTTCTTCTCCAGGGCTGGAGGGAAGGGTTTGAGGGGAGACGTGGAATCAGAAATGCACTTTTAATTGGAGAAAGCATTGTCGATGGAGTTGTCCCTTTACGTGTTGTTCTGGCAAAGCCTCCCATTTCCTGCAGACGATGGGCCATCTGAGAGGAACTGGACACCCCCTGGAGGCTTTCAGCACCGACCTCCCTCCTCCACACCTGCTCTGCACCCCTGTTTTGCAAATGCACAAAATGCTGCAGGAGGGCGGTTCGCTCCAGGAGTAGGGGGCCTGGGTGGGGTGTTGAGATTGGGTGGGGATGGGGAATGGCGCTCTATAGGATGGGGGCTGAAACTCCAGAATACTCAGACCTCCGTTCAAATCCTTTGTCCCTCCAGCAGCACAAGCCTCAGCCTCTTCATCTTTGAGATGGGCGATGCCACCACGCTCGCCTCCCCGGGTGGTCATGCCCATGTAAGTTAACATGAGGGGCTTAACGCAGTGCCTGGGTTCAGAAACGCGGGCCGTCAGTTGTCTGAGGCCCCTGGTACAGAGGGGAGACCGTGTGTCTGAGAGCAGGGCCCCGACATGCTTTGCTTCATCCGGCTGACTTCTGAGGGTGCAGCTTAACCTCAGGACCCCAGGTTGGGCCTCTGGAGTCTGTACCTGGGCAGCCCAGGATGGTAGCCACTAGCCACAGTGGCTGATTCACATTAATTACAGCAGAGGCAAGCTGCAAGTTCAGTTCTGCAGTCATGCTAGGTGCCCCGTCAGCACTCCTGGCTGCCACGTTGGGGCGCTGATCCTGGGGGGTGTTGGCGCTGCCAGGGAGCCCCCCTGCCCGCTTCCCCACACTCAGCGTCCGAGTGCAGGCTGTGGGTGTGCCCATCCTACGGCTCCCTGGCAAGCTCTTGGCCCATCCCGGCCACCTGGGGGCTGGCCCGGCATCCTTTCCAGCCCCAGGACTCCTGCTGGCAGGTCCGGAGCGTGGGGGGGTGCCAAGCCTGGCACCTGGCGTGCTGGCTCAGCCAGACATGGCAGGCCCCATCCTGGGCTCGCAGGAGAACCGCCCGATGGTTTCGTCCTGGACGGATTGGAAAGCTTTGATTCCCTGGAACACAGAGGGAGGGGAAGGTGAGGGGTGTTTCTCTGTAAGAAAGAGGCTTTGATTTTGAACTGAAATAGCCCTTGACCTTTGCTCTTTTCTTTTACCCATCTGTTCGGTCGGTGTGTTGGGTGCTGTACTCCACCCCGGGAGGTACGGTCCCAGACCCTGGCAGGGACTATGTGGTCCCCTGAGTGTCCCCAGGGCCCTGCGCACAGTAGGAGCTCATTAAGTAGTTGCCAGAGGAACTTTTTTTTAACTTTTTATTTTCTATTTGAGTAGGACCATTTCTATATTCTGTATAATGTTGTCACCTGCTGAAAGGTCTCTCATGACCTCCTCAGAGAGGGGATATTGTTTACTCCCAATTAATGGGCTTCAAAGAGGCATGCCCTGCCGCTTCTGGAATGTTTGCCTTATAGCGTGCTATCTAAGATGAACTTATATGTACGAGCTTACTGTGGGCTCGTGTGCACGCTAAGTCGCTTCAGTCGTGTCTGACTCTTTGGGACCCCATGGAGTGTAGCCCGCCAGGCTCATCTGCTCAGGGGATTTCCCAGGCAAGAACACTGGAGTGGGTTGCCATTTCCTTCTCCAGGAGATCTTCTGGACCCAGGGATTGAACCCGCATTGCTTACATCAGCAAGCGGGCTCTTTACCACTAGTGCCACCAGTACGTGCTGAATGCTTTGCCCTGATGACCTCATTTGACTGTGTACAGTTTGACATTCCCATTGTACAGAGGCAGAGACTGAGGCAAAGTAAAACTTAAGGCACACAGCAGAGGAGTGGTGAGCCCTCCGTCTCCTCCGCAGCTTTACGAGGCTTGGAATGTTCCCAAGATGCCAACTTGGACTGCGTTGACCCTGGCACTGAATCCCTTGCCCTCACCCACCACGCTCGCGGTCGGTTCCAAAGCTGTCACCGGCCCAGTTTTTCTAGGAGACTCAGAGCAGGCCCCAGGCAGGGCTGCAGGGACCAGACTGAGCCATGGCCTGGGACACAAAGCCCCTCCCTCCCTCCGCCTCCTTGGTCCCCTGGGGATGCCAAATTTCTGCCAGTGTGACAGCCGGGAAACTCCAAGGCAGAGCTCTCCGAGCTGGGTGTGGGCAGTTAGGAGTTCCAAACTAGTCCTGCTTTGGGCCCTCCCTAGCCCTGTGAGCTTGGGGTCTGACCCGTGTGGTCTCGCAGGGGAGGGGCAGTTACGTCACTTAACTAGCACTTAAGTACGTTTTATAGACGGGCTAAACTCTGAACGTTTCAAAATGGGAGCAGATGCTTGGAAACGCTTGCTGAGCACCTGGTGCAATAGATGCTGAGCTCTCAGTAGATACTATCTCACCATATCCCTGGAACAAGTCTGTGGGGTGGGGACCCCCATCTTTCAGCAAATACGAGACCACAGCTCGTAAGACACAGAATTCTCTGAAGTACCCTCAGAGGGAAAAGGGTGCACCCCAAACTTTACTATCACAGCAGCTTTAGAGGAGGGGATGAAATCTTTGAGTGGATGAAATACACTCTTACCGTGTTCATTCTGGAAGAGGGCAGAGAGGTGTCTGGACAGTGTTCAGAGAGGAAAGGCAGGGGAGGATGTTAAGTGCTCAACCCCAGCCTGGGGACTAATGGGCCATAAAATTTGACTTGGAGAATAAGCGTGCTCTGGAGTTAGGCAAGTGCAGGGAGGAAGTAGGAGAAATAGTCCACCCGATGGAGTCCTTCTGGAGCACTAAGAGGAAACTTGGCCTGAGTCCTTCCATCCAGCTTGCCAGCACGCCCGCATTGGGTCAGCTCAAGAGCAGGAAACCCCAATAGAGTACTGAGAAGGGGTACCAGCCTCTGTTTTCTTATCTGTAAAACAGATACCACAGCACCGAATTCTCTAACAGTCCCTCACCATGCTCCCTCTTTCTTGGGGGAAAGCACATATGTGATTTTTTTTTTTCTTACCTCTGAAACGCTCCCCCTGCCTGGTGAACACGGGATTGTTGTGTGCGTGTGGCCAAGTCGCTTTAGTCATATCTGACTCTTTGTGACCCTCTGGGCTGTAGCCCGCCAGGCTCCTCTGTTCGTGGGGATTCTCTAGGCAAGAATACTGGAGTAGGGTGCCACGCCCTCCTCCAGGGGATCTTCCCAGCCCAGGCATTGAACCTTTGTTTCTAATGTTCCCCTGCATTGGCAGGCAGGTTCTTTACCGCTAGCGCCACCTGGGAAGCCCATGAGATTGTTACCAAGGCTCTTTCTGGAGGCTCAAGAGATGTTGTTGGAGGCTCAGTGGATTCTGAGCGGGGAACATTGGGATCAGTGACTTCCTCAGTGGTGAAGGGAGGGAAGGTGATACTGGGGGAGATTAGCACCCACTTGTCAAGGGTGTCAAATACCATCCTGAGGAGTTTGGACTTTTTCTGAGCACGATAGCATGGTATCGGAGTTCCTTAAGAAGCCCGGTGATCCTCTCCTTGCTGTTGAGAAGGACTTCCTTCCAAATGAAGAAATTCAAATTGCTCCCGTCCCTTTCCTGGTGGTGCCAGGCATATCTTAGCCTCGTGTTTCCTAGAGCGAGTTTTGTTCCACAATGTTGATAGGTGTTCCAGCAAAAAGTAAGAGTATCAGCAACTGCCAAGCAAACACACTGGAAGGTCCTGCAGTGTAAAGACAGTACAGACAGATGTTTTGGTTGTGGGCCTTCTCGGCGCCTTCAGCAGGTCGCCGTGAATGGTGACCTCCATGAGAATGTCAGGGAGGCAGTCTCCACATGCGTTAGTCTGTGAGACCCCTTCCTCCCTCCTTGTCTTCCTCCTTCCTTCCTACCTTTCTCTTCTGTCCAAAACCAGCCTCATCTCGGAGCCCCCGTTAGAGAGGGCGGTCCTTGTGAATGTCCCATCCCTCCCCCTGGTCCCTTTGGCCCTGAAGGTATGACATCCTCGTGGATCAGCTGACGGGCAGATAACTTTCCGGACCAGTTAGATGAGGGTGCCCTGGGCTTTTTCACGTGGACGACATCACAGACAGCTGTGTGCAGGCATGCTCCATGGCTGTCTCTGGGGACGGTGGCCTGGAAACAGTAACACCTGCTCCCTGCCTGTGGTGCCTGCAGGGTGGCGCCGCCGCAGGTAAGTCAGCGCTGCCTCCACACCGGTCCTCAGGGAGTGGTGATGGCAGAGCTGAGCCCAGGCCACCTCGGGCCCCGGGGCCATGCGCTGTTACCCTGGCTGGCGATGCCCAGCATCACCTGCTGACTTCCCCAGCCAGGTCTCTCTTACCTCTCTGGACAGGCCAGGGGGGTAGGGTAGAAGGAGCACTTGGCTACAAGTCAGGAGACAAGTGTCCCAGGTCTTGCTTGGCTCCATCAGCTCCGTCAGAAGAAAGGGATGTTCCTCTCCTGAGCCCCTATTTTTCTTTGTGAGTTCAGCCAAGAGTTCCCTCGAGCAAGCATGCTGACCTCTCTGTGCCTGTTTCCTCTGCGCAGAGATAGGGACGGTACCCCTGCCTGATTGAGCAGATGAATAGTCATCTACCTGGCTTCCCTGGTAGCTCAGCTGGTAAAGAATCTGCCCGCCATGCAGGAGACCTGGGTGTGATCCCTGGGTTGGGAAGCTCCCCTGGAGAAGGGAAAGGCTACCCACTCCAGTATTCTGGCCTGGAGAATTCCACGGACTGTAGAGCCCACAGGGTTGTAAAGAGTCGGACACGGCCGAGCGACTTTCACTTGCAACAACAAGCAGGAAGATGAGGGTGAGGGCCGCTGAGGTCAGCCGAGACAGGTGCAGTGGCCCCCCCGGGGGGCTGCTGGCCTCCCTGGGCAGCTCTCACACCCACCCCTCAGCCTCAGACCCTTCAGCCCTCGCTCTGTTCTCTCGAGACCCGCAGGTGGAGCTGCTTCTCCTGGCCCCGCAGCAGCCCTTCAGACTCTGGAAGGCGGTGTCTAGCTCCGAAGCACCTCTGTATGGTGCGGAAAATGGTTCACCTTGAGCCTCCTTCTTGCAGGGATCAGCAGGAACCTGCTGGATCAGTCCCCACGTATGTCCCTGGGAGGGTGTGAGGAGAGGGACCGGGGCCAGGTGGGGCGAGCCCGGGGGGCTCTGCCCAGGCCCTCCCCCGCCGCTTCCCCCCAGAGGTGCCCTCCTTACCTCTTACCCACTGGGACTCTGGGCACGGGTAGCATCTGAAAAAAGGGTCTGGTGCTTTAAAAAAAATGATTTGATGAGTTTGCAAAGCACTTAGCTAAGACTTGCTGAGGAACCAGTGTTCGTTCCTGGTAGAACCGAGCCCGCGTCTCTGGGTTCGGAAGGGTTCTCTCTCCTCTTCGGATCCTTATAAACAAGGAAGTGTGTCTGCCTCCAGACACGCCTCGTTTATCAGCTCTTACACTGGTCTCCATCCCATCCCTGCCTCCTCCTGCCTCTCAGGACCCCACGGAATCACAAGCTGGATGTTTTGGCCACCTTCCAGGCCCCGTGTCAAGCCCTGCGCACACACACTGTCTCATTTCTTCACCTCAGCAGCCCCGTGAGGTCACGGCTGTGCAAGACCCGCTTGGTGGACCGGTGAGGAATCCGAGACTCCGAGAAGGGAGCCGCAGAATCTCCCACTGCTGGAGCCTTCGATACAGTGCGCTGTGCGCCGGGCACTGGGCTATGCGCTGGGCGCTGACTGTTCACTGGGCACTGGGCTGTGTGTGGGGCACAAGGGCACTGACTGTGCGCCGGGCACTGGGCTGTGCGCTGGGCGCTGACTGTTCACTAGGCACTGGGCTATGCGCCGGGCACAAGGGCACTGACTGGGCACTGGGCACTGGGCTGTGCGCTGGGTGCTGACTGTTCACTGGGCACTGGGCTATGAGCCGGGCACAAGGGCACTGACTGTGCGCTGGGCAGTGGGCTGTGCGCTGGGCACTGACTGTTCACTGGGCACTGGGCTGTGCTCCGGGCACAAGGGCACTAGCTGTGCGCCGGGCACTGACTGTGTGCCGGGCACTGAGCTGAGGCCCTTTAAAGCTCAGGTGAAAATCACACTGCGTGAAATCACCCGTTGTAAAGGCACGTGTTCGGAGGCGCTCCATGCATCCCTGTGGCTCAGCCACCGCCTCTGTCTCACTCCAGGACGTCTCACCATCTCCAGCAGAAGCCCTGTCTCCCCTGCAGTCTCGCCTCGTTCTCCCCTGCCCCCCAGCGCGCTGTGCTCTGTCGTCCCTGTGGTTTCCCCTGTTCTGGATGCTCCTAATACGTGGACTCGTACAGTACGTGGCCTGCTGTGTCTGGCTCCGTCACGTGGCCCGAGGTTTTCAGGGTTCATCCGTGTTGTCGTGTGTAACTGTCTTTTTTTATGGCTGAATAGCATTCAGACCACATTCGGTTTATTCCTTCATCCAATGGCAGACTTGTACGTCATTTCCACCTTCTGGCTATTGTGAATACGCTGCCATGCGCAGGGATATAGAAGTATTCGTTTGGATCCCTGTTTTCAGTTCTTTTGGCTACCATACCTTGGAGGGGAATGTCTCAGCCTCGCATTTTAAGAACCATGTCTTCCTTACTCCTCACACTAACACCCTGAGGTAGGTGGAGATGTTTCAGAGACACAGAGAAATACAGAGTGATGGAACCGCTTGCCTCACGTCCAACAGCTTTGAAGTGACAGAGCTGGGATTTGAACCCAGGGAGTCTGACCCCCAGAGCTTAGGGCCTCTGGCTCCTGCTCTCTGCCTCCTCCCTGGAGGGCCTGGGGGACCCCGGGGCTGCTCCCCCCACATCGGCGCTCCGAGTGCTCAGTCAGCACCCCTGAGGACCCCTGCCTGCCATGGTTTTGTGCTGTCTTGACAGCTCAGCCCCTGTCTGTCTTTCTGAGCCTGATGGGGCCAAGGTGATACTTTTAAAAGTCAGTCAGCAGACCGAGCTTGAGAAGGGCAGGCGGGTCTGGACAAGTGAGGACCAGAAACCAAAGGCCTGCGTCCCGAGGAGCGGGGGCTGCCCTCCCGCGAGCTCACGGGCCTCGTTCGCTCACACCCCGGGCGCTGCCCCAGCAAGTGTACTGCTTGGGTTCCCGAGACCACGAAGTAGAAACAGCGACTTCAGGAGGTGGGAGGTGTGTGTGTGGGGGGGACTTTCACGAACTGACACGCAGTCCTCGGGGAGCACGGACCCTTGGTTTGCTGAGGCTGGGAGAGGGGGGCGATTGATGGGAAGGAGATGGGTGTGCAGACGTGAACAGCGGTTGGGGCCGTGAGTGCGGGCCCAGCTTGCCGCTTGCAGCTCACCGCTGCATCCCGAGCTCCTGACGGGGGCAGTGTGTGGTCACGGATGCTCAGAATGGCAATGAATGTCATCCAGAGAAAAGCAGAGGATATTCTGAATGGTCTGTTTACAGCAAGGGAAGAGGAGGCATTTCTATCTAAAATTATTTAAATTTTTCTAAAGGGCCTTGGCATGGAGGGTAAGCCCTGGCTGGCGTTGCCTCTGACCTTGGCTGCCTGCCTGGGCCGTGAAAGAGGGAATTGTTCCTGGGGCTGCAAACAGGACCCTGCCAGCATCTGGGTTGCCTGGTCCCCGTGTCTCCCCACTGACGGCGGGCAGCGTCCAGAGAGCCCCGAGCCTCTTGTCTGTGTGAACGTCCCTGCCGTGTCATGAGTCCTGCCCCGAGGTCGGGGCTGGGGGCCTCTCCAGCAGCTGCGGTCCCAGCCGGCAGCAAAGGAGGCTCTGTTCCTTGACCCTGACTGCGATCGGCCACCAGTCTATTCTTGTTATTTGTGGAGCAACTGTCCGGGGCTAAATCTGAATTCTTTCTCAATCATTGCCCGATTTTGCTTCTTAAAAATAAATCATGGGGAATATTTGTCCCTGGGCAGAGCGAGGGCCCAGCCCTCCATGAAAGTCGTCAGTAGAGTTTCCCACAGTCGGCTCAGAAGTTCGGAGGGGGGTGATGGAGTGAGCCCCCAGAGAAGACCCGTTGTCTCCCAGTCCTTCTTTTCACCTCTGCCCCCAGTGGGGTTTGAGGAAATACGTTTCTTTGGACCCAAGTTCGTCTTTGCTCTTAGACATTGCACAGGTGCTGTGGACCCCGGGAGACTCCAGAGCATCTGAGACACCTCACCGTAGCTGCTGGGTGCAGGGCCAAAAGGCTGGACTCTTCTCCGTAGGCAGAGCAGGGCTACCCAGAGTCCCGGGGCAGAGGAGCCAGAAAAGCCAGTGGGTTTGGGGAGGAAACCTCTCGTGGCAGCCTTCTGTCAGAGCAAGGTGGGGAGAGGAAGCTGGGAATGAGAGATCCAGCCAGGAAGTATTTGCCATGTTCTAGAAGGAAAATGAGAGGAGACAGAACTGAAGGAGCATGCCTCGGAAGGCGAGGGTCAGTTGAAGTGGTGAGTGGTAGCTGGATCTGGCTGTGGAGATGAACTGGCTTCGGGGCTTAGGGCTGGGAGTCCGATGGAGTCATTAGACTTCACAGGAGGCCACCCAGATGAGGTGCTGCCACATAGCAGGCTTGGGAAGACCGCAAGGGGACCCCCTGGGTGGGCACAGCTTGGGTGGTGATCTGGGGGAGCCTGGAGGACATCAAGGGGGTGGTGCCTTCAGGCTGTCACTAGAGCGTAAGCCCTCCACCAAGGCAAAGGGCCTTGTTCCGTTGGATGACGTGTCCCTAAACACCCAGAACACTCTGGAAGCACTTCTGTGGCACACAGGAAGCCTTCAATAAATATTTGATGAATGAATAAACTGTGAGTCTGAAGCTCAGGAAACAGACTCTTAATCCAGTTTTGGGATTATTTATGTTGAGCAGAGTACAAGGCAGTGCGTGTGTGCGTGTGTGTGCGCGCACACATATGAAACCATCCTTCTCTCTGCCAGAAGAGTGACCCTGTTTCCACCGCGTGTGGTCATAGAGTTTTCCATGGAAATCGATGAGGCCGTCGATCTGGAATTAGGGGCTTGTTGACATCAGCTGGTTGCACTCACACACAGTGGCTTGGTTCATCCTACCAGGGCGGCCAGTGCTCTTGGAAATAACCACGGCTTCATCCTGTACAGGCCAGCCTGGCATTGTCCATCGTCTGGATTATCAGCACGTGATTCAATGTCAGAAGATGATTTTCTGCTCTTGAGATGGCCCCTGAAGGAGTCCCCCAAGGCCCCAGCCCCGCCTCTCCCGGTCCAGAGCAGGAACGCTGCTGGCCGCTGGGTCCAGACACCTGCCCATAAGACCTAAGGGGGCAGAGACTTCGGGCCAACTGCTCCGGCATCATCCTCCAGTCTAGAAAGTTCTTGGAACTCACTACATTTATTCAGAACTTTAAAAAAATTGAAGTGAAATTCACATAACATGCAATTAGCCATTTGAGAGTATACAGTTTGGTGGCCTTTCCTACCGTCACCGTGCCCGAGACACCCCGTTTTCCTGGTTCCACGGCACTCCCGTCACCTCCAAAGGTGCCCCGCCGCTCAGTAAGTCACTCCCCAGCCCTTGAGAGCCACAGATCTGCTTGCCGTCTCTCTGGATTTGCCCGTCTTGGATGTCTCATGTAAGTGGAGCCATATGCTCTGAGGGCTCTTGTGTCTGGCTTCTCTCACTTAGCGTGGTGTTTCCAGGCTCATCTGCGTTGTCGCCTGCGTCAGTATGAGTTCACCCCATTCTGTAGGGAAATTCACGCCAAACCACAGAGTTTGCAGATGCCCTTCACTGAGCAGCGCTCAGGGCTCTTCCCTGGCCCCTGGCGGCTCCTCTGCCCGGGTCTCCAGCTTGCCCGTCACCAGCCTAGAGACCCAGGACGCCGCCTGCATCTGTAGCTGGGCCTTCGCAGCCCAGCCCTGCTCTCTGATCTCACAGCACCATCCCCCCATCGTGGAGCCGCCCTGCAGTGCCGCCCGCCCCCCACCACCCCGGAATCCTCCCCAGATGCCTTTCCTTTCCGTCCCCTCATCCCAGCAGACTCCTAACTCGCTTCCCTAGAGTCAGCTCTGCAGACCCGGTGGTCCTCTCCTGCACCCTCGTGCGGCTCTGCGGTGTCATCCTGTGCCCAGCTCACCAGGCCCCCATTCTCTGTGAGCTGCTGGAGGGCAGGGCACAGGCCGCTGCCGGTCTTTGAGAGAATGAGGGGCCCAGTGAACGAGCAACCGGCGTTCTGACCCTTGGCCCTCCCTGCCCCCTCTTACCAGCACCTGCAGTTCGTCACTTTGTCATTTATGTGTGCGCCTGTCTTTCTTCAGAAGGGATTTGGGTTTGCTTGGGTCTAAACAGCCGCTTGTGGTGAGGGGGGTCACCGCATCTAACCTTCTGACTTCAGGGGTCCCTCAGAGGTCCGATTTTGGAATCTATTGTGTTAAGTAGGGTGCTGAGCAGTAGAAGGTAACTTTCACACCACTAGTTTGATAACACGGGCTTAGAAATGCTCTTGATGGACAGGGCAAGACGTCCCACCGTGGTCCTTTATGCCTGAGAGGGAAGGCCTACTGGGACTGCTCTGCGACTCTTCCTTGTAGAGGTGACGATTTGGGACTATTATGATAGCAGCGTCAATAATGGAAGGACATGGTTTGTTCAGGGGCCACCTGGTTGCCTAGTTGCAGACACATAGCAACAGCCATCTTTGGGGGCAACCTAATGAGTCACTCTCTACAAGGCGTGCTCATGTGTGTTGGTTACCTGGCTGTCTTTTGTGCTGGGGGATCGAATCCCACCTTCCTCAGTTATCCTTTGAAGATTACAGCCTGACATCCAAGGAACTTCATAAAATGGATTGGAATAGTTTTTTCCAACTCATCTCCTTCAATCTTGCATCCATGCTGGACAAACTCCTATTCACCCTTCAAAACCCTACTCAAATAGCCCATAACCTCTAAAGGCTTCTTGAACGACCCTCTGTTCACATTGGTTAGTTCACCTTCCCCAGGACTCCCATGCCTTCATTTCTGCCGGTGTCATACCCATGGATTTCTGATGATCTATGATGTGTCTGACTCCTCCCACTTAACTGAGAGGTCCTTGATTCTAGACTTTTTTTTTTTTTCTTTTTCTTGGAGCAGTTGCTAGACAGTGAATGAGGAGGTTTCAGTGTGGGTGTTTTAAGTTGGGTAAAGGAGGCAAATGGATAGATGACCCCTAGAGGGACGATGGCTGAATTCTAGGGGTTCACATACATCCCTTGGGACCCAGGGAAAAGTATAAGAAACAGTCTTCAAGACCAAACTTACAGGGTTGGTTGGTTTGGGGTTTTCAGTACTGTGTATTCCTCTGGATTTGGCAACACCGGTGGTCCAGAACGCTGCTGGGCAGAGATTGAGGGTCCCTTCTTGGTGAGAAGGGGGTGTGCATGACCCATCGCCACAGGCAGGAGTCCCGTGGGCTGCACCTGGACGCGGGAGCAGCTGCTTCCAGCTGGTGTCTGTTCCGATCCGTTCATCCCCAGGCTGTCTCGGCTATTAAATATTTTTACTATTGCTTCTGTTTATTACGTCACAGATAGGTTTTGTTTGGTAGGGAGAATGCCTGAGGGCCAGATCATGAGGTGGTTACCCTGCATCACGTCTGCACACTTAGGGACCAGGACTTGGCGGCCCCCTTGACCTCTGCACCCCCAGCGCCCCACTGCATAGACAGTCCTTGGCTCCCCGAGCGTCCACATAGATGCCGTAACCATCACAGTCCCAGTGACCGTCCTGGTGGCGACAGAAGGTGAGCGGGCCGACCGTGGCCGCCCCGCCGGTGGCCGCAGAGCCTGGACGGGGGTCCCGACCCCTGGAGTCCACATCCCAGACCACTTGGCTTCCTGAAGTGACTAGCCTCTCCTGCCAGGGGAGCGGATTCTGGGTTTTTTTCAGTCTTCATTTTTTTTTTTTTTAAGAGCATTTTTAGATTCACAGCAAAATCAAGGAAAAGATACAGAGATTTCTTGTGTACCTGTGCCCGCTCCTCTGCACCGCCTCCAGGTCCTCACCCTGGCCCAGGGTGGTTCATTCATCACTGACCTGCACTGACACGTCACCCCAACCCCCTAAAGCCCGTCGCCTGCCTTAGGGTTCCCTCCTGGTGTTGTACATTCTGCAGACAAATGTGTAATGGCCGTGTGTCCACTACTGTAGTATCACACAAAACACTTCTCACTGCCCTAAAAAATTCATCCCCTCCTCACCCCTTCTCCCCGCAATCCCCGGCAACCACTGATCTTGTCACTGTTTCCAAATCTCTGCCTTTTCCAGAAGGTCAGATTGTTGGAATTACACGGTATGCAGCCCTTTCAGATTGGCTTCCTTCTCTCAGTAACAGGCATATAAGCTTCCTCCATGTCTTTTCATGGCTTGATAGCTCATTTCTTTCTAGTGCTGACCAGTATTCCACTGTCCGGCTGTGCCACACGGTATCCACTCACCTGCTAAAAGCCATCTGGGTTGCTTCCAGGTTTTGGCGGTTGCAGAGAAAGCTGCTGTAAGCACCCCAGTGCAGGTGTAAACATGGACATATGTTTTTCGGAAGCAGATTTTTAAGCGATGGTCCTCGAGATCCCACCTCTGGGTGGTGAGCGAGAGCCTGCACGTGCTTAGAGACGGTTCTGGCCCTGTGGCCCAGCTTCCCTGGAGAAGGGTCAGCAGGACTGTGCACAAGCGGCTGGCCTGTCACGCAGCCTGGCACCTTCGGGTGGAAGCCTGCAGCCCCCAGGCAGGATCTGAGGCAGAACAATCAAGGATTTCTCACTTCTGATTTGCAGGGCACCGGCGGTGATTGCCAGCCATGCTTCCCTCAGAGTGATTGTGCTCATTTGTCTAAGGTTGTACCCTGCCTGCCTCCGGAGGCTGGTGGCTTCTCAGAAGCTCAGACGCCCGCCGTGTGAGACGAGGCAGCTAAGGATCTCAGAGAAGGGGCCCCTTGATCCCCAGAGACGCCGATCAGCCCAAGCCTCCTCTGGCTGCCCCGGCTCTCTGTTTAGGTGGAAAAAAGGAAACATTGCTTTGCATTGCTTTTGTTTTCTGACCAGGAAGAGCCCGCAAGTCCATCTTGCGGGATAGACCCTTCCCCTCTTCACCCTCCTCTCTCTCTCTACTTCCCTGTTCATGGATTAAACCTCCTTAAGAGGCTCTAGGTAGGACTGTCAATCAACAGGGCGCCTAGAAAGGGCTGCCTCCATGAACTCTGACCCTTAGTAGGAGGAGCTGGTTAGCTTGGACTCTCTTTTTCACCATCTGGGGATCTTGTTTCAGGCTGGGGGTGGTTCACCTCAGGAACCGGCAGGTCCCAGTGGATCTCTGTGTGATGCTCTCCATATTCTGAGCTTTCTTTGGAAACTGTATGTCCATGCCAAAGCCCACCCTCCCTCCCGCCTTGCTTTGTTTTACTTGAGCTTGTTGACCCTTGACATCCTATGTATTTTGCTTATAAAATGCCTGAACTCAGTCTTGCTTTTCAACAAATTTGTGTTCATAGGAACAGCATCTGCCCACGTTGGAAATACAGTGTGTGGTATGTACAGACGGAGCTGTTTCTCAGTCTGCGGGCTGTGCTGATGGGCAGGGGTGGGACTCACACGCCGTGACCCCCCCACAGCCCTGTGTGTTCCCCAGCACACGTGGGCATGCTCTGTCGAATGATGCAGCGTGCCCGGCGAGGAGATGTCAACGTCATCCTGCCAGCCCCCACCAGGGTCTCTGCCCATTGTCGGCAACCATCAGTCCAGAGGAACCCTGCCTTTCAAAGGACACGTCTTCTGTTGAGTTGTGTAAAATACCTACAGAAAAACACACGTATCCTAAGCCTACGCCTCAGTGGATTTGCACATCGAACATGTCCTCATCACTGTGCCCAGGCTTAGACCAAGAGGATGACCACTCCCGAGACCCTCCTCAGTCCCCTTCCAGCCACCCCCCCCCCCCGCCCCGCGCAGAGGCAACCACTGCCCTGTCCTTGGCCAGCGTCCGGACCTTGTGTGAGTGGACTCGCACGGCGCACGCTCTTCTGTTGGTGAAACTCATCACACTGCTGCATAGACGCGTCGTCTTCTGTTCTCACGGCTGTGTAGCTTTGCACTGGGTGAATACACCTTCATTTCGCTACTCATTATCGATGGGTGCCTGTGAAGAGCTGCTTTGACCCCGGGGACATGGTGCTGTGTAGGGGACGGTCCAGTCGGGGGACCTGGGAGTGGGGGTCCCGGAATGCAGAAGGTGGAGGGGCGTCGGCTTTCGCAAACGCTGCAAATTACTTTCCAAAGGGCCAGGACCTGCTCCTGCCCTCCCTAGCACTGCTGGTCTCCCTCACCCCACTGTCACTGACTATTATCATTTCCCCCCACTGTTTTTGCTCTGGTGGTAAAATACGCATGATGTAAAATTGACCATTTTAGCCATACAGTGCTGTGGCATCCTTCCGTTCACGCGGTCACGCCCCCATCACCACCATCCTTCTCCAAAACTCTTATCTTGCCGAACTGAAGGTCCCTACCACACCCGCCCCCAGCCCCAGCCACTGGCAGTCTTACTGCTCTCTGTCTCTACGAAGCCGACTACTCTAGATTCCTCATTAAGTGGGGTCATATGGTGTTTGTCTTTTTTGTGACTGTCTTATTTCACCTGGCACAATGTCCTCAAGGTTCATACATGTTGTAGTGTGTGTTTGAATTTCTGTCCTTTTTTGTGTTTTTTTGTTTGCTTTTTGGAATTCTCTAGATCTGTTTTTTAAAACTGATTGAAGTGTAGTTGATTTATAATGCTGCATTAATTTCTGCTGTGCAGTAAAGTGACTCAGTTTTACACACACACACACACACACACACACACACACACACACGTTCTTTGTCATACTCTTTTCCATTATGTTTGTCACAGGATAGTGAATACAGTTCCCTGTGAACCTGGTGTACACATATCTGTTCCCTGTTGGAGTAACTACTTTCCAGTCGTTTGGGGTATATACCAGACGTGGGATTGCTGAATCGTGTGGTGGTTCTCTGTTCCATCTTTTGAGAAACCTCCAGCTGTCTTCCACTGCAGCTGCAGCACTTTCTGCTCCGACCAGCCGTGCCCAAGAGTTCCAGCTTCTTCATACCCTCCCCTCCACTCGTTCATTCTCTCGGTTGTGGCTTTAGTTTGATCGCGGCCATACTGAGGTGTGTGAGGTGCTGATAGTGTCTTTTTTTAAAAGCCATTCTGGTAGGTGTGTAGTGATCCTTTGGTGGTTTTAATCTGATCTTAGAAGCATGAAGGTGTAATGAATTCGTCTGGGTGTCTGCCTAGAACATTGACTATTCTACCCCGGGCTGTGGTAGCTGATGCTGGGTCCCTGTCAGTGTTCTTCAGTCATGGTGAGGCTGCCGGTACACAGTAGGGGCACAGCACTCGCTCGCGGTGTTCAGTCCTGTTGAGAGAGCCAGCCACACGCTGGGATTCCAAGGGAGCTGAATTGTGGAAACTTTAGAGCCACACTTGTCCCGACATGTGTGGAGACCCCACAACCCCGAGCCTGTAGGATCTCTTGTCTCTCTCTTTATTTGCAAGAAAAGACCTGCTCACCTTTGGCAAGGTCTTGTGCCAGATCTGCTCACACTCCCAGATTCTGTGTCTCACAGAGCGTCATAAATGGCAGTGGCTGAAAAACGTCCAGGGCCAGAATAGCTGCCAGCCATGCCCCCGGTGCAGCCCCCCTCCCAGGGACCCCGAAAGGACACACGCACTCCTGAGTGGCACGGGGAAGGCCAGCCTCGCAGCCCTGACCAAATAGGACCACGTCCGCCTTGCTGTAATTAGCAGAGGGCAGCACCTTCTGGAAATGACTATCGACAGAAGAACTCTGCACCAGACCCACCTGTGCCTGGCGTGGGCCAGGCTTGTACCCACGAGCCACCCCCACCCCCAGCCCCCGAGGGTGTCATCAGCCACCTTTCTGACCTTTCTGTCTGTTGGGGGCCAGTGCCAGCCACACGTTTTCTCTTTGCTCCATTTGCATGTCTAATTAGAGCTTTTCCTTAGTCCACTTGTTCCTTGTGCTGACAGGCACAACTCCGGTGACTCCGGCAGATCCCAAGTAGGCCCCCAGGCCAGCCTGGCTAGCGTCAGAGCCAGGAAACCGAGTGGCCCCTCATGCTTTGTGTCCCCAAGGGCCTCTTCCTTCACCTCTGTCCTCTCTTCCCTCCTCTTCCCTTTTCTGCAAGCTGGCGGCTTCTCCAGGGGCTTCTTGGTTACCAGCATCGCAGGGCGGAGCAGGGATTCCAGGGTTAGACGAGTTGAGTCGGGACTTGGGAGGAACAGGGCCGCATACCTCAGTGCGTTGATTGACTGATGCTTGCAGAGACCTTTGCATCGTCAGGCTGCATAAAAAGGAGCCCATCTCCTCTCCCTGAGGCTGAGAGTGGGGTGAACTCTGGGCCTGGAGTCGTATTTGATGACAAAATGTAAGTGAAAGATGGTTTCCACGTGGGAAGGTTCTGTGTGGACATCACCCTAGAAAGAAAGTGAGAAAACGGTCCGCTCGTTTTCTCCTGTCCATCTGTCCATCACCTGTGTATACTTCTCTTGAGTGGTTTAAGCCAGAAACAGCTCCAAGGCCACACCTGCCCCTGTCCTGCGCCTGTCTTTGTTAATTGTTTTGTTGGAACACGGCACGGTCATTTGTCTGCTATCTGTGGCTGCTTTCACACCTGAGCAGCACTGTTGAGTTCTTAGGACAGAGGGCTTGTGACTCACAAAGCCTAAAGAGTTTACTGTCTGGCCCTTTGTGAAATTGTTTCCCCACCTCTGGTTTAGACCGAAGGGCTGGAGTGCCAGTCCGGGCTGCGCTAGTAACTGGCACCCTGGCTTGTGCGTGTGCTAAGTTGCTTCAGCCATGTCTGACTTTGTGACCCCATGGACGGTAGCCCACCAGGCTCCTCTGTCCAGACAAGAATACTGGAGTGGATTGCCATGCCCTCCTCCAGGGGATCTTCCCAATTCCGGGATCGAACCTGGGTCTCTTACATCTCCTGCATTGGCAGGCGGGTTCTTTACCACTAGCGCCACCTGGGAAGCCTGGCAGCATGGCTTAAGAAGAGTTATTTCTCTTCTCTGGGACTCGGTTTTCTTAGCTGTAACGTGGGATCACAGGGACACCCCATCTTGTGGGTCCTTCTAAGGAGTCAGTGGGGAGACGACCTGCACAGGCACGCAGACGGCCCTTGACCAGGACAGTTACTGCGGGCGCAGGCGAAGGCGGCAGGGTCCCTGTCCTCAGGAGCACCTGGCACACAGCTGACGACAGTGCACAGGAGGGCACCGGGGTGGAGGGGGCCCGGCCTAGAGGACCCTAGAGGCAGCTGACCATGTTTCCAGGCTGTCAGAGTGTGCAGCTTTCCCCTGGCCGAATCGCACCATCAGCTAGCAGGTCTGCGCGGACATGGCCATATGCCCTCCGGTCCCTGCCGACATCCTTCTGTCTGAAACAGCAAGCGGATAAAGGCCTGCGTGACAGTGGCCTGTGATCTGGGAGCTAAATTAATACGTTGACCCCAAAACGTTAGTTTTAACACGACGCTCGCTCCAGTGTGGAGCAGACACGCCCTTTCCTCCTGGAGCAGCGTCTGTGCGAGCTCAGCGAGGAGACCGGGCCTGAAGGGAACAGGGACGTCGGTTTCTGCCATGTGAGCCACAGAGAAAGTTTCTCGGCGGCCCGGCCACTTCCTCTGCGGCTCTGAGTCCAGCTTTGAGGAGGGTGCTGCCTCCCGCGGGTCCCAGAGGCCCAGGCGAAAGACTCCTGAGAAAACGGAGCTCCATCCCCACCTGATCCCACCCCCGAGACTCAGGGATTATGTTCTCCTTAAGGCGTGGGTACCCGAGAAGAGCGGCCCTTACAGAGGAGCTCGCCCTTACAGAGGAGCTCGTGTTTACAGCAGACCTCCCGGGAACTCCCCACACACTGATGTTCTTGGACGTAAAGCAGTTTACTCGGTGGCCCAGGAGCAACCCCACTCCTGGGTATTTCCCCAAGTGGGAGCTCTTGTTCCCCTGCCCACCCCCCCATAAGTGCAGAAATGTTCCCAGCAGCTTCCTACACGGCAGCCCCAAACTGGAAACAAACAAGGGTCCGCAGACAGCGGGGGTGCGCAGGGAGGAAGACGGCCGCGCGAGGGAAGAAGCTGTGGGCACACGTGTTGCACAGACAGGATGCCGAGCAGAAGAAGCCGGACACAGACACGTGGGCTGTGCGCTCCCAGCTCTAGGAGCCCAGGGACCCACCTCTCGTGATAGATCGAGAAGAGCGGACACCACCAGGCAGTCCTCCTAGGATGGGGCTCGAGGGGGCCCGCCTCATGGAGTGTCGCAGACTGTCCATGTATTGACCTGGGCAGGCTTGTCCTAGGCTTATGCAGAAGTTAATGCAGTCAAGTATTTGTGCTTTTTGCGTTTTGCTGTTTATATGGTCCGCCTTCATTTAAAAAAAAGGGGGGGTGGTGTGTGGAGAGAGAGGGGATTGTCAGAAATTAGAGGGTTGGGCAGTCCAGGCTGAGCCCTGCTCAGGGTCCTGTCCCAGGCCTCCCTGGGAGTCCTTGTCTTCCAGCCCTGTTCTGAGACTGGGGTCTGCACACTGTGGGCCCGCAGACCCTCCCTTCCCTCTGCCGGGAGTGCCTGGCGCTGCCCTGCCCACCGGTGCGAAGGTCACCTCTGGGAAGCCTTCCCCAGTGTTCCAGAGCGTTCCTCCCCGCAGGCCTGCCCTTTGCACCTCACGTCTGCACCGGGGCGCTTATCACCCCTGCTGTCATTAGCTGTGTGCACCGTGACACACGCCCCTTCCCCCCCACCTAGTCGAGATGCCCACTCCTGCACCCTTTGTCACTTTGGGGCTCCCGGGCCGTCGTCGTCTCACGGAACAGGCAGGGGACGTGGCACCGTGGGCCAGACCTCGCCTCTGAGTCAGCGACGTGGCCTTTGTGCTGAGCGGCCGTGGCTGCCCCAGGACCCTTCTACTGGATGGGGGTGCCAGCCACACCCGGTTCCCAGAGGCCTCGTGGAGAGTCAGCGAGGAGGCGCCTGGGGGACCTGTGATCCCTGGGACCTTTGCCCACCTGCTGGTTGGATGTGTGCTGACCTTGTGTTTGGCCCTTGAGAGCCTCCATCAGCCACTCCAAGCAGAGATGCCCCAGGGTGGCACAGCACCCCGGGGCCCCGATTTCCATCTGGCTTCCCATGCCCACACTGGTGGCTGGGGCTGGAAGGGTCTGAATGTGGAAATATCAGCCCTCAGCTCTATTATTAAACTTCTTGAGCCGTTTGGCCATAAAAGGGGGCAGCTGCCATGGCTGGACTCGTGATTGATGAGCCCAAAAGGGCCTCCTGACTGTCTCTGCGGAGTGCAGTCTATGGAGAACAGCCCTGGCCGGCCCCGGACTCCGGGCCTGCCCTCTCGGCCTGGCCTCTGCTCTGTCGAGGTCTGTGCAGCAGGGACCAGGGGCTGGTGGCTCTTCCTTCTGTCCCGAAGATCCCACGGCCCCCTGGGTGACCCCTCTGGCCCCCAGGGAGGCCTGGGCTATTGCGGGGGTGGTTGATGAGACAGGGCAAGGTGGGCGGGCCCGGGGCACGCCGCCCAGAGCTCCTGGGGGTGGTACCAAGACCCCAGACCAAACGTCCATAACTGATGAAGTCCTGCTTGGTGTTGGTCATCCGGAGCTGGCCGGTGACCTCCTGTGTACCAGGCCCTGCACGCCGGAGTGCTCCTCTCTGACCCACCTTTTTGGAGTGATCCGCGGTGATGCAGGGCCTTGGAGAATATTTGTGCAAGAGGCCCTTTTCCTTCTTGTGTCTTGAATCAGCCCAGAGCCTCATCTTGGGGGCCTGAGGACGTCATGATCCTCACTTGCCTGTACAGTAATCCCCATGGAAACCAGCAGGCAGGCAGCTTTGGGCAGAAGGGAGGGGTTCCCCAGAAGGGCAGGGGGAGGTGGAACCTGGAGACATCCTGCCAGCATTAGGGGCCGAGGTCAGAGGCTGTTGGGGGGGTGGGGGGGCTGTGGTCACCCTGCTCCCTTCCTCATGGGAACCCGAGAAGGCACAGGGTTTGGAATGTCAGCTTTGAAGGTCTTTGGGGGGGTCCCTGGGGACCTCGATGATGTCCCTCCAGGCCCTGCTGCCTCCAGCAGGTCCAGGGGCTGCCTGATCAGGGAAGAAGCTTATCTCAGAAACAAAAGCTGGAGGAGGGGCGGTGTGGGATGAGGGGCCGGCCGTGGTCTCCTCCCCGTCTGTGTACACCTGGCTCCTCATCAGTCTCTGAAAGCAAAAGGACAGAGGCACCCCCCCCCGTCCCCCAACTTCCCCAGGAGTGAGAACCCCGCTTGCGGAAGGACCTCCCCCCACCATGCCCCACAGAAGGACCCCCCGCAGCTTCTGAGATACCAGCACCCTTGCCCTGCAGTTACATCGCAGGCCCAGGCCCGCAGGGGCCCACGGGACCCAGCCAAGCTGGTGGCCCAGGGTGAAGGCCCACGGTCTTAGCCAGGGCTCCTCAGTTCTCCTTAATTTCTCCTTAATGAGAGCAATTTGGCAGCAGCATAAAATATGCTCTTACCCTTTGTTCCAGTAATTCCATTTCTGGGAATCTGGCCTAAGGAAGTAATCCTAAACACGGGGCTGAAAAACGTGCTTCACAGGGACGTCCATCGTGGAGCTGTGAATGTTAGCGCGGAGCGGGACCACTGCAGTGTCTGGGGAAGGGGGCCACAGTGAGACACGTGGGGTCGAATATTTAACAGCTCCTAAAATGGTAGCTCCGAAGATGGGGTGGGCATATGCTGCAGCATTGTGTGTGGAAAGGCAAGTTACAGAGCTGTATGGACCTTCAAAAAGTGAGGTGTTAAAAAATAACACAGGCGCTCTACCAGAGCGCGCGTGAGCGGTCTTGACAACGATTCTCTCAGAGATTTCGTCCTGTTCATCACCTCCCCGATTACCTTGAACATTCGTGCGTTGCCATTCTCAGTCAGGTTCGAGTCGTGATTTACATTCGGTGAAATCCACTCTTTGCGTGTGTGCATCTGTGGACTTTGACGAGTGTGTGTGGTCAGGTAACCCCCACCGTCGTTGAGACAGACTGTTTCCATCACCCCGAGAGGTGCCCCCACTCCCCTCCTCCGCGCCCCTTGGTAACCGGTCCCCTCGCCCTCCTGCTGGCCACCACTGGTCTGAGCCCAGTCGCTTTAGTTCTTGCGTGTTCCAGGATGTCATACAAACGGAGCCGCACGGTACGGTAACTTGTAATCTGCTTAATGTTCTCTTAAGAACACCTCTTAGAGCGGGTTTTCCTCGCTCCCCTCAAGCAGAGAATTTAATTTTTCCTTTTTGTCTAACTCAGCCTTTACCCCATGCCGGAATCTCCTCTGCCATAGCCCTGATCATCGTGTTCAGATTACCAGGGGATTATCAGTCCTCTGTAAAATTGTCCCGGCAGTGTGAAAGTACCAGGGATGAAGGAGGTCCTCGGTCTGCACAGCCTCACACCTGCATCCAGAGAGGGGCAGGAGGCTTCTAGTCCTGGTCTGCCCCTGGCCCTCGCAGACCTCAGGGGCTCCCGTCCTGGGTCTGTCCCCGATGCTGACAGTAGTGTCAGCAGTGGCGGAGGCAGCAGCGGGGAGCTTTTCTTGGTGAGCCTTTTACGTCGGGACAGTTTGAGACGCAAAGGAAAGCTGCAGGGACATACAGAGAGTTCCCATATACCCCACACCCACTTCCCCCAGTTGTGTTTTTCATTGGCGGGGTGGGAGGTGGGGGCTTGGCCTTGCTGTGCGACATGCAGAGTTTCAGTTCCCTGGCCAGGGATCGAACCTACGCCCCCTGCATCGGAAGTGCAGAGTCCCCACCGCTGGACCACCAGGAACATTCTTCGCCCACCCTTCCCCCCAGTTGTTAACGTCTTACAAAAGCGTGAGAAGTTTGCCACAGCTAATGAGCTCACACTGATGTGCTGTGATTGACGTTCGCACTTTGGTTTCCTTAGTTTTCCTCTCGTGTCGTTTTTTCTGTCCCAGCATCTCATATGGGCCTCCAGGCCATTTAGTCGTCTTGTCTGCGCAGACTTGGCAGGGACAGATGCTCAGACTTACCTTGAGGACTGTCACTCGGTTGGGGTTTGTCTGATGTTTTTTCTCACGGTTAGACTAAAATTATGGCTTTAGGGGAGGAGGATCCTGGAGATAAAAAAGTTTAGTGTTTCTCACAATAGTTTATTTTTATTGAGTTTTTCAGTGTGTTCCAGATGCTGTGCTGAGCCGTTAACAGATTGGATCCCCTTTAAATTCTATTTTACCTAATAAATTCTCATTTTACCATGGGCGGAAATGGTATCAAGAGAGGTGCAGTAACTTACACAAAGACACACAAGTAAGTGGCTCAAACACAGGACTCATTAATTCTCCAAGTTTTGCTTTTCGCCAGTATTACTTCAGGCATCAATTACATCTGCTTTTTAAAAAAAAAATTGTATGCATTTATTTATATCCAATATTTCCCAAAAATGCTTGTGCTGAAACTTCTGATGAAGGCCACCTTGAGACAGCTGCAGCTGGGTCACGAAAAAAGCAGGCATAGGTGGTCAGCTGTCCCCCCCATCATACTAAGTCACACCTGTTGTGGTCATCTGGAGTGTGTTCCCACTGGCTCATTGTGGGGGTGGGCTCCGGGCAGCACGGGTGTCTCAGTCTCCAGGAAGCCGTGGTGGGAAACAGAAGCGTCCAGGCTTTCTGCTCACGTGCCCAAGGTGTGATTCCAAATGAGCGAGACTGGCCATTTGCTTGGTTTGGATAATCAGATCTGCCCCTTGTGCTCACACTCTGTACCGTTGTGGGATTTTCGAATGAGTTTCCATACCCGTCGCTGGGTGTGGCCCAGTGATTTTCTAGATGCCAAAGCGACTGTGTCCTAGCCCGTGTTCTCTGGCTTCTCTGTGCATCAAGGGGAACATGGGCTGGGGTTTAGGAACCAGCCAGACCATGAAAAGGCAGAGAAGTGGCTGTGGGCTTCCAAGAAAAGAAAGACCTTCAGCGCATGCAGACATCCAGGTGCCACTGTTTTCTAAAGGAGAGTTCTTTAATTTATTAATTTATTTTTAAGTTTTAATTTAATGTGTAAAACTAGTAACCAACGCCTCTTCCCAAGTATGTTATACATGCATGGGCATTTTTTTTTTTACTTAGGAAAACTCTTCCTTCATTAAGGAGGTGTACCCAAAACCTCCTAAACATCAGGCATGTGAAACAGAGCAGGTGAAATTCCCACTCGCGTGGTGCTGAGAACAGCAGCTCGGAGACAGCTAGCGGGAAGCGCAAGCATGTTCACACAAATCCCCGAGGCCCCTGCTGCCGCTGGTCTTCTCAGGACAGGACGTGCAGTCGGCGCTGAGTCATTTATGCAGAATATTGAGAACGTGACCGCGCAGGGCTGTGGAGCAGGGCAGAAGGGCCATGGGGAGCCCACGTGTTTGCCTTTAGGATGCATTGGCAGTCCATCTTGGCTGGACATGGAAGCTGCCTGGGCTGGTGCCAAGGGGTGGGCCATGGGCCGGGTGAACTTGGTTCTCCACCCCTGCCGCGGTCTGGGCGGCCTCTTGGCTCCTCCGGACCCAAGGAGGAGGCTCCAGGCTGTTCCTGCTTCCGCCCGCTCGGTCCACGCAGCATTCCAGTGATGCTCCGAGAGCTCCCTGCGGCTCTGCCCCTCCCGCCCATGGGCACCGTTCCTGGAGCCCCACTGGGCCTTCCCGCCCCTCAAGTGCGGCTTGCCCACCTCTCCACGGCCTCTCTCACCTGCTCCCCCTCACTCCTCCCCGACGAGTGCCCCCTGCCCTTTGCACTGGCCACAGACAGGCTGAGACGCCCTTTCCCTCCCCATGCCTCGGCTCACCACGGCCGGTCCTGGTTTTCACTGCAGCACTCACCACTCTCCTGTCGTTGGATGTTTGCGTCTGTCTGTCTGTTGTCTCTTTGCCCCGCTGGGCTTCTGTCCTGTTCACTGCTAGATCCCACAGTAGCCAGCACAGGGCCTGGAGGGTAACAGGCGCTCAGTGTCTGTTAGGCGACTGACGGAGCGAGTGAATGAATGAACTGATCGACCAGTCCCTCTGACTACCTGAGCGTGGCAGCTGATCGTATCAGGGGAATTTGAGGCAGCTTAAGCCTTCAACCCTTTTCTGCTCCTAAACCACCACCACCACCACCGCTGGGTCTCAGCTTTGGCAGATAGGAATTGAAAATAAACAACTTGGTGGGCACAAACCAACACAATACTGTAATTATACTTCAATTAAAAAGATTTAATTTTTTTAAAAAAGAAAAAGCCTCATGGAGGTCCTCAGTCCTTAGGGTAAAATTCGCTTGCTGGGCCCCAGATTTTACATTGCTTGCATCATAGAGCTTAGATCAGGTCAGAGACCCCTGAGCCAGCAGCCGGGCGGCCTTGGGCCAGTCAGGTGACCTCCTGAGTCACGGCTTCCTCATCCGTGCAGCAGGGACGGCCCGGCACCTGGTCTGGGGACGGTCATAAGAGTCAAAGGCGCTAGCACCTGCCGCACACTCAGGGAGTCTTGGCCTTTGTCAGATTGCAGGGGATGTTAGCTGTCATCCTTCCCAGCTGGGCCATGCTCGCCTCCGATGCTGCTGAAGTCTGACTTCCCGGGCCCCGAGTGCCAAGGACACGGCCTCTGGGTGCCTGACATCTCCTCTCTGTGACAGAGGAGCTCATTCAGCCATGAGCAACTGTGAATTTCCCTCGCCCCGGCACTGACCAGTGATAACCCTTACCAGTCACCCCCTTTCAACATAAGTCACTGGGCCCTTGCTGTGCGCCAGACTCTGGAGGGAGAGCGGGGACCCAGACACACGTGGCCTGGCCTCATGGAGCCACGGCCTGGCCGGGAGGCAGAGAGCAAACAGACAGTGCACACAGGTCACAGGGATTAACCTGGATGTAGTGAGCACGCAGGACCAGGGGAGGGGTGCGGCCAGGTGGGTTTCGGGGTGTGGAGAGGGGAAAAGGAGATGCCAGCGTGGGGGTCACCCCCGCATTTGGCGGACAAGGGGCAGGCTAAGTGCTGTCCGCAGGCCCGTGTCGGGGTGCATGGAGAGGGAGAGAGAGCTGGGGTGGGGCTGGATGGGGTGTGAGACCAGACGCAGGGGGCCCGTGGGTCGAGTTAGTGGTTGGGTCACCAGGAACCCCTGAGAGATCCAGCAGGGGCGTGGAGGGATGGAGTTTGCCGACTCAGAGTGCGGCCCTGAGTGCCAAGCAGGAAACACGTATCTGCAGGCTGGGGCGGGAGGGGGTCCGGAGGGCAGGGGGCTGTGACCGCTTCCTGGGCAGGGAGGGTGGTGGCTGGGAAACGGTGAGGGGTAGAGCGGTCCCGGCTCTGGCCACGCTGGGTCCCGCAGACGCCTGGAGGAGCAGTGCCCAGGCCTCGCCCCCAAGGTGCCCCCAGTCTAGTCCCTACTCCACACCTCCTGAAACCTGTGGGCAGGTGTCCGCCATGGCCCCTCCCCTCCAGCTGAACGCCGCCGGCCGGGAAACACCGACTCCTTCGGTCTCCAAAGTTGCCAGGTGTCTGTATCAGCTGAGCGTGCTCATTGCTAAAGTGAGAATGTTTTCCAAGGCGGATATTGTGCCTGATCTCATAACCGATGTATGTCTTCTCTTTTTTCTTTCTGCAGCCAACTGGGTACATGGAAAACTCAGTCTCCTACAGCGCCATTGAAGACGTTCAGCTGCTGTCCTGGGAGAACGCCCCGAAGTACTGTTTACAGCTCACAATTCCTGGGGGAACTGTCCTGCTGCAGGTAGGACATGTAAACATGAACAAGCACTTTCTGCTCTGTCCCCGCTCAGCGCCCTCCTCCTCCCCCTCGGAGACGGCCAACTATCAAGAGGAAAGATTGTTTGACTTGGAGTGGTTTTTTTCCCTCCAAGTACAAGAAAGCTGTAAATCGGGGCTCACTGGGGGAGCGACAGAAGGCGTGTACACAGGCTGGGCTCCTGCTGCTCGCCTGTCCCCACCGAGGAGCTTCCCGTGTCGTGTTTTGGTTTCTCCTAACAAAACCAAACCAGTTTTCTGGTCTCCCATTTTATAGATGAGGAAACTGAGGCACACAGACACAGGCTTTAAAAGGCTATAAAAAGCAAGTAAGCAACAGATGTACTCCCTTCTGTTGTGCTGTGAGTGAGGAGGTTTCTCACTTTTTGTTAATCTTGGTCTGTTGAGGCCCTGATGGAAGTAGGAGCGCTCTCCTTGGGAAACAGTGCCTGTTTTGTGTGTATTGGTCAGGGACTGTTGGTTGGAAATGATGCAGACGTTTTTCAGATGATCTGAAGAGAGATCAGGAAGAGAATTTGATGTTGTAACTGCATTACATAACTGGGTAGTCTGAGAGTGGACTTCAGGCACAGCTGGACCCCGGAGTCAGATGTGATTGTGAATGTCTAATCTCTCAGTCTCCTAGCTTTGCTTCTGTGTGCTGGCTTCACCGTCAGAGAGCCTACGTTCCTTTCAGTATCTTCCTATCAAGTCTCCTGGAAGATCCTGATTGGCTAGACTGTAATCTGATTCCCTCCCAAGGGACACCTGCCCTGGTTCCATGCCCACTTTTAGCACAGGCAGCTAACAGCCCTGCCAGGACCTCGTGGGCGGGGAGAGGCGGGTCCACCAAGCAAGGAACTGAGGCAGAAGTAATGACACGGCGGCTACAGTCCATACAAGGGGCACACTCTGTCATTTCAGGGGGTCCCCGCCCCCGTGGCTCAACGGGGTTTTCTCAGCCCCCTCCTGACGGCTTTCAACGGCCTACCGTGTTGCTCTCCCTTGGGTTTCCGACAGGGACTCAAGTCAGGGCTCCTCGTCCAGAGGGAATGGACTCTCACCTCCCGGAGGACCGTCTCCCTTGGCCTCCCTTTCAGGAACGTTTTCTTTCTAACTGTCACTCCTGGGAGACCCTGCTCTGAGCTCAGAGAGATGCTCCCTAAAACTTGTTTCAAAAGTGGGCACTGGATTATTCAACGATGCTGGAGCCGAGAGGCACACAGTTTGGCCTCTGAGGAATGTCCAGTGCTAGAAGCTGAGTGTAACAGCTGATGATCCTTCAGGAAGACTCCAGCCTTTACGGTCATCCCCCGGAGGACCCCAGAGGCATGCCTGCCTGCCTCTTTTCTTCCTAAATCTCTCACACCCTACAGGTTTTCTCCTAGCCGCCCTCCCCTTTTCCCTCCTCACCTCCAGCCAGCAGCGCTTTCCTTTCTCTCCTTCCTGCCCCTCTGTGACGGTTGCACCTTCTATGAAGGGAGTGGTCAGCTCCAGCCACCTTGGGCTGGTGGGGAGCAGTGGCGAGAGACTGGGGGCTAGGAGGGCAATACTAGGAGTCCATGGAAAGCGGAGAGGAGGGCACTGAGAAGGTCCCTTGGAATCACAGAGCCCCCAGCCTGCTCTCCCATGTGCAGGCTGGGGGTGGGGAGGTGAGTCAGCCCTCCGGGGAGACAGAGCCACAAACAAACCCCCTAAAGGTAGCAGCTGAAATAGAGGCCTGGGGGGCTTGCTCTCACTTTGGGGGTCCCAGGGAAGGCTCCTCATGGGCGATGATACTAGAGCTGGGTGTTGAGGGGTGAGTAGGAGTGTGCGGGGATGGGACGCCCACTCTGGGCAGTGGGAAGAGGAGGTGCGAAGCCTGAGAGTGTGGGGGTGGGGGGATTCCTGCCGCGGACAGGAGAGGGTGGCAGTGCAGGCCCCGCCCATGCGCCCAGAGTTGTCGGGTTGCAGGCTGCCAGGCCCCACAGGTCATGTCAGCCGAGTGAGGGAGCCACGTGCTGTTCTGAGGGCTGCAGGCAGCCGCCGAGAGCTCCCAAGAGGCGAGGGGCTGGTTGAGGGACTGGTCTGCTGGCTGAGCAAATGGGGCGTCTGTGAGCCCCCCAGGCGGGCAGGCCCGAAGGAAACCTTGCAATTGCCCTGCCCCCGACAGAGGCATCTTCCAGTGCTTTGGGGCCGGAGCGGGCAACATCCCCTGAGGAGGGACCCGTAGAGAGGGGCACTTGGAGGATGTGGGGCGCTGGGCATCGCCCGAGTGTCCCTTTGATCCCTTGGGGGCCTTCCCTCCACGCTCCCCGGGCCGGGCTGACTGCGGGCAAGTGGGCCGAGAAGGCCAGGTGGGTGCAGCCCCACCATCCCCAGGGTCATTCCCAGCTTGCTTCCCCCTTGTCGTCCCCTCCTCCTCGCCCTCCTGGGATTCATTGGTATAAGCAGGCTCGAGGTGCCACGGGGCTGGGCTCCAGGCTACGGGCCTGCGCAGCGACGGGGTGGTCCCCGAGGTGGCGGGCAGGGTGCCCTGCACAGGCTCTCTTGCTGGTTGGCAGGACCCCTCCCTGCCTGGGGGCTTATCCAGAGTCACAGGCCAGACCCAGAGCAGGGGTGTGACAGCAGTCCCCGTGTCCTGGTGGGGTGGGGGGTGGGGGCCGAGTGTGGTGGCGAGGGGCGCTGGGGGTCAAGGCCACGCTGCGCCCGGGTGCTGCCCCGAGCCGTGCTGTGCCCACAGCGGCCGCCAGACCCACAGGGTTGTCTGCACTTAAGTCCAAGTTAATGGATCAAGAGGGCAGCTCCTCTGTCCACCGGCCACAATCCGGGTGCTCAGGACATCCGGTGCCAGTGGCTCAGTCCTGCAAAACGGCTCCCATCCGCACACCAGGGCTGAGACCCCAGGACTTTTCATCCCGACCTCCTGCTGCCCCCACGGGAACAGCTTCAGCGCGGGTGGCCTGCAGGCCCCAGTGCCCCTGCCTCCCCGCATAGGGGTCCGCCCTGCGGCATGTCTCTGCGCGAGGTGGTATCTGGGGGTCCCTGCCCCGTCTCCCCTGCAGGCTCTGTCTCTGTCTCTGATACTTCTCTTCCCTCCCCTGTCTCTGTCTGTCCCTTGATGCACCTCACTCTCTGCTTTCCCCCTGGGGTCTTTCTTCAGGCTTCTCTCTCTCCGCAGCCCCTTCTCTCTCTGCGTTCTGACCCAAGTCTCTCTTCTACTCTCCGTTTTTTCCCTTTCCACTCCCTACCTCTCATCCTTATGTAGCTGCTTTGTGAGAATTTGAGCTGATGCCTCATTCAGACCTCCTGGGAACTGACCTGAGTTCAGGGAGGGTTCAGGAATGCTCTCAGGGGACTTCCCTGGTGGTCCAGTGGCTAAGACTCCAGGCCCCCTATGCAGGGGGACCGGCTTCCATCCCTGTCAGAGAGCTAGATCCTACATGCCATGGACTGGAGACCCCGCATGCCGAAACTAAAAAACACAAAAAAGATCCCTCATGCTGCAACTTAAGACCTGGCGCAGCCAAATAAATAAATGAACGTTAAAAAACACAGGACAAACGCTCTCAGGCAGATGGTCCTCCTCCCCTGCCCAGAGACACCGAGCAGCATGCCAGCAGGTCGAGTCAGCAGACAAAGCACCAGCCCTCCAGCCTGGGTCCAAGCGGCGCGTTTGTGGATGCTTTGTGTGTTTCAGCGTGAGCGCCCTAATGGCATGTTATTAGAGTCCCCGGGTGCAGAAAGGACCTATTTATCTTCTTTCTTCCCCGAATGCCCTGTCTGCTGACATTTCATTGTGAGGAGTAACTCATAAGCCCATGAACGGTGCCGGGCGGGGGGGAGGGGGGTGCTCCTTGCCAGCCCATGGAGCCGGGGAGCTGAGATGGAGACCTGGATCATCTCCCAGGGATCTCTGCCTCCCCAGTGTGTGTCCAGTCACTGATGAGAAGCGGACAGAGCCCACCACTCCGACAGCAAGGTTTCAGGCGAGACTAGGAGCAAGGGGACCCTCCCCACCCTACCCGCTGTCTCGAGAGTGCTACTGCTTTCTGGAACGGTTTCCGAGACCGGCGCATCTCAGTGACGTTCCGAAAGCCCCCGGGGAGGCCAGGCCACTGTTTACCCCAAACGCTGGCAGCCAGGGCAGGACAGGGCGGGTGCCCTCCTTACTGGAAGCTGGAGAGAAAGAGCCTTTCCGGCTGCACAGCGCGAGCTGTGTTTTCCCCTAAGAAGTGGGGCGGGGAGGGCGAACCTGGGAACGGTCACCCACCGTGCACCCGCGGCTGTTTTTCTCACCTCTCCAGACAATACAACAATGAGAGGGAACTTGGCAACTTTCGAAGAGGAAATTAGGCAGAATTTGCCTGGAACGAGGCCCTTGCAGGATTCGAAAGATTTATCGCCAGGAGAGACCGGCGCCGGCCAGAGCTGCTTCCAGGGCCTCTTTCCCAGGCTGGGCCCTGGCTCTGCCGACTGACCCTCAGGATGCAGAGCTGGGCCCTGAGTCCCCCACGGTGGGACTGGGGGCCATCGTCCAGGCTCAGCCCTCCCCACGGCAGCCTGGGGACTCTGCCCCCGCTCTGTCCTCTCTGAACACGCTGCCTTCCCCTGGACGGTGCCTTGAGGTGCCCGCCCTGGGATTCTGGATGTCCCCCCACGTTCTCTGAAACTCGACCAGCCGGAGGAAGGAGCAGGAGGACCTGCTCTTGCCGTGGCCTCTCTGTCTCCAGCATCAAGACAGGGGTCGCGACTGCGAGGGTGTCACACAAGTCACCTCCCCTCTCCCAGAGCAAACTTCTGGCCCACTCTTTTGTTTGCGGGGTGGGGGCCTCGCCCTGACTGGAGCCTCTCCCTTCATCAGCACGGCGCCTTCGGGTTCCCCTCCCCAGCTCTCAGGGGCCCGGCGGTACAGAGAGCAGGTGGTGGGGTCACATCTGCCGCCAGAAGGCAGAGCACCTTGAATGTGGTGGTTAACGCAGCACAGGTTTGAGAATTCCCTGCGAATGCGGGGGTTAAGACTTGGCTCTTTCCCTGCCGTGGACCCGGGTTGGATCCCTGGTCAGGGAACTAAGATTCTGAAAAAAATAAAAAGCCAGCCCAGATTTGTATCCTGACCATTCTGGGGGTCTGAATCCAACATGTGTCCCACTAGGCTAAACTCCAAGTGTGGGCAGGGCTGGTTCATCTGAAGCTCTAGGGAGGAATCCATCTCCAGCTTCTCAAGGCCACCTGCATTCCTGGGCTCATGGCTGTGTCATTCCAACCTCTGTTTCCATTTCTGACTCTCATCTGATCCTGTCTCCTTCTTATATAGACCTTCGTGACTACACAGGCTCACCCAGAGGGTCCTCAGTAATTTCCCCATGTCAGGGTTCTTAACTTGATCCACAAAGTCCCTTTACACCAAGGTAACACATTCCAACCAGTCCCTCCTAAAGGAGATCAGTCCTGAATATTCATTGGAAGGACTGATGCTGAAGCTGAAACTCCAATACTTTGGCCACCTGATGTGAAGAGCAGACTGATTGGAAAAGACCTTGATGCTGGGGAAGATTGAAGGCGGGAGAAGAAGGGGACGACAGAGGAGGAGAAGGTTGGATGGCATCACCGACTCGATGGACATGAGTTTGAGTAAACTCCGGGAGTTGGTGATGGACAAGGAAGCCTGGCGTGCTACAGTCCATGGGATCACAAAGAGTCAGACACGACTGAGCGACTGAACTGAATGGAGCACACTCCTGGGGGTTAGGATGTGGACAGTCTTTGGAGGCCCCTCATTCAACCCGCCACACCTCCCCTGTCCCTGATCACCTCGGTGTGTTGAAAAGCAGAGAAATGGTCCTGGGCCTGAAGCATGCTGGAGTGGCTCATTCCTGCCTGTAGCTCCTGAGAGCCACCAGGATCCTCTCTTAGCTCTGGTCCAGGGACGTCCCCTGGGAGCCTGGAATCGGCCAAGGGGCATCAGTGTGGACGTCCACGCACAGCGCAATCGGGGCTGTTCTTCCAGGGGAGCCTGCTGCTACATGTTTGTCAGCACAGCGCTGGCCGTGGCCGCCCCCTCGATCCCGGCTGCTGGCAGCGTTTGCAGGTGTGGGGCGCCGTGCTCAGTGGGCACCTCCCATGGCTGCTCCCGTCGTTTGGGGTCTTACACCGCTCTTCCTGAGTGTGGGCTGCATTCGGTCTCCCTAATGTCCACGAGATGTCCTGAGACCACAGCTTGGTCAGCACCGGTAGATGGCCCCCCACCGGCCCTCCGAGGGGGGCTGCTGGGCCCCGTGGCAGACGCTCCCGCGGCCTGCCCCACCCCGGCCAGGGGTCGCGGGCTTTGGGTCCTCAGGGGGCTTGAACCCGGGGCTTCTGGAGACTGAGCTCAGGTCCCCCAGCCTCCTGACTCCCGTTGCCGCCAGGTGCTGGTGTGGAGCCGCTCAGGGTTTTGAATGCGTCTCCAAGCTTGCCTGATTGCCCAGCTCCACGGGCCACTGAACAGGTTCATTTGCTGCAGGTCAGAGACTTCCCCAAACTCTGACCTGGGTGAGCAGCTGGGGTTTGCTGGGGATCAGGAAAGGCCATCTGTAAGAGCTGAATCTCCTTGAATGTGGGTGACCCCAGGATGCATACATGTGTGTGCATGTGTGTGTCTGTTTGTCTCATGAAAAGAAGGTGGGCATTCCTGCCTGGAGAGAGCACTGGCCTTTGTCAGAGTCCCTCGCTTGTCAGGGCCACAGCCACATGGGACGGCGGCTGGGGCTCGGGCACGGGATGGGCGCTGCGTTTCTGCCTCGGGTGGCCAGTGGCAGGCTTGAGATGCCGTCATGCTGCGGTTTCACCGTGAGTCAGCCCGCTGGGTCCAAGCTCTGGTTCCTCCCTTGCTGCCTGTGTGCCCCGAGGGGCGAGTTTAACCTCTCGAGCCTCAGTTTCCTCATCTGCACCACGGCCAGCAGTGCCCACTCTTCAGGGTTGACTTAAGAACGGGATGAGCTCGTCCAGGCGTAGGGCCTAGTGTCCAGTGCCCGGCAGACTCACTGTGAATACTGCCCTTGTCATCAGCAAACGTGCTGAAATCGGGTGAGAGCTGTCCGACCCCAAGTGGCCCGGAGGCTTGCAGCTGGCGTGGTGTCGGTCACGGAAGGCCGCGCTCCCGGAACGGGGATGTGTAACATCTACTAGATCTGCCTGAGGCCAAGGCTGCCTGGTCTCTATCGTGGCTGTCTGCAGTTGGCAGGAGGTGCCGTGGTTAAACCCACAGGCTTGGAAGCGAGGCTGTGGGTTTAAACATGGTCAATTGACGTGAGTGTTCAGGGTCTCAGTTTTTCCTTTTGTGAAACAGAGCGTTGCCCACCTTGGAGGACAGATTACACGGATGACAGATGCCTGGCGCCCGGAGCACCCAGGCAGCTCAACCCCATCGGCCCCTCACCCTGTGCCTCTCCCCCACTCACCCTGGCCCCTTCTCTGATGCTGCAGAAGCCGATGACGTGTGCAGGTGAAGCTGTTGCGGCCACCAGCATCTGCCCAGCAGAATAAGCGCTAGGCAACAGCAGTGTCTTATTTCGGACTGGTCTACCAGGTGCCTGCTTCCAGTTTGGCTTTACTCACGAGGGGCTCGGCCTGGTGCAGGACCTCCTGCTGGCCCGTGAAATGTCCTGGGATGCTGCCGGCTGGTGGCTGACCCCGCTGTCCTCTTCTCGTTGCAGGCTGCCAACAGCTACCTGCGAGACCAGTGGTTCCATTCTCTGCAGTGGAAGGTAAGTCCGGCTGGCTGCTTGTCCAACATGCCACTCTGTCATCTGAGGCTGGAGAGCAGGGGTCTCTCACCTCCTGGCGCTTTGCCCCATTGTCCCAAAGCCCCTGCCTCCCTCTTGGATGGTCGCTTCTTTGCCCCCTTGTGATGCCAAAGCTGTGTCCCTGCCCAGTTTGCCCCTGACTTTGCCTGGGAACCTTGTGGTGTGCCGGCTTCCAGAAGGACCGTAGACCTGATTGCTCTCAGAACAGGAGCTCACCTGGAGCGGCTCCAGGGAGGCAGGACTTGAGGGAGTCTAGGTGATGAGTTGAAAGTGACTTTCGAAGTCGGCAGCAGAAGAAAATTTATCAGAGATGCAGAAGTCCAGCTGTATTTCTGCAGGCTTCCCTTTCTTTCCACTCTCTGGTTCTTTGGCCTGATTTTCGGGTTCTATCTCTGCGTGGGATGATCCCCAGCTCTCTAGCACAAATGGTGAATTAGTCCCCGACTGGTCATGTTCAAGACCCAGGGGTCAGATCTATGTGAAGTGTCCCCCCGCCCCAGAGAGTCCACGTTCTGCTTCATGGCTCAGGACCCTCACGCGCTGCTTCCCGTCCCCCGCCTCCTGACCTTTTAGTTTAGAACAAGCACGGCAGGCCTAGCAGAGCCAGCAGGGTGTGGCTAGGATGACCAGTGTGTATCTCAAGCCGGCATCTTTACAGTCAGCTGGAGGGCGGTGGGGCTGAGCGGCTGGCCCTGGGTGGGGTTTGAGGCCATGTGTCATGGGGGAGTACCAGGGGACACTTCGCGTTCTTCTCATGCCTTTGGAGGGGCTCCCGTCGCAGCTGGGCAGAGGACAGAAACCCGGCGCCAGAAACTGAGATTCCAGGCCCTAGAGGACCACCCCTCCTCGCCCCCAGCAGTGGCAGGGCCTCTCGCTTGTGCCCGGGTGGTCGTCCCCGAGGATGCGGCTGAGTCTCCAAGCTGGGGCTGCGCAGGGAAGGGACTGGCGTTTACCAAGCGCCTGCCGCATCGTGCCTCTTTGACCCTTGTGAGGCTGCTCTTTATCACTGCTCCCATTTCTCCGTGGGGAAGGCAAGGCCAGACCCGAGCCCAGCTCCTGCAGCTGGTACGGGCCCAGGGCTGGGTTCAGACCCAGGCCTCGCCCATTCTGGGGCTTTCTGAACGCAGGCGGAAGGCCCTGGGAGGTGAACGCCAGGCCAGTCACGGGAGAGAGGAATACAGGCAGCGTGATGTGGTCCCTGCAAGGAGAGGCCACCCCACTGCCATGGACAGCGGCGCTGCCTGCCCAGAAGTTTCCCCTCTTCTGTTCCTCCTCTCGTGCGTGTTTTCCTCATGAGTCCTCAGTGAGTGAGCACCTTGCTTTTTCTTAGTGCAGGATGGAGACTTTCAGCCCACCGACAGGTTGGGGAAATGTCTCTTTGAACAGGTAGCCAAGGTCGGTGTCAAGGAAGAGGTGGTCTTGAGTGGATTCCACTCTGCTTGCAGCCTTGCCCTGGTCCACATTGTCTCCAGCCGCTTTCTGGAATCTCTGGGAACTCCTGAAAGGCAGTCCTTGTGACATGTGTGAATACTATTCAGCCATAAACGATGACTAAGATGGTAGGCATGGAAAGTGGGGCTTCGGGAGACAGCCAGAAGGGCGATTTAAAGGTGACAGGCTCGAAATATACGAATCAGATGCATGTGGGGTTCAGACAGTTGACTGAGCAAGTACAGAAATGGGGAGCCCTGGGCTTCTAGCAGTTCTTGGATGTCTGCTCAATTTCAGTGGTGGCTGGTTTGTTGATGGTTGTTAAATCAGTTAAATTTTATTTATTATTTTTCCATAGCATTGTTTTGTTTGCTGGGTCCTTGTTGGTTATCCCTCTTAAATATAGTAGTATGTAGATGTCCAACCCAAAAAACAAAAGCAAGCACATTCAGGTCAGGGTATCAAGGAATCAGCAAGTGCCCAGCAGTAAGTGGCCCTTTTGCCAGGTGATGGATGGTGACCTGTGTCCTCATCATTGAAGCACTTTTTGTCTTAGGCTTAGGAGTGTATAGGGCTTTCCTTGTGGCTCAGATGGTAAAGAATCCACCTGCAATGTGGGAGAGCTGGGCTCAATGACCTGGGCTCAATCCCTGGGTTGGGAAGATCCCCTGGAGGAGGGCATGGCAACCCACTCCAGTATTCTTGCCTGGGGAACTCTTGTGCACAGAGGAGCCTGGAGGGCTACAGTCCATGGGGTCGCAAAGAGTCGGACACAGCTAAGCAGAGCCCAGATGAGATGCTCGTCGTCTTTCCCTTTGACACCCCCGCCCCCCAATAATTTAGGTATGCTGCCACCAGGTGGCAGTGACATCTCAGTGTCAGCAGCCTGATTTCATTCCCGTGACTCTGCCACTCAGTTTTGATGAGATTGAAGGGAGGCACTCTCCCCTTCCTTACAAAATGGCTAAGAACCACAAGGTGTCTTCGAGGTGCTGCTGGCTGGTGAAATGAGCGAAGAGACCCAGGGTCTGAGTGCTGGCTCTGCAGCCGACTCACCTTACGGTCTGCGTAGAGCCAGCACGAGCTCGCTCAATCAGGTGCAGGGCCTGTCTGGGCGCTTTCCTGTCCCTTGTCATTCATCACCTTGCCATTCAGGGCTCAGAGAGGTCCGGTGACTTGCCCAGAGTCGCACAGCAGATTCCAGTATGGATCCAGGGGCTGCCCCGCCCCCTGCCCCATCCACCTGTACCTGATCCCGAGCTTCGGCCTCTTGGCCCAACTCGGGATGTGTCCCGGTTCTCCTGCCTGATACCGCCACTCTCTCCTCCATATTTACCACCGATCGTTTGGGATTTTTCTTTTTTCTTTCCTTTGCTTTTCTCTACCTTTAACTTAAAATCAATAGAACATCAAAATTTAGGACATTTGAAATCCCACAACCTCAACTTGAGTTTTTTAATTCTCCAAATGTTGTATTTATCGTTTTTCCCTTAGACCCAATGCATGTGCGTGTTGTGGCTGCAGGACAACATAGAGAAAACTTTCTGCTTGTAAAGAATGCTATCTCTTACCTGCTGTGTTCCCGTACTTTATGACGTCTTTACCCAGTAGTACTGTGACCCCACCACGGCTTTCTCCACAGGTGTGGTATCCAAGGGGGCCAGAATCAGTGTTTGGGGCTTAAAAATACCTAGTTATTCCAGTGGTGTGTAGAGAATGTAGTTCAGTCTACTCAACAGAATCTTCTTTTCTAGAATTTAATCTCAATAGGATCAGGGCGGATTGGGATGGAGGTGTCTTAAAAGGCTCCTTAGGGGAACCGTAAAGAAAAACAAAAAGTCCAAGCTTGAGAACCACAGCTCTAGAATTGATCTCCAGGTGCACTGTGGAACAGGCAGAGTCTGAGTCCAGTACCCGTGTGACGTCCTCGCCTCCATCCTGGGGGGCCCGCGGCTCTCGTGGCCTCAGCTCTGAACTCCAGGGCACCCCAACCGTCCCAGCCCAGCAGGAGCATTTCCTCTGAGGGGCACTGTGCTTTGAGGGTCATCTCAGCTCATCAGATGGTCTGCTGCTGTTGATGTTTGCAAGTGAGGGACTCCTAGCCACACTTGTCCAAGATCCCAAGGCCCCCAGAAGGGGACAGGGGGTGACCCTCAACGTCCCAGGCTCTGGGCCCCCTTCCCTGCCCCCTCCTGTCTGCAGGCAGCTCTGCTGTTCCTCCCCGCCTCCTGCCCTGGGGCAGGCAGGTCAGGGAGGTGCAGGGGGCCCGGGGCCCGGAGGAAAAAGACAGGAGCGGGCTGGGATGGCGGCCAGCCCCCCAGGGTGCGCCGGAGCAGAGCGCTGTCCTTGGGGCTCCCTGGAGAGGCTGGCCCTGCCCTGCTGGGTTTGGTTGGTTTGGCCCCCGAGGCCAGGCTGATCCCTGGGGGTGTGAAAGCATAAACAGTCGTCCTAGGTTAACGAGGCCTCGTTTCTGCACTTGGAAGCCACGTCCTGTGGACATAGGCCTGTGGACATAGGCCTATCCCGGCATGTCAGGCTGTGAGGGGCCAGGCTGGCTCTGTGTGATAGAGCCAGGGTGTGCTTCAGGCGGGAGGGGCCAGGGTGTGTTTAGAAAGCTGGGAGGAGACGGGCTCGTCCCTGGGTTCAAGGCGAGAGGTCCACTGCTTGAGCTGTGCAGGACAGGCCGGCCTGTCTGGCTGCGCCAGGCCCTGGACTATAGGCCCTGGGGGCCCGGCTGGGGGGAGACGTGCCCTAAGCTGCCCCGGAGGAGCACGGTATGCCTGCTTCATGCAGCTGGCACTTCTGGTGCCTCCAGCTCTGAAAACCACCTTCTCGCTTCCTGAGAGGGGTTTCTGGGTCATTGCCCAGAAGTCTTGAAAACCAAGACTATATACCCTCTGGGGGAAGCTGGAGAAATCCCAGTCCAGGCCCCCATCCTCCCCGGCCGGCTGCCCGGCCACACCGCTGCCCACCCCCTGCATCCATGAGCAGAGGTTTCCCAGTCCCTGAGGCAGCCACCGCTGCTCGGTCACCCCTGCCTGGGGCCTGTCCCTCTGCTGGACAGAGTAGGTGGGTCTAGAGGAAGCTAGGGTCCGTGTATGTGTGCTGTGGGGAGACTGTGTTTGAGTGCACTGGGTGTGGGGTGTGTTTATTGGGGCCTCAGTTTTCTCATCTGTGAAATGGGAAGATCACTAGCTAGCACCTCCCTCACAGGTCAGTGTGAAGACGGACTGCCCTGCCAGGGCTGTGGGAGCATCACCACACACGCCCTGCTCAGGGCGACCAGCATGTGCTCAGCAGGTGCAGTCTGTCCTCAGGGCGCTGCCTGGGAGCACCCCGTCAGTACGCCTGCCGGAGTGGTTCTGCATGATCCCAGCTCCCCTGTCTCATGGATAAAGGGGACCAGGGGACGAAGGCCACTGCCAAGGACAGATGCCCTTCATGGTGTCACGATCCAGCTTCCACATCATGCTCCTCCTGTGCTGAGCCAGTGCCAGCACCTCGCTCATTGCCCTGTGGGATCCCCACAACCCCGAAAAGGGGCCTCAGCCTCCTGTCTCCCAGTTTCACAGATGCAGAGGCCTAGGCCGAGAGGTTGAAACGCTTGCTCAAAGGCCCGCGGCTACTTAGTGGCAGAGCGGGAGCTCGAACACAGGCTTGACTCCAGCACCTGGGAGTGCAGCCCCTGGAAGCGGGGCTCCCACTGCCCACGTGGTGCACACAGATGCACACCCACACCGGCAGCTCCCCCCCACACACCTGCAGGCTTGTGCTCTGCAGCGTCCCCGTCGCCTTTCAGCCCTCATGCCTCATGTGCCAGGGGCTGTGGCGTCCTGTCTCCAGAGGCATTTCACAAGAGCTTTACATTTTCCCCTGAGCCTCAGAGCCGTCACCGAGAGGATTACGCGAATTAACCTCTGACGTGGCAATCCCCTGCTTTTCTTGGGAGAGCTGATTTTCCGGGACATGGCAGATCCTCCTGGGCCTGGCCCCAGAAGGTCACGCTTAGGACCGGCCACTTACACATCTGCCCAGATGCGCGGTGTCCCCCAGGTCCCCAGACTCGAGCTGCGCGGCTGTCACCTGCCCGCGCCTCACTCCTGTCCCCTGGAGCCCTGAGCCACGGGGCGCCTGAGTGACTCGCGCCGGGCTCGATGAGTGACTCGTGTCGGGCTTGATGTGTCCGGAGGGAAGGCGGCGACCCGTGCTCACTTCCTGCCGTTTTCATGCGGCCTATCCCCTTGCCCCACCACCTGCTCCCCTCTTTAGTGATGGTGAAATCACCCTTACGGCCACGGCGAGGCCAGTGACCGCCCTGCTTCCGCCAGTCCCCGCCTAATGGCGGGTCTCACCCTCTAATGCTCTTCCAAGCTCTGTCTCCCTTTGCATGGACCTCTCAGCAGCTGTGACCAGGTCCTTAAACATGTCAGCGTGTCCATCACATCTGTGAAGAGGTCATGCACAGCTGACCACAGGGCCTGCTGTTGGGCATTTGTGCAGTGCCCGTTCTCCTCAATTACAGACAATGAAGTCATGACCATCCACTGTAGCCAGGCTTTTACTTCTTTCGAACTCCTCTTTCAGGACACATTTCCAGAACAGTGGGTACTAGGTAGAGAGTAGGGATGTATTTTCTTTGGTGACTCTTTCCATATATTGCTAATTCGCCCCCAAGAAAAATATTTCTAGCCCCAGACTGCCCAGGTTCCAACCCTGGCTCCACCCCGCCATGGGCCGTGGGACCCCTGGACTGGCTACTTTCCTCCGTGGACCTCTTTTTTTTCCCCTCCTGAATAAAGCGGGGGTCACATTAAGACCAAGGCTCTTAGGCTGCTGTGAGAGTCACATGGGTTAATAGCAGTAAAGAACTTAGAAATGGCACCTACCATTGTGAATAAGCCTTGGGTCAGTGTTGATTCTTCTTTTTTAACGATCAAGGTCTCTTTCCCTTTGTGTTGATAGTTTCCAGAAGACAGGGCTCTGGAAAAAAGAAGGCTGGTGCAAACAGCACGCGTGCCACCCTCCCCCAGGCAGCCCCTGGCAGGCGTCACTAGTCAGTCACTGCGCTCAGTGCCCACCCCCGGGGCAGACCCTTTCTCCACGCAGCCCCTGCGGGTCACCCTGAGTTAACAGATGGAGCGAAAGCTCTCCCCGACCCCTGCCTCAGTGACCGCCCGGACCCTTGGAGGCTGGGCGTGCCTGGGAATCCACATCCAGTCCCGTCGGCTCCGGCCCGTGTCTCTGAGGCTTGTTCTGCTTGTTCTCGGGAGCCTTTGCCAAGCTGCCCCGAGAGATCATGAATGTCGGCCTTCTGACCCTGAGCAGGAAGGTGAAACCGGGGTGGGGAGCAAGTCGGGAACGGCCAGGAGAGGCCTCTTCAGTCCTTCCACAGGCCCAGCCACAGGTCGGCTTCCTCCAGGCCCAAGAGGCAGGAATTCTGTCCAGATTAGTTTCTGGCACTTGGTCAAAGAGGGCTTTGTGACTTCCTAAGAGGGATCAGAGGGATTCCACAGAGAACCGTGAGAGGGGGGCTCCCCCGCCAGGAGGCAGGGGGCCCGTCACCGTCCAAGACTCCGGGGGGTGCCCAGTGGGAGGTGCCCCCTGTGGCAGAGCCGAGCCCAGGGAGCAGAGGCCCTTCTCGAGGCGAGTCCAGCCAGGCTGCCTCTGTACCTGCGCTCATCACACCCCGCGAGAGGCTGCGGTCTCCAGCGACTCATAGCTGCAGCTCCTGGCCCCCGGTGGGTCGTCAGGGGCCCTGAAGCTAATAACACGGGAAGCTTCAGGGATTGAAACTAACAAGTGGCAGAGGGCAGAGCGCCCTGGGGAGGAGAGCTCTTGTGGGCTTTCCTTGCGGTAACCAGAGAGAACAGTTACTAGGTGCCTACTCGCGTCCAGGGCTGCGCCGGGGGCTCTGGTGGACGTACTCTGCCAGTCTTCTCAAAGGCAGGTTCCTTTGGAAGGGGGAGCGGAAAGGGCCAAGGAGCTCGTCCACAGCCAGAACCAGGCGGAGCTGAGATTTGAACCCTGGATGGTTGATGGGTCTCCAACCTGCTTCTTTTGGCAGAAGGGGGCACCACCTTGGGCATGGAGGGGGTGGGCGGCATAGTCCCCTGTCCTCCCACTGAGGCAGGGAGGCCCCAGTGAGCATCAGGCCTTTCCTCGCCCAGAGTTCTCTTTGAAACTGACATAGAGCAATTTGCTCTGTGTTTGAAGTAGACTTTTCACTGAAGGGCTGGCATACACGTAAGTACACAGATCAAAAGGTGCCATGGATGGAGCTCCACAGAGGCTTATAGACTTGGTCTTGTAACCGCCCAGATCGATACAGAGAACGCGACCGCCTCCCTGGAGCACCCCTCCCCAGCTCCCCTGGCCCCTGTGCACCCCCCCACCAAGGGGCCCGTTCTCCTCCCTTCCCGCAGCATGGATTCGTCTGACACGGACCTCACCTTCACGTAAATGGAGTCACACAGCCTAAACTCCTGCGTGCCTGGCTTCTTCGGCCCAAAGTTACATTTTTAAGATTTGTCTGTGCAACATGTAATATCCTGTGTAGTAGTGATTTGCTTCACTCACTAGTGTTCTGTTAAATGAATAGACTATTAATTTGTTCATTCTGTTACAGACAGAGATTTCCAGGTTGGGGCTATTACAAACAGAACCGTTATAAACACGTCTCTTAGTGAGCATATGTTTACATCCTTTTGAGGTCAGGCCATTGGGCAGGCAGAGGGTCCCTTTTGCTGGACGCTTCCCGAACAGTTATCCAAAGTGATCCAAACCAGTTTATACACCTGACAACGAATACAGGAGTCCTGAGGTGGGACATTTAAAATTGCATTTATTAAGGTTTCCTCTGACTAGTAAAAAGGACAGAGAAAACTGGAAAAAAAAACAAAAAAGTGCCACCATCCATAGAACTCTGTAAACGCGTTTAAGTTTAAAAAGAAAAGATGGAGCTGTAATTGAGACATAACAAAATGCACACATCTGTTGGGTCGCGTGGGTCTTGACTGCTGTCCTCACTTGGCTCGCTTAGACCCGGGCTCCCATCAGGCCGGACAGTTCCCTCCTGCCGTCTTGCCTTTCAGTCCCTCCCTCCCCCCACCAGATATCTGCTGAGGCAGCTAAGACCAGTGACAGCTACACATGTACTCGGTCCTGGGGAAAATTCTGAAAGGTGTGAAATGCGCAGTCTCTCCTCCCTCAAGTTCCTTTTCCCGAAGGCAGCCCTGTTAGTTTCATAGAGCCCTTCAGAAGGTTGTCATCAGAGTTCCTTTTAAAGCACTCTGCGGATTTCATTACCCATGCTGGGCGTTCCTTGCTCCCTCAGCGTTCTGTCACGTCTCGTGGTTGATCTCACACACAAGCACTCGGGTCTGCCTACCTCGTTGCTTTTTACGGTTCTGTAGTAGTTCGTGCAGACAAGGGTCAAGCCCGGCGGGACCTAAATCTTGGAGTGAAACCCTGTTGTTCAGACGGGAAGTTGAGTATCTGACAGAAAGGACAGGTGTTGCTGCTGCCCATTACCCGTGGGCCAGGGACAGCGAGGGGCACCTGATGTAGCCGCCCCCCTGCGGAGCCCTCTAACCTTCGCACTCCAAAGGTCGAGTGCAGAGCCCCGAGGGCCCGGAGGAGGCGCCTGCTTGAGCCCCAGGGCAGGAAGCAGGGGATTGGGGTTTGTACCACATCCCTGGGACCCCAAGCCTGTCCCTGCCCCGCGCTGCCCCAGCTCTGGGCTCGGGGACATCAGACACCCCACAACACCCACATGACAGCCTTCCCCAGGCCTCAGGAGGGGCGAGTGACAGCCGGCTCGCCGCACAGCCAGGAAAGAAGCACATTTGTGGGTTGTTTCTCTCTCTCCCAGACGAGGAGGGGGCCCAGGGGCTCAGCGTGTCATCCCACGCACACTTTGACGGGGCTGATGACTCACCCCACCACACAAGGAAGCCTTCCACGTAAACGCTTTGCGGGTGAACTTGTTTTCTGCCGTTTAAGGCAGAATTTTTTTCTCTCCCTTTCTCTTTCTTCAAATAAGTCTGTAAAACGTAAATGGGAGGCTGTCTCTTGACCAGGAAGACCTTCTGTTCTACAGGAATCTGTCTGGGGGGTGGGCAGTGAGCCCCCCCAAGTTGGGGAGGCTGGCAGTTCTCAGCAGGGTGGGGCGGGCATGCCATTCTGGGTTTGCCTCTGAGGCTCCTTCCTGCCTGTTGGCTCAGAAACAAAGCCAAACAGAGCCTCCAAAAAGAGCAGCGCCTGTCCCAGCAGAAGGACTAGGTCCTTGCCTCACCTGGGGATCAGAAAATACCCCAGGGGCAGGCCACTCTCTGGATGTAAAGGGGTTTGGGAGGGAGGCTGATTGATTCTGAGACAAGGGCAGAAGCGCCACGGCCCCAGTGGCCGTCGTCTGCACCTGCTCCCCTGGTGCCCTTTTAGACCCCAAGGATGGTTTTGCAGAAAACTCTGAAATGGACAGAGAGCCCCTGTCCAGGGTCCTAGAGCCACCCAGATGGAGCCTGCGGACCTTGGCGGCTGGACACCACAGTGGCTTGTGTCCAGGTGGGAGCTGCAGAGGCGGCAGGGACCAGGCAAGTGCCAAAGTATAGGATCCTTTGGCAGAATGGATGCCATTCTGAGGTCATCCTTTGTCTGACCTCTGGGCTGGAACCAGTGTCCAGGAGCCCACGGACCTTGAAAAGCACACCGAGGAGGCCGGGGACCAGCTCGACACTGAGTGGAGGTGGTGGGCTGCTGCGGACCCTTGGTGACTGTTGGCTCTCAGAGCCTGTGAGCATCTGTGATGAGCTTTCCGTCTACAACAGTTTCTGTTTCCTTCCAGGCCTCTCCACCACAGTGGGCCCACCGTGGCTCACTGGTTCTCAAAGCGGGGCTCCCAGAGCAGAAGCCACTATGTGGTCTGGAAACTTACTAGCGATGCACACCTCTGCCTCATGAACTGAAAGGTGGGGAGGAGAGTGTAGCCCGGTATGCTTTCCAGATGACTCTGGTACACACTGCAGTTGGAGAGCCTTGCAGCACCTTGAAGGAAGGGGGGAAAGCGCAGCAGACACATACTGAGTGTCCACTGTGTTCCAGCCACTTCATCCAGCCCTGTTGAGGCCGTACAGTGTCCCCGGGAGGTAGGATTCAGTTCAGTTCAGTCGCTCAGTCGTGTCCAACTCTTTGTGACCCATGGACTGCAGCATACCAGGCCTCCCTGTCCACCACCAACTCCCGGAGCTTACTCGAACTCACCTCCATTGAGTCGGTGGTGCCATCCAACCATCTCATCCTCTGTCGTCCCCTTCTCCTGCCTTCAGTCTTTCCCAGCATCAGGGTCTTTTCAGATGAGTCAGTTCTTCGCATCAGGTGGCCAAAGTATTAGAGTTTCAGCTTTAACATCAGTCCTTCCAATAAACACCCAGGACTGATTTCCTTTAGGATGGACTGGTTGGATCTCCTTGCAGACCAAGGGACTCTCAAGAATCTTCTCCAACACCACAGTTCAAAAGCATCAATTCTTTGGCGCTCAGCTTTCTTTATAGTCCATCTCTCACCTCCATACATGACTACTGGAAACACCATAGCCTTGACTAGACGGACCTTTGCTGACAAAGTAATGTCTGTGCTTGTTAACATGCTGTCTAGGTTGGTCATCGCTTTTCTTCTAGGGAGCAAGTGTCTTTTAATCTCACGTCCCCATTTTGCAGGCCAGAAAACTGACTCTCAGAACAAAGAACTTTCCCCCATACCTGAGCCAGAACTTAGGCCCAGGCCTGAGCCTCCTTTTTGTCCCTCGTGGCTTGAGACCACTGAGATCAAGTGTGACGGCTTTGGGTTGCCTCTGCCAGCATCTCCTCCACCACGTGGGCCTCCCTGACTTCACTGCCATGAATGCCCTCCAGGTCCCACCCCTGGGTCTGCCTTGACCTTGCCCTGGGCCTGCCTGAGGGACCTTGCTGTAGACTCCTGCTCCCCACGAGACCCCCTTCTCAGGAACGTGGGAGGACACCCTCCCCCTTTGATTTGAGCACACCTTTGTTGCCTGCCTGGACAGGGACGCTGATGATCCACTGCGGGTGAATTAATTGGGGAGCTGGGTCCTTTTCCAGGGCGCTCATAAATTAAGGCCCTTTGCAGCAGGAGCCATGGCTCCAGCCCAAGAGGAGGCAGCCTGGCGAGGCCTCGAGGCTCTCTGCACGAGGCTGGAGTGGATCGGGTGCCTTTGAAGTCCTGCGAGTGCCAGATAAATTCTGAGTCAAATAAACAGCAGAGGCCCCTGTCGAGATGCTACCGCCTGAAGCCAAGCACGGGAACTCCTTATTTGGGATAGAGAGTTCCCTTTCTCGGTCCCAAGGCAAACAGCCCCATGCTGTCCTCTGCCTTTCAGGGGAGCGAAACTCGCTCTGGGCGTCTCTCCCACATGGCAAAAGAGGAGCAGCCTTGGTACCGTATTTGTGTTTTTTAATTTATTTGTTGAGTCTGCCAGGGGTGATTCCTTAAAGACAGCCTTTCCTGTTAGTGATGAACACACCCTGGGTTGAGTTTATAATTATGGAGAAGCAGGACACGTCTCTGGGTATGGGAGAGCCTGGAGGCGGGGTAGGCTTTGATCCTGGGGAACGTGGAAGACCCTGTTGGACCCAGGGGGCCCCCTTGGGGGCAGGCAGTGGTCCCTGGAGAAGAGCTCCATGACACAGTGCCTGGAAAGGGTCCAGCTGTCTGGTCAGGGGACCGCCCTGCCGGGTCCCTGATGCATGGCGGTCACAGCTCCCGATGACCTCTGCCCAAAAAGGCTGCACAGAGGAGTTGTCCAGAGCTCTGGCTGAGGTCAGGAGAGAAGACTTCTGCTTGCTTGATTTTCATTTTCTAAATGTACATGCTACCTCTGCCCGGTGACATTTGAGGTGGCTTATAACAACACTCAGCATGGGAAAATGTATTCTAATCGATGTGGGGCCACTTCCACCCACAGGGTGTGGATGCAGAGACCCATGTATATAGCATGATGCCCTTTGTGTAAAACAAAAGGAAGACCCGAACAACGAAGCTGGGAGCAAAAACCAGCTCTCTGTATGTGTGCATTTGATTGCATGTGGCCAGGGAGGACGATCGGAACTGATACCCCCAGGGGTTAACAGACTGGCCCATCGCGTGTTTGTTTTTTTAATAAGAGATTCCGGAGGACCCAGCCGCCCCACCTCCACCCCCGGTCATTCTCCAACAGCGGAGCGTGGCCCTAAAAGCCTGTAATATTTATCATCTGGCCCCTTCCCAGAAAATGTTTGCCGACCATGGGTGCTGGGGGAGGGTGTGGTGGGGGACAGAGGTGAGGTTAAAAAACAAGCCAGCCTGTATGATGTGGGCTGGATTCATGTACCCTTTTAAGGGGGGGAGGGTGTGTACTCAGAGAATCCATGCAACGATGGACACCAGCTCACAACCGTGCCGTTGGTGAGCATGCCCCTCCCAAACAGCACTCTGTAGGAGTCTGGGTTTCTGGTGAACGTCTTATCATTTCAAAAACGAGGTGATTGACTGAAACAGTGAAAAATCAAGGAGAACAGGATCTCAGATACTTTCCAGCTCCTTCTAAGAAGTTCTGCCCAATTTTAAGGATTCTGTGGACAGGGACGCCACCACCTCCATGACCCCAGTTTCTAAAAATCTTTGCGGGTGTTTCTCTTTCCTGCTCTGGAGTTAAATGGACAGCAGAGCGCTGGCTTCCTGCAGCAGTTTGAAACGCTCAGTGAAGCCGAAGCTCTTCCTCGGTGCCCCCACTCACCACCAGCACGGTGGTCGTCCCCTCCCCACCCGTGTGTGTGCTCCTACACTTAACGTGGCTCGTGGGGCTGGAGTCCACGGCAGGGCTGCTGGCCACTTGTCATTCCTTTTACCTGCTGGCTGGGGTGATCTTGCGCGTGACCATGGTTAGTTCAGGCATTTCCCTGTCAATGGGCATTTAGGGGTTTCTCGTCACCTTTATTCTCTCTCCAGACTTAACTATCTTGAATCAATGCCCAGTGGCTAGCATTTATTAAATGCCTAGAAGGTTCAGTGTGAAATATCACATTTAAGCTCGTCAGAACTGCCAGAGGCAGGCATGACTCTTAGGCCTATTTTGCAGATGAGGAAACTAAGGTTCAGAGAAGTGGTATGGTTTGCCTGAGGCTGCACAGCTCACATGGAGAAGGCAATGCCACCCCACCCCAGTACTCTTGCCTGGAAAATCCCATGGAAGGAGGAGCCTGGTAGGCTGTAGTCCGTGGGGTCGCTAAGAGTCGGACACGACTGAGCGACTTCACTTTTCACTTTCATGCATTGGAGAAGGAAATGGCAACCCACTCTAGTGTTCTTGCTTGGAGAATCCCAGGGACAGGGGAGCCTGGTGGGCTGCCGTCTATGGGGTCGCACAGAGTCGGACACGACTGACGCGACTTAGTAGCAGCAGCAGCCCAGCTCACAAGCAGCAGAACAAATGTCTGACTGCAGAGATGCCCCACTCTGCACACACCTGAGGGACAAAGCAGGGGTGGGACTGAGCCTACCCTGTGAGTCCTCTGTGCCGAGGACCCCGAGTCCGCCCTGTGCCAACGTCCTCCCAGGAGTTCCCTCTGCAGCTTCCCCGGGTGTCCAGCACACTCCGTGGACAGCAGTGAGGGGGCAGGTGGACAGGTGTCCCCGCCCAGCCTCCCTCGAGGCAGCACAGGACCAGGGCTTCTGTGCTCAGGTCATCAGCTGGGGGTGGGCATCAATGAGCGAGCAAGGAGACGGGCTCAGGCCTTTCCCAAGAAGAGAAAGTGAAAAGTGAAAGTAGTCACGCAGTCGTGTCTGACTCTTTGCGACCCCATGGACTGTAGCCTGTCAGACTCCTCTCCATGGAATTCTGGAGTGGGTTGCCATTTCCCCCTCCAGGAGATCTTCCTGACCCAGGGATCGAACCTGGGTCTCCTGCATTGCAGGCAGATTATTTACCATCTGAGCCACCAGGGAAGCCCAAGAAGAGACAACCCAGCAGATTCCAAGGGTAAGCTGGGAGATGCTGCTGAGAGCAGGGGCCCCTGCTATCACCTCTGCATGAGAAAAGGATGGGAAGGGCCAGCTCAAATGGCAGAAGCAGGACAGCAGGGAGGCCAGGAGCCAGGCTCCCCGGGGTCCGCCTTGCTCTCAGGCTCGCCAGCTGTGTGAGTTTCCCCTGATAAAGGACCACAAACTGGGTGGCATCAGACAACACAAGTGTGTCATCTCTCGGACGTCAAGGTGTGGGCAGGCTCCTTCCTGGCCTCTTGCAGCTGCTGGGGGCTGCCATACTGCTTGGCTATCCCTCTGCGGGTGGGAGCCTTGCTCCCATCCCTGCCTGGGTCCTCGCCTGACCTTCTCCCTGTGTGTGTCTTCCCCTGACCTTTTTATGGGGACCCACCCTGCTCCAGCATGACCTCATCTTCCCTTGATGGCGTCTGAAAAGACCTATTCCTAAAGAAGGTCACAGCTGCAGACACCAGGGGTTAGGACTTGGATATACCCCGTGGGGGACGTAATCCACAGCACCAGCTGCGTGACCTCAGGCGAGGCATCAACCCCTCCTTGTCCCCTTCCATGTGTCACAGGGAGGAGAGCGCATGCCTGCCCCCTGGGGAGGAGCAGACCAGGCCCGGGGGTTGGCTTCATGCAGCTCTTACATGCAAGATGCTTCAAAGTGCAGACTCTCCAGCCCCGAGGGCTCTACTGAGTTAGCACCTGCCTTTTAACTTGCCCCACTGCAGGTTTGCAGTGGGCGGGGGTTATGGGTCTGGTGTGGTAGCTGATAACGGCCAATACCTCTCACTACAAAAGAAAGCTCATGGCAGTGATGGGATTTCAGCTAAGCTATTTCAAATCCTCAAAGATGATGCTGTTAAAGTGCTGCTCTCAATATGCCAGCAAATTGAGAAAACTAAGCCGTTTGTAGCTCTCTTTCTGATTCTTAATCTCCTCCCTTTGACAAATACTGAGAGCACCTTCCACGTGCCCTCAGCGGTTCCAGCCTCCACACAGAACAGGGAGGAGACAGACAAGGCGTGATCCCTTCCCCAAGGAGCCAGAGCTGAGAGAGGAGAAGGGCCACCTAGAATTTTCTCAGTGCAGTCAGTCGGATCCATGGGTGGACTGGATTTTGCCAAGGGTGCAGCAGTCCCCAAGAGCTAAGTAGGATGTGGTACCCAGCTGCCAGCCTGGCACCACAACTAGTTCATCGCTTCACCAGCCAGATGCTTGGTTTCCCAGGCAACCAGCCGATGCTCCAGAGACGACAAGCGGGACACTGTGCCCGCTTGTCTGCTGTTTCCTTGGAAGCAGTAATGACTGCAGGGAGACCGCCTCCGGTGGGCACTCAAGGGGCAGAGTGCCAGGATCTCTCCCCCCTGTTTCACACAGATTGCCCAACTCTCCAGGCTTCCCGGGCAGATGTCAGCTAGGCACCCAGCTGCAGCCAGTCTCCAGCTGCCACTGGGCTCAGCTCCTCAATTTGAAGGGCTTGTTTGTTTCAACAGGAGGCAGCAGCATCGATTGAGGCAGAGAAAGCACTCAGGTGTGCCCCTCAGAGTGGCATGACGGCCGGGGACTCAGGATCCAAAGCTGGACCTGAGTCCCAGCTCCAGCTCTGGCTCTGACCAGCTCCTTGACTTAAGGACTCTCTCAGCCTCAGTCTTCTTAATTGTAAAATGGAGCTAATCACGCTGTTTACATTGACATGATCGTCAGTGAGTGGGTGTAACATGAATGTCAATGAGTGATTGTGAAAAATTTTGAAGGTGCTTCGTAGAAGAGGGGCTGATCTATGGGGAGCCCTCCAAAAACCGTGGTGGCTGGTGCTCTTGTGTTGCTTGTCACAACCCATTATCCCGGAACACAGTGCACCCAGGTAGGGGTGGCCAGTACTGCTGGAAACAGTGGCTCTGTTAGGGTGGGCTGACAGGGGAGCACCAGGGCTAGGCTCGTGTCTCGCTTTGTGCCTTTTCCTCTACTCCCTGCCCCTCCGTACTAGAGCCAAAGGCCCCACTCACTCAGAGTAGGTGTCCCGACATCCATCCTGATAAACCCAAGTCCTGGAGGGTGTACCTTGATTCATCCGTCTGTTGGTTGGTCGGTCCAGCAGTAACAGTCCAGTAACTGTATTGACTAAGCTGGAGTCTCTGCAGAGTCTGCAGGGGTGGCTGAGAGGGTATGATGGTCTCAGGGTGATGATCTAGACTTGGGCCCAGATGGGCGATCAGGAGGTGACACATGTGGGGCAGTCACAGACCTGGGTTGATTCTGAAGGCAAAAGGATGGTGCTTCATGCAGAAAGGATTTAACAGAGGCTGTTCCAGAGGATGAAAGAGAGGGTCAAAAGTCCCCACTCCAATGTCAGGGACCACACATCTCCACTCCCTGCGCCCCCAGCCCAGAAGCACACTGGCATGGCAGGGATGGTGGGCCGCCTGGCACAGTCAGCATGCACACTCACTGCGAGTTTGGGAGAAATAAGGCGGTCAGAGGCCTGTCCAGGAGTCAGGGAAGCCAAGGAAGTCACCCACATGGTTATTCTCCCCCGGAGTGCAGAAGACAATGGGGGAGAAGCCCCTGTAGGCTTTGGAGGGGAGGCCAGCGGAGCTGCAGAGCCCAGGCAGGTGGGCGGGGTGCTGCTCACACACCGGCCCTGAGGGATGGGAGGGGCCGCGAGCCTGTGGCTGGTCCTCCGGGGCAGGGGTGACCGAGGGGACATTTAAGACTTCAGGACAGCGCCCAGTGTGGCAGCCGCCAGCCCCGTGTGGCCGTGGAGACACCGAATGCTCAGCTGTGTTTCCTTTCAGTCTGTTTCAGCCTAAGTGGCCGGCCACAGGCTTTCGAAAGCTGGTGGCTTTTGAGCTGGGCGGCCCAGCTTCAGGACGTCCCCTGGCACAAAAGAAGTTGTCGAAGCCGGCCCAGCTCCAGCCTGGCTCCTCCCCGCCCCCGCAGCCCCGGCGCCCCGGCTGCCGCCCCATATGTGACGGGCGGGGAGCATGCGTGCTCGCGTGAGCCCGGCCTCGGAGGCTGCGGCAAGCCCAGGCAGCAGCCGCCCCGCCACCGGGAGGCGCGCCCAGCCCCTCCTGAGTCACGCCGAGGGCCGTCTCCGCGGCGGCGCCGGCGGGCTCCGCTCTCCCAGGCCGAGGAGCCGGGCGTCTCGTCTGCCGGAGAGATGGCGGAGGTTGCCCAGGTAACGCCCCCTCCCTGGTAAGCGGAGGGCGAGGACTGCAGTGGAGCTGCGGGCTCTGTGGTCTGGGGAGCTACCCGGAGCCTTCCTCCGTCCTGCCTGCGCGGGGTCACTCACCCTCGGGACCCGGGTGATCAGAGTCAGAGTTGCCGTTCAGCCGGGAACGGGGCTGAGTGTTTGTATATGTTATCCCCTCACGGACTGGGCACGGCAAGCCTGGTAGTGGTCGCTGTCGTCTCTCGCTGCGGACAGGGCAGCAGGGTGTCGGTAACAGACGGTAAGCTCTGTGAGCACTGGGGTCTGTCTGCCTTGCTCCCCACGGGTAACCTTAGCACTTAACTCGGTGCTTGGCAGACCATACTAGATGGTGCCCAGCAATATTGCTGGCTGGTTGGAAAGATGGATAGCGCTTGGCTGGAGCGGATAGATGGGTGGATGAATGGAGGAGTGAATAGGTGAAGGGGTAGATGAAGCAGAGCTCCGATCTGAAGTCTGCTGATTGCAAAGCCTGCACGCCTAATCGCGAAGCCATACTGCCTCTGACTTTGATACCCTCCACCTGCATGGGCGGGGATTTTTTATAAGAAAAAAAATAAGAAACATATAAATTTATGTGTATATAATTTATATAAGTTATTATTTATATAAATAAATATATAAATATGTAAGAAAATACCTTAATCAAGATGTAAGATTGAAAAATTCACCTATTGTGAGTGAATGATTCCGTAATAGTAGTAAATTTATAGTTGTGCGGCCGTCACAATGCAGGTTTACAGTAGTTCCATCATCTGTAAGACGTCCTCATATCTGTTTGCAGTCCTAATCCCTGTTGCCACCTCCCCACCCCAGACACTTTCTGTCTCTATAAATTTGCCTTTTTCTAGACATTTCATGTAAAAAGAGTCCTCTAGTATGTCTGTGGCGTCTGTCTTCTTTCACTTAGCATATTGGTGAGGTTCGTCTGTTGTAGCACATATGAGTGGTTCCATCCTTTTTACTGCCAACTACTATACCATTGTCCAGAGAGACCACTTCCTGCATCTCCATTCATCAGCTAATTGACATTTGGGCTGTTTCCAGTTTGGAGCTATTAGGAACAACGCTGCTATGCATGTTCATGTGTGTGTCTTTATGGAGAGTCTGTTTCTGTTTCTCTTGTGTTGATTTCTAGGAACAGAATTGCTAGGTCGTGTGATAAATTTATGTTTAACGACTTGAGAAACCGTCAAGCTGTTTTCCAATGGTGCTGTACTGATGCAGTGCACAAGGGTTGAATCCACACCCTCGCAACATGTGGTGGGACCTCTTGCTTCTGTCCAGCCTGGTGGGTGCGGAGCGGCGTCTCTCTACCGTCGGAACCTGCGTCTCCCCAACGGCCCCTCAGCTTGAGCTGCATATGCTCTGACTTCTCGCCTGGGTGGGCTTCTGACCCTTTCCAGCCACCGGGTTAGCAAACTTTTTCTTGAAAGGGCCAGATGGCAAATGTTTGGGGCTCTGCGGGCTGCATACAAGCCTGTGGCATATTCTTTTCTGTTGTTTTTTCTTTTTTTTCCCCAACCCTTAAAAAAAAAAATGAGACCGTTCTTGGCTTCCTTGCACAAAAACAAGCAGGGAGACAGCCCCGAGGCTCCTGTCGAAGGAATCCCTTGGCCCATCGGCTTGGGACACAGCAGGAGGTCGCCCACCCCTCTGGTGAAGCAGGCTCAGTGGAGGGGTCCCCACACACACCAGAGCCGAGGGCCGGGCTGCGGGGAGCCTGGGAGTCTGGGTTCCAGAGGTGGCCCCAGCCCAGCCCCGCCATGATTCACCGCCACATGAGCTCATCAGACTGGCTCCTGGGAAGAAATGTGCTGTTTTGTCACCCAAGGCAGAGCTACCAGGCCCTGATCCTGCCTCCGCCCTGTGGCTGTGCCCTGCCAGGGCTCAGAGCTCCTCCTGGGCACTGGCTGCCTGTTCACACCCTGTAACCACGGGTGTCACTGCCGCCCTACCAATGGCTGCCCCCAAGGCCCCCAGAGCCCTGGAGACACATCCCAGCCCTCGTCCCAGGCCCCAAAGCATACCCGATGCCTTCCTGACCGTGTCTCTGGGTGAACCATCTGCGCTGACCCTGACCGGCGTGATAAGACACCTCTCGGGTCCCTCAGAATTGGTTCGTACTGTGAAGCTGCCCACTTTCTAGCCATGTGACCTGGCACAAGTCATGTCACCTCCTGGTTGCAGTAGCCACATCTGTAAAGAGGCTACCAGAGCCCAAGGTAGAAGCGCCAGGCCACCCGCTTCTCGGCCTCTCCCTCCCTGAAGCCTTCTCCCTGTAAACCCAGGTGGTCTGTCTGGGATGTGTCTACAAGAGCACCCTGGCCTGGGCACAGGGCAGCCAGGAGCTCAGGAAGCTGGTGGGTAGCAGCCCAGCCTCCTTGGCCCTTGGCTCCAGGGCCCTGTGTGACCTGCCCCAGCCCTCAGAGGCCCCGCGGGAGTGGCGGTGCCGCCTGCCCAGTCCTAATGCTCCACAACGCCCTGGCAACTCGCTGCCCGTTCCTCCCAGCCCCACTCCCTATCTGCTCTGCACTCTCCATCACCTGCCAATAAATACGCCATCTGCCCCCGGTTCCTTGTCTGAGGTCCTGCTCCCAGGGCCCCTGGCAGGTCCCCGGCTCCTGGGTTGACCGGGAAGGTGGCATGAGCTGACACCCAGAAGTGCCCTGCACGGTGCCCAGCGGGTTGCAGTACGTGCTCATTAAACGTTAGCCCTTGGCAGCCCCTGGGAACTTCGGTGGGGACACCTCTCAGGCAGGGGACCGTGGGAGAGCTGTCGTTCCCCCCCCAAGTCTGTTGAGGGGGGCTGTGTCTGTGAGCCCCAGGCTGGGCATGCCTGGGAGGGACTCGTGGGAATCTGTGCAGGGGCTGGGGCCACCCAGAGGTCCTCTCCCTGGGCCTTGTGTCCCGGAGTCGCGGTGACATCCAGGTGTGGGTACCCAGAGATGGAGGGAGCACGCTCAAGGCCACCAGCCCGCACGGACCAAGTCTAAACAGGAGTTGGCTGAAACAGCCTTCACCGAAGATTAATGATGGCTATTTCTAGGTGGTGGGATCTCTGAGGCCCTTTTTTCATTGATCCTTTCCTCTGTGTTTTTCAGCACGGTTTACATTTCTCACAGTGAGCTTGCACGTTTTCACAAAAAGGATGAAGTCATTATTCTTTCAAAAATAAATAACCTGCAGCTGATTAGAAGAGAGGGTGCTCAAAGCCCAGACTGTAGGCCCATCTGTAGTACACCGTGGGAAGACCTGGCTGCGCGTCCTTGTGGTTTTCTTTGGGGCTTAATATATGGCAAGTTTCTGCAGCCTGTACAGCAAGTTTCTGCAACCATTTCATGGTCATTTAAAAAATTAAGTAATTCTCTGGTCACAGAGCCGATCCACAATGTCCAGGACGCAAAGGAGCATTCATCTTCAGGGTTGGGTCAGGTTCTTGCAAAGTGTCTCTACTGCCTGAGATTTCAGGTGCTGTGTGTCTGCTTGAACCTGGCTGGCCATGCTCCTGGCTGACAGTTGCTGGGACTGAGGCTGGTTACCGTCCCAGGGAAGCCTCAGGAAGCTGGGTGTACCTCCTCATAAGAGAACGGGGTTTGGAGAATACTGCCAGTCACCGTCATCCCCATCAACGGCGTATGTACTGTTCAATAAACAACCCCCCCCCCCCACACACACACAGAAGTTGCCATGGTTTCTTCCGGCCCTTGTAGGATCTAACATGATTGACAAGTAAATGTCTCGACTCTCTTCAGTACCCCACTCGAGGAAAACTGTGCTGTCTTCACGTCAGCAGCTGGAGGGTGTAGAGTAGAAGGAGGTACGGGGAGATGGGGGAGGTGGAGGGTGTGTGGAGAGAGAGGGAGGGAAGGAGACAGACCTCAGATTTACAAGAGAGAGAGCTGGGATGAAGATGGGGAAGCACTGCCAGGCGTGAGCTCACTGAGTTGGGGGTGGGGGTGGAGGTGGTGACGGGCGTGGTTAGCAAGGAAGAGGCTCCAGAACACCATGGAGTGTGAGGGGAGAAAAAAAAAGGCAGAAAGAAAATTAGGATGCTATAATGTCTGGATCCCAGTGGCTTGTAGGTTTCACCCCTTTCAAGTTTCTGAGGAGACCAGTTGAGTTCCCTCTTTGTTCCGTGATTGTGCTCCTTGGACTGTGCTTCTGAGAACAACTCCTTCCAGAGAGGGGACCACACGGGTCCAGTGTTTATAAGGCTTACACAGTAGACAAGGCCATAGGCTGTTTTCGTGCATAATTCCACAGAAGTGGAAACTGAGGCTCGGGAGGTGGGATGCTTCATAGGAAGAACCCGGTCTGTCTGGTTCCACAGTCTGCCTGGGGTTTCCACCACGATGCTTCCCTCAGCACCAAGAGCTCCTCGGTCTGATGTGGACTTTGTCCTCCAGATGTTCCATTCTAGGCCTTTGGGGTCCAGGACCCTTCATCCTTCTTAACTCAGAAACCCAGTAGTCGGGGGGACGCTGGAGGCCTGCGAGTTGGTCTGGGGGCCTCAGGGGACAGCGTGAGACCCTCGCCACCACCTCCCCTCGTTCAGACTTTGGCTCAGAGGCTGTGACATGTCACCCAGCTGGCTGCTGGCTCCGTGACTTTAAAATTAGGTTTTCCCCAGGGAGCAGAGCACTTAATGAAGGAGTTTATCCAGTTAGAAAGAGAGGCTCCCAGGCAAGCCGGGTGGCAGTGAGGCAAGCAGCTGCTGGGACCGCGGCCTTCGGAGAGGGCTTCTGTTTCCATGATGTCAGAGGGCGGAGCCAGCCCGGCCCCTGCCCCAGCCACTCCCCAGCTCTGGGTGCAGAGGCGAGAAGGCACTGTCTTACTTCCACGTGCAGTCTGAGGACCACTCTGGGCTCAGTCTCTGCCTGGCTGGAGCTGAATGCCAGGCCCCAAGCCTGTCTGTCCGGTTTCCCAGCTGCACACACTCTCCAAGGCGGCCCCGTAGGACCAGGGTGAGGAGAAACAGTGCCTCCAACACAAAGAAAGTACCTTCCTGTTCTGATTGCATTAGAATACTTGGGGAACAAGTGTGGCACAAGATGTAACCTGAAGGATAACTATCTTCATCCTTTTTCAAAGGTCACTGGAAGCAGAGTGGAAATGACTCTCCCAGTGGTCAGGAGGCCTGGCTGTCTGCAGCCGCAGCCTTCGACCTGGGGCAAGACTGTTCTTCCGGGATGGGATTCTGATGGGGAGGGAGGGGGGCGTCCACCTCGAAGCAGCAGTCACCGATCGTCTTGTATATTTCGCCCCGGCCTGTCAATCACCGCCATGGGTCTTTCTTTCTCCCAACCAGAAAAAGATTTACAAATACAAGAAAGTCCTGAGTAACCCGAGCCGTTGGGAGGTCGTCCTGAAGGAGATCCGGACGCTGGTGGACATGGCTCTGACATCCCCACTGCAGGACGACTCCATCAACCAGGCCCCACTGGAAATCGTCTCGAAACTGCTCTCCGAGGTAAGGCCGCCCCTTGGCCTGATCTCGCTCCGTGCCACCCCCCAGCCCGAGCCCCGTCCAACACTTTTAAGTTTTATTCCTTTACGGAGACTGCTGAGCACCACCCCGTGCCAAGGGGCAGATCAAATTGGAGTTTGTGTCGTCTCCCCATCGCGGGAGGAGGGGAGCCATCCCCTAGTGACACGAGGGAGCTGAGAAGGAGGTCAGGTCGAGGCGAGAGTGGTTGTCACCCCACCATGCCCCAGGACCTGCTTTGGGACAGGACCTGGCAGGTGCTGGCCTTGGGCCCGAGCTGGGCTGGCAGTGGTGGTGATGGCGGCCGCTGTCAGAATCCTCTAGTTCATCCCCAGGTGGGAGCGCATCTGTGAAGCCCCCAGCCCACCCTTCCTCCACCCCTGGCACTGGCCGCCTCCGTCTCCCCCACCCCCAGCACTGGGGTTCCGGGCAGACATAGCTTCCTGCTCTCCTCAGCACCCACAGCCCACAGCCACACTCTGTTTAGCTCCCACAGAGTTTTAAAAGTCGAGAGGCTTCACCACAAAGTAGGACTTTGCAGGTTCTCTTTAGAAACAATCAGAACACCCAGCAGCAGTTGGTAGCTGGCTGTTCAGCACCACCCAGCTGAGCCTCCGGCTTCGCCAGGCAGCCCCAGGCTGTGAGCATGTGCTGTGTGCCAGGCTCCTAGATAAAGATGGTCTCCTCTCTCCCGGCGCAGGACGTAAGGCTTTATCTTAGTCAGCTGGGCTGCTCGATGGAGGGCAAGGGGCACTCGGGAGCATCTCACTGTTTCCTCTGTCCCCATTCTATTCTGAGCGCTTTACAGAGGTCAGTACTGCTCTCATTTATTTGCTCCCTGGCCCCCGAGGGACCCTGGGGTTGATGACTCCTGGTCTCAACTATGCACGGCCACCAGAATGGTCTCTTTCCCGGTACCCTGGGAGTGGCCCCCGTTCCCTGGGTGGCTCCTCCACCTCCCCCCAGATCCTGCACAAGGTCCCTGCTCCCTAGAACCTCCGCCCCCCACAGGCGCAGGCTGGTCGCTGCCCGTCGGTTCAGGAAACTGGCCGAGGCCTTCCACGTCTGCTGAAGAAAGAGGGTCCCCTACCCTGGGGGAGGTGGGGGCGGACAGTGAAAGGTGGGTGGCGGCAGAGATGGCTGCGGGCAGAGGGTGTGACCGAGGCAGATGGGAGACCAGCCTCGTCCCACAGGAGTGTCAAGACTCCGACTCTGAAACGGGTCGCGATCAAGGTCTGGGATTTGAGGCCGGCCGCCACCTGCACAGCCTTGAGTCCAGGCTCCCCGCCTCAGCAGACGGGGCCAGTCGGCAGGCCCCAGGCTGGTTTCTTATGGGAGAAAGGGGAGCAGCTCATCCTCAGGACGCCCCTCTCATGTGCCAGGCGGGTACGGGACACACAGCATTCCATCTAACACTCACATTCCCCCCGAGAGATGGGCCTCGCTGCCTCCATTTCACAGATGGGGAAACCGAGGCCCAGAGATACTGTGTGACCTGCCGAGTAAGCCGTGGGGCTGGAAACTCCACCCCGAAGGGCGGCCTGGCTCTCGCCTCACAGTCGCGCTGACCACTTTGTCGGCCCCACGAGTCTCAGCCACCATCACTAAGTCAGGCTCGTGGTCAGGGCGATGGGGATGGTGGTGGGTGACCCCGTGGCTGACCTCTGCAGGGACTTCCTGCCCATCTCAGATGGGTTTCACGTGGCCATCACTTCTCAGGCTTTTGATCAAGGGTCTCAGAGTTGGCTAATTCCAAGCGCTAGAGTAGAGAGACGAGGGCATTTAAAGAAACAAAAATGGAAGAAGCTTGTATCTGCTCTGCACCTGCTGGGTGTCAGGCAGGCAGGGGCCCATACTGTCCCCGATTGACTGAAGAGAGTGGCCACTGGCAAGGGACAGAGCTGGGGCTGCAGCCCCTGTGGCGTCCCCTCCAGTGAGATTCGCACCTCTGCCAGTGACGCTGAGGTGAGCACGTGCCCTGAGGATCAGGGTGGCAGGCATTTACACCAGCCCCTTTACATTCCTCCCGGCGACCCTGCACAGGAAGCACACGGAGTCGCAAATGCAGGCGCTGCGGGGTTAAGTCGGCTGCCCAGGGTCACTTGGATGAGGGGTGGGCAGGACCCAGGCCCAGGTCTGCCCCACCGCAAGGCTGATGGGATGTTACCTGAACTGGTGGAGACTTTTTGGTGAGCGAGGGACCAGCCCCCTAGGGCAGCAGCATGCGGGGTTGGCAAGTCGTGGTTCTACCTTCAGGAGCTCACTGGCCTTACACAAGGAGCTCGGTCTCTCAGTGGGTTGGGCTAAGATTAGCACCTGTTTCCTAGAATTAGGGATTGGGTGTCCTCATGCATATACAGAGCCTGGCTCTGTGCCTGATATACAGGGCCAGTTGACAAACGCTCGTGTTTCTGTCATGGTGGGAGACGGCTGTGAACTTGACCTTTAGCACCGTCAGCCGGATACGTAGAGGGGATGGCTGGAAAAGCAAGCGCTCCCCACTCCTTGTCCTTTTTTGTGTAGAGCATGTGGACTAGATTCTTTGTTCTCTTTAGTCAAGTTGCTGCCCAAGCCACCTCCTCCTAAGAGGCTCCAGGCATCATCACCAAATCGGCCCGAAGGCAGGCAGGATCCCAAGGAGGGAGGAGCGGAGGGCCTGTGAAAGCGGGTCCCTGGCTCCCGGGCTTTTGTTGGGTCGAATGTGGAGTGAGCACTCTATGTGGCGTGCAGGTGTCCCCTCCAACACAGTGGCTGTTAGTGAGCGCTCCCCACCCAGGGTCAGCAGGGGCCTCAGTGGGGAGAAGGCTCCCTGAGAAGGGCACGGGCTGTGACCGGCGACGGGGCCGCAGAGACACACGTGTGCCTGCCAGAGACTCTTGCTGGAACCGTGCATGGGGGCGGCGAGGCCTGGTGGTACCTTTGGCCCTCCCACGGCAGCCTGAAAGGGGGAACTGGCCCTCTTATGCCCTGAGCCCTGCAGCTCAGTAATGGGATAGGGGCTTAGGGACAGGGCAGACGGGGTCACAGCCCCACTCTACCCCACTCACACCCCCATTCCACCTCGCCGGGCGAGCCCCTGGCCATGGAACCTGTCACGGGTGCAGAGAGCGGGTGGAAGGAGTGTTGTGGAGCCCCGACACAGCGCCCGAGACGTGGTGAGCAGAACCACGAAAGCCAGGCTTTTACCTGCCCTCAGCTGAGAAATGGCTGGTGGCTAAAAGTCTCCCATCAGCAGCTGCTCAGACTCCACCCACATCCACAGAAAGAAAGCTGTTAGAGTCCAAGCAGCGTGCCCCACCCCGTGTGGTGTGGACCCTGGGCACATGGGTGGTCGCCATGGGAACCGGGATGCTCCCAGCGGTCACCCCGCCTCCCTCGGGCGGCCAGCTGCCTGGACCAAAGGAGAAGGATAGCTCCCTCGCTTCTCTTTCTCTTTGGCTGGTGTAAACATGTCCAATACCAGCCACTCCTTAAACCTGTTCAGCCCACGGGGCTCCTTCCAGAATCCGGGGACCGGGTCGGTCTTGCATTTACTGCCCAGTGAGGAGTTTGCATTATGAACACCTGTTGGAAAGAAAGGTTTGACACCAGTGGATGTCTGCGTCCACTGAGACGCTCAGAGCAGAACACCCCAGGATGCTAGCTAGCGAAACAGAAGAGGCTCTTTTTGAGGGTTCTGACCATCTCTTGTTTACTGTCCTTTTCCTTAGTCACATCTTCATTCTTATACATAGGAGAGTGGTCACAGGTACCAGTTGTATAAGACAATTCCAGATGGGGAGGAGAAAAAAAAAACCTTAAAAATCTAGCAAGTTTAATCCATTCCGCTTAATACTTTTGCAGGTTAGCCGCTAGAATTTTAACATAGCTTACATCATCTTGGGCCAACATCATGGAACACTCGGTTCCCTAGGAACCTAGTTTTGGAACCCCTGAAACGCTTCTCGAAGACGGGCTGACACAGAGTTAAGACCCGAAAGTGTCGTGTATCATGCACCTGCCTCCAGGCTTCCAAGTGGCGTGTGTCGCCCTGAAAAGGGCTGAGCGCAGGCTTAAGCCCAGAGTGGACCCCAACTGAGGACAAAGAAACCGTCTCATTGAGAAGTGACTCGTCGAGGGCATGTCACTCCACCGGGGAAACAGGGCCTTGGAACTCTCTTCTCCCTGCCCCAAGGCTGTACTTCCCCCCACCCCTACCCCACTTTCTGACTGTGACTTTGAGAGTCTTCCAATCTATTTAATTAAGAAAAAGTGACAACCGTCCTCTGTCCAAGAGGCTGAAAGCGGTTTTGAAACCATGTGGCCCTTTGAGATACCAGTGTTCCATCTTACTAACCGCATGGTTTGTTCTGTTTTCCTCCTGCTCGCCCTGCAGAACACAAACTTGACCACCCAGGAGCACGAGAACATCATCGTGGTAAGTCCTGGGCGGCCCCACCCCCACCCCGCCCCTCTCCCGTGCCCGCAGCCCTACCCGGGTTTGAGTGAATTCCTCAAGCACCAGCATCATCTACCAGCACAGCGGCCTCACTCAGTTTTGTCCCTTCTGTCAGGCCAGACATGCCTCCCTCCTGTCTTTGCACATGTCAGAACCCCAGTTGATGGGAGGGGGTGGTAATTATCAGTCTCTGAGGCTTGTAGCAAATGTGTCTTAATCGCCTCCTCCTTCCTGAGTCTGCTGTGCAGAGTCAGAGGCAGGAGATGGCAGAGACCGTATAATGTATTCTCAGCCGTAACCCCATTAGCTGAAAGGTAAACTTGTTCTTTCTTGCCCCAGGACCTGTCTCCTAATTAATCCACACATAGAACCCAGATTTGGGGAGGGGGGGCGGGGAGGAAAAGAAAAAAAAAAAAACCCAGATTTAATTCCCTCTGATGTGCAAAGTGAGGGATAGTCTCTGGGACTTGACTGTGACTGTAAGCGTGTTTGAGGTGAAGCAAGCTTCGTGGGTGATTCTAAGCTATGAAGTATGACTCTTACCAGAGAGAAGAAAGAAAAGAAGTTGCCCCTTCTGGGCACCAGGCCCTGTGCTGTGTGTTTGAAATCATGGATAATGAAAACAGTCTCTGCTCCCAAGGAGTCCTTCATCTGTTAAATGAGATCGTTGCAAAGATAGAGGCTTGTAATCTGGAGAGTGGAGTGGTGAATTCACCTGGGAAAGAAGCCAGAAAGCTTCCCAGAGGCAGTGAGGTTCTGAGCTGGGTTTTGAAGGATCAGTAGGAGTTTGCCAGATGGGGAAACAGGGGAAAGTCTTTCCAGAGAGAGAAAACAAAGTGTAAACAGAGATTTTAAGCAACTTGGGATATTCTGGACACTTCAGCTTTGCTGGAGTGTGAAACGTTAAGGCAGTGGGAAGCAGGAAGGCAGAACTTGAAATGGAAGTGAGAGGCAGAGCTCTGTGTGCCTGGGAAAGGGTCTGGAACATTTGCCTGCCCAGGAGGTCCCGTGGGTACAGCCTTTGACACAAGGGTGACATCCCAGATACCACGCGCCTTTGAAGTGCATTTTAATCACGGAGCGTAAAGAAAGGCAGCAGCGTCTACGGAGCCCTCACCGCAGCTGCTCGCTGCCTGTCTGCTCAGAATGTAGAGGTTTTCCCCACACTCTGCCCTGACCACCCCTCGCCTTCTCTTGCTAGAATAGGGGCAGTATCGACCTGGGCTTCCCCACCACCTCGTTTCTCTGGCATGCTGTCAATTAATAATTTAACTCAACAGACATCTGTTGACCCGTGAGTACAAGTATGTGCCAGATGCTGGTCTCTGTTCCGCCAACAGAGCTGCCATTGAGGGATTACCATGTGCTGGGGGAACCTGGCAGATAATCCGGAAATCATGTGGTCTGGGCTGGAGATGCGTCCAGGGAGTTAGGGGAGCACAGAGGGACTGAGAGGAAGATGACGGAGGACTTCAAGGAGGAGGTGAGGGAGCTGCAGCCCTAATGTGTGGACAGGAGGCTCCAGGGCAAGGCAGTCCAGGCGGGGAGCGCCAGCACAGGCAAAGGCAAAGAGGCTTGTCTGTTGGAGAAGCAGGCGGCGACCGAGGAGGGCGCTGGCGTCTTCCCCTCCCAGCTGGCAGCACCCAGGGCCCCCCCTCTGCACCTTGTCTCCTGGAGCGGGGTCAGGGCCTTGGACTTGGGAGGAGCCTGGGAAAGGAATTTTGATCTGAGAAATCCAGGCTGTGTTTATCCAGTTAATTTGGCCGGGCTGACCCCTTAATTGCACTGGGCTGAGTTCCCCCGCTCAGCAGGAAAGCCTGAGAACTGGAAAGCATTTGGTCTCGAGGTCTGACCCTTCGCCCACCGTTTTACAGCCTTGCTCGCGCCCAGTGTGTTCTGCGCCCAGTGCTGGTAGAGTGACCACGCAGCCTTGTGTCGCCTCCTTTCATTCCAGCAATTACATTATCTGATTTGACCTGTCGACAATTAGTCTTCTCCCTACAGGGAGTGCTTTCAGGTATTTTTTTTTTAATATACTTAGTTTTCAGAAATACTTTCACAAGTAATTCGAGTTGGTTTTATTCCGCCCATCAGCCAGGCATCAGCGCTGTAGGTAATTGTTGGCTGGTAACAGCTGGCCTGTCACTGGACAGGCATGGACCTGGGGTCCAGATCCTGGCAGGATTCCCACATGCTGGTGAAGAACCTGGGCTTAAAGCCGAGTATGGTTCAAGTTCAGAGGCGAGTGCAGACCCTGGGCCAAGCCCATACCAGCTGTGACCTTGCGCAAATAATGAAGAGCTTTTAATTTTACTTAAAATATCTTTAAGATATTCTTTACTCTTATAAGAATTTCATATTTTTCACTGTTTTTAAAAACAAAAAAGAAAAGATTTCATCCCATCCCAGCCCTGGGCCACTTCAGGGGGTGATAAACCCATACAGAGAGATACGGTTGTGTGTTTATTTTTTGCTTTTAACATTAGCAATGTGAAGCTGAATGTGTTGTTCTGTATTTGGTTTGTTTGCTTGACAACATGTCTTGGAGATTCTCTTAAGTCCTTTCTTGAATGTCTAACCTGGGGTTCCTTGCCCTCAGCACTAGTAACGTTTGTGCACGGATGGTTCTTCATGGTGGGGGCTGTCCCACCCATTGTAGGACGTCACAGCATCCCTGGCCGCGACCCCCTGAATGCCAGTCGCATCCCCCTGTCATGACGATCAGACTGTCTCCAGACATGCTAATGCCTCCTGGGAGGGGGGCAAAGCAACCCCGGTGGAGAACCTTGACACTCTAAGCCTCAATCTTCTCATCTGTGAAATGGGTTTGACCACAGTGCTTTTCCTGCAGGGCTGCTGGGACAGTTAACTGGGAAAGATTCCACAAGAACATACACTCTTTTTTTTCAATAATATGATCTAAAATGATCACTACTCTGTGACTGGGGCAGGGCTTGTAACAGCCTCCCCGACCCTCTGTCTCTTCATCTGTATGAGTGGAAATCCCTCCTGTTTAACCTTGCAGAGTTGTCATGAGGCTCAAATGAGATAATAGCCATAGAAGCGTGGAGCCCATGCCTGACACCCACTTTGGACACTTAATCTGTTCCCACTCCTTCATTCTTTGACTCATTCCTATGAAGGGGGCCCCAGCGTGATGGAAGGGGCTAGAGCCAAGGGGTTCTGCCCTGCCTCATGGTCCCCCCTCCCAGAGACCGGTGCGGCGAGCGAGGCTGAGGGCCAGGCTGTGACTTGAGGGCTAGGGGACCCCCTCGCCCTGCCCCCCGCCCCTGCTGCAACTCAACCTCTCCCGTGGTCACCCGCACAGGGCAGCAGAGCATCCCCATCCAGCAGGCCGGGTGCTGAGCTTCTGAAAACAAGGTGCAGAGCCCAAACTGTGGGCCTGGCTTACTTGGGGTCTTTCACGGCCCCATTTCCTCTCCTCTGGAGTTGTCTCCAGACGGGTTGCCTGTATCCGGTCCTGTGAAGAGCTCAGTCTGAGAAGTTGGCTGGTGAATAGCTCGAGCTCTTGGGTCACACACAAGCGTTCAAATCCGGCTTCAGCACCTCCTAACCCATGTGACCCTGTGCCTCAGACTTGACCTCTCTAAAGAGAGGGCAGGACTCACACCCGCCTCCCAGCGCGTAATGAAGAGTGAATGACGGGACACAGCCCGGAGCCCGGCACTTGACGTTGCTCGTGGTATGCTGTTATTATCACCGGTGTAGCAACTGGTCCACGTGGCTGAGGGGGGACGGCGTGACGGTGGTGGGCTCGGCCTCGGGGTCAGCTTGGAGCCCACCACCCCCTTCCCACACCATGGGGGAGAGCTTCCTGTGGTGATGGGCATGCCCTCTGTCTGCCCATCTAGTAAGTGGCCACTAGCTTCATGGCACTGGTGAGCGCTTGAAATGTGGTTAGCACAGCTGAGGAACTGTACTTTCATTGCCTTGAAACATTTTCTTGGGGCTTCCCTGGCAGTCCAGTGGTGGTTAGAACTCTGTGCTTCTGCTGTAGGTTCAATCCCTGGTCGGGGAACTAAGATCCCGCAAGCCACATGGCATGGTTAAAAAAAAGTTTTCTCCTACATCACTTAAAATGGTAAGATTCACACGTGGCTAGTGGCTACTATACTGAACAGCACAGACCCAGGCAAGTAAAACCCTGGGCCCCCCGTCTCCACCTGTGGATCAGCCTGCCCGTTGCTGCTGTGAACAGAGCCTCAGTTTCCATGGCTTCATCTTCCACTGAGGTGCTCAGATAACTGGCTTTGTCTGCCCAGACAGCGACCGGGAGGTCGTGGTTTCCACCATGAATCTGCCCTCGTGCGTTGACACACCTCCCTACGATTCCTTCTGAGAGATTCCAACTGATGCGTGTTCCTCCTCTTTCAGGCAATCGCTCCTTTGCTGGAAAACAACCATCCACCACCGGATCTCTGTGAATTCTTCTGCAAGGTATGGCATCGCTGAAGCAGGGCTGTGTTTGCAGGAAGCAGCCTGTCTCCATCTGTGCGTTGCGGGGGTTGGTTTTGCAAAATTTGCTGGAAACCCAAACTCAGCCTCCTCCCTGAACAGATCAGGGCCCCAAACAGAGTCAGAGATGAGCCAGGCCCCTTGTTCTTGGGTGCAGTGCCCGTCTCCACCACACAGGTAATAAACAGGGCCCGGGGTCCAGACCAGCAGGTCAGGGGGAGCACTGAGCTTTTCCTGGGAGTACCTTCCTGGCCGTCTTGAGAAAAGTTTGCAGCACATTTTCTGGCTCCTGACATCAGAGCTGGGCTTTTATGAGCCAGGGCTCCTGTGAGCACCAGCCAGCCCACAGTGGGAGCCTGGCCATGGGGCTCCCTGAGCCAGGCAGGCATGGGGTTGGGGGGATGCAAGTGAGCTTGGAGGAGCCTCGGAGCCGGCTCTCTGCTCCCAGGGACCCAGCGTCAGCCCTGCGGTGGGATTCACACGGAGTACGCGTGGAGCACGCATGGAGCACGTCGGGACCCGTCATCCTTCACTGGACGTTGCGCCTCGGCGGCCTGGGGGCTGGACCAGCAGGCAGTCCTGCTTGGTCCCTTGCCGGGTGATTCTTTAACACAATGATCTGATGTCCTTGGACAGTCACTGGGCCTGGGTTTGCTGCTTGTCCAGCTCCCCTGGTCTTCCTCCTGCCGACCCCCTTCCCCGAGCTCGTGGAGGTGTGGTCTGTGTGCACCAGTAGACAGATGTGGCGTGGCTAGGCGGGCACTGGGGGCCCACTAGTTCTTGGAAGCTAGGACCCCGAGATCTGGGGAGGGTTTGTTTCTCAACGATTGTCCAGGAAAGCCCTGATTCCTCATATCCCAAGTCCAGGTCCTCTGGAAACAGCACCTTCAGGCCCCAGCAGGTTTAAATGTGTTGGAGCAATGGGTCTCATCTGCTCCACCCAAGGGCCTTCGCTTTCATTTTGAGAAACAAAACCCCATGCCGTTGAGATAAATACGCCGAGAGCTGTGTGTGCCTTGCACACTACAGCGAGCTTACTCTCAAAGCCCTTAACCGAAAAGTCGCAGAGTTTTCGAGATTCTGGCATCCAAACACTAGCCCCCGGTTTTTAAGAGACTCTTCCAGTTGGACCTTCGTGCTGCGGGAATCTCACCCTGTTAAACAGGACTGTGTGACAGGACCCCCTGTTAAATCGGATTGTCTGTACCACCGGAAACAACTGCAGACTGTCGGATCAAAGCAGAGAGCAGGCAGGAGGCCCCATCCCCACCCGCTTTTCTTACTCTCCCCAAAGGGAACAGAAAGCCATACAGCAGTGTGGAGCAGGGGGTCCCGGGCAGCAGAGCTGGGCCCCCCTCCCCCATGCACCATGGTCAGGGCTTCCGGGGGCCCCGGCTGGACCCCACCAGGCCCGGCGCTCACCACGGCCCGCTGTCTCCCCAGCACTGCAGAGAGCGGCCCCGGTCCATGGTGGTCATCGAAGTGTTCACCCCCGTGGTCCAGAGAATCCTGAAGCATAACATGGTGAGTTCCCCCGGGCTCCCCACCACAGCACCCGCCGAGGGGCGTGAGCTTCCAGTCTGTCACTTTTCCAAAAACCCTGGGGGATGGGGCTGGTGGCCAAGGGCCGGGGGACGGGACTTGGGATTGTAAGTCGGGGTCTTCGTGCAGCCTGTCCTGCTTGGCTCTGTGCTTTGCTGGTAAGGCAACAGGAAGAATCTTTGCACAGTAAGGATAACGAAAGTAACGTGGTCGGGGGAGAAGAGATAGGTCTCGTGTGTATAGCATCAGGATAATACCTGTGGAATCTTGGCCCTCGAGGAGGCGGGGTGAACCCCTCGCTCTGTAGGAGGGGGCTGCTGGTGGCATTGTCCGTGGAAGTGGGGAACAGGGCCGCACGGTGCAGGAACCTGACGGTCCTGACCTCAGCCAGCTGGGTGAGGTCAAGGTCAACAAGTCAGTGTGGCAGGCACCCTGATGTGATGTGAGCAGGAGGGCCCGGCCCACGGGGGTCTTCTCTCTCCAACCCTCAGCCTCCGTGTGATCATGAGAAAAGCCTCAGACTGGTCCCAGCTGAGGAACATTTTACACGACTGTCCTCAGAACTGCCAGGTGTTCAAACACAAGCAGAGTCCGAGAAGTGGTCACAGCCTAGAGGCCCCAAGGGACCTGACGACCCCGTGTCACAGGTGTTCAGGAGGGGATCCCAGGACAGGAAAAGGGCATGGGTGAAACACAAGGAAATCCACGTCAAGTCTGTCCTGTAATCCATTTTTAAAACACAGAGGCAGCATTTCATTGCACACTCAGTGGTCCAGGCTCCCGTAACCCGCCGGCCCTTCTGCAGTCTTGCCTCGGTCCAGTGGGAACAACCCTGGATGTGGTCGTTTTCTCTGCATCGCACGTGGGGAAACTGGGGCTGAGCAGACTTGGCCGACCGGCCCCAGGACCACAACTGGGAACCAGAGCAAGTAACACCTGCTCTCAGGTACCCACAGAGTGCCCCTCGGAGCCAGGTGATGCTCCAGGGTGTTGTCTCATGTGGCTCTCCTGATGGCCTGTGACCTGCAGACGAGGGGACCCAGGGAGTCCTGTGGGTCACTCTGGGACCCTGTGGGCAGGTATGCAAATAGCACTGAAGAAGGGTGACCTGCTCACTGTTTGATCTGTGAGGGAGCTCTCCTGCCTTGACACCCGGCCCCCAGAGAGGAGGATGCAGCCTTCCCCCTTCCCCAGTCAGGAGTGGAAACACAGGATGAGTTTACCACGCCCCCGTGCCCCACACCCAGGGCAGACAGCCTTAGTCGATCACAGCACTCCTCCCGCGGAGCCCAGAGTACCTTCAGAATCTTCCTCCAGGCAGCCACGAGCGTGGGACCATGCTGGTACTGTGCGAATTCTGACTGATGGATCGCACACCGCTGTCTCTTCTTTCAGAGCTCTCCTCCGTGGTTTGAGATGAATGTGTACTTATTGTTTTCTGAACACAGGGGATGGGTATCTTCTATCCAGTTTTGTCTCCAGGACTAAGAAAGAAACTCCACTGGAGGTAGGGGGTGAGAGGTGTTCTGCCTGACTTGGGCTTTAATCATTTCACGGGCGCTCTCCGGCTTCGGCCAGCTGGGAGAAAAGGGTCCCTGACTGTTAACTTTAAAGTCACCTTGGATGTGGCATGAGGGGAGGGCCCCGCTCTCTTGGAGCCCAGAGCAAAGGTGCTGGAGTTCCTTTGGCAAAGGACCTCATCTCATCACACTTGTCAGGGACGGAGCCACACCTCCAGGGCGTCCCTGGCCAGGGTCCACCCTCCTCAGGTACAGAAGCACTTAATAAGAGTTCTCTTTGGATGCCTGACTTCAAAGGAAAAAACTTCAGAATTCAGGCAGCCTCCCAAGGCATGACCATACAGTGTCTCCCTTATGTCTGGTTAGTTTTATGGGCCCGGAGTGTTGACCATGTAATTTTCTGGATAAAAATCAGAACAGCTACAGGGCAGACCCAGAATTTATAGCATCTGTTGTGGTCTGGCAGAGCCCGGGATCCCTCAGGCAAGAACCCTCTCTTTATGTTTATAGAACTTCCCGCCTGTGGTCCCAGCGTCCAGGGGTGCCGTAAAGCTTCACAGTCCCACTTGCTCTTGAAGTCCCTTGAGTGCACACCAAACCGTCTGAGGAGAACTGTAGGCAGGACCAGGCCGGGAGTGAGGCCCCCCTGCAGGAGAGACAAATGTGACTGTGGCTCACGCCCCGTGTGGGAAGCACCACGAGCCCCCCACATACCCCCTAAAGCTCAGTGATTGGCCAGGACACCGTTTGGGGAGCTGGCATGGAGGACCTGGTCACTCACTGGCCAGTGAGTGTGCCTAGCTGGCTGCCAGCCACAGCGCAGTGTGAACCTTGACGTCCCTTCACCCCATGTGCAGTGTTTCTCATTAAGGGGGCACTGGGACGTTGGGGAATGGGGTGGGTCACATACCCACACGCGCCTGCCCCGTGGTGCTTTGGGATTCCCCCTCTGCACTTCCTACACTGCGAGCACGGCGCTTGTCAGTATATCACATGTCCCGTCTCATGGATGAGCAGACCGACCTAGGTTAAGGATCTCAGAGAGTGTTGCTCTCTGGGCTGCAATAAAAACTAGATATGGAAGCAGTTGTTAAGTGTGTTCCCCTGGAGATTCTAAACAGTGTGTTCACCGCATCCCTAAGAATGATCACAGTCCCTGTGCCCACATGCCACTCACTGGCGTGTTCTTGTAGCCAAGGAGGCAGGAAAATGTGGCCGTGGTCCTAGTGGACCACTGGCTGATCTGACCTCCTGCTTTCTAAGGGGAGCATGTTTGACTTTGCCAAAGAGGCAAGATGTCCCTCACCCACGTGTTCAAAGGCCATCAGGCCAATCTATAATGTTAAAAATGATCTTGGCTATGCAGAAATCTAATAGCAGAGATGATAATGGCAGTTATCTTTAGCAGGGCTTAACGGAAGCAGCTTTCATAGAATCGTAAAATCTCATGGGTGGAAGAGTCCTAGAGATGAGTTCTTCAGCCCTGGTTGCACAGAGGGGATGGTGGGCCCAGGGAAGAGCCTTCTCCCGGGGACTGTGGGTGTCCACCTCAGTGTGAAAGCACGGTCAGGCTTCAGGCAGGGGCCCTGTCTTCAAGCCCAGTGCACATGTGTGCACATAGGAACTTATGTGCACACACACACACACACGTGCACATGTTTAGATTCCTCCTGAGCTTTCTCCGTGGCTTTTGCTGCCCTCCTCATGCAGAGGCGTAACTCTAGCAGGCAGGCTGGGAGGAGATGAGCCCCCACCCCTTGGGGAACCTAATTGAGCCCCCTCCCTGCAGTTTCGAGCACCAGGCAGCTCTAGAAACCCGCCCTGTGAGCTGGCCGCAGGAGGCGGCGGGCTGTGTCCTACTCCGAGCTCTTTCCCCAGGGCCCGTGGGGTCCATGAGATCCACAGGGCAAGTCCCCAGGGGCCCTATTTAGATTAGAGTCCTGGCCCAGGTTGCTTTTTGTTAAGTGGGTTCTCCCGAGTTGGGGCTGGAGGAGAGGCCGAAGAGGCTAGAGACCGCCAGGCTCCCCGCTGAGGTCGTGCTGGGCAGCCTCGTCACCACCCTGACCGGCCCTCCTGACTGTTGGCACCCCAGCTCATGGGTTCACAAGCCCAGCAACTCCAGGTCCCTACCGTGCTGTGGACGGGGCGCAGTCCTTTCTCGGGCCACACTCACCTTCCCCTACTGCCTGTGCAACCCTTCACACTGGACACCTGATTCCTCCTTCCTGCCCTACCCCTGCTGGGCTGACCCCAAACTCACCAGCCACCTCCCTGCACACACTCCCCGTCCAGGGCACACACCTGCCTTCCAGGCAGCCCTTCTCAGGCACGTGCACCCATAAGAAACAGGGGGCCCAGAATCCCTCGGGGGCTGCAGAAAAGCTGTCTGTGGTCATGGCTGGAGGCCAGCTGGGCGTCAGCGGGCCCCCACACGGCCCAGCTGGGCTGTGTTCCCAGCACATCTGGGTCGTGCGCTGACCCCTGCTTCATCGCAGGGTCGGTGACCAGTGCCAGGGACCCTCCTGTGCCAGGTTGTCTCCCAGCTCCGCAGGCAGCCATGGAAGGGCGTGAGCTCGGGGGTGAGTGGGCCCGTTCCTTCACACAGAAGACGTGTGCTTCTAGGAGGAGGTCGTGGCTGGTGGCGCCCCATTGCTTCCACACCCGGAGCAGAGTGGGACCCCACCACCCCTTCTGGTCTCCTCCCAACCCCTGCCCTCTGTGCTCCCTGCAGGACTTTGGGAAGTGCCCGCGACTGAGGCTGTTTACTCAGGAGTACATCCTTGCCTTGAACGAGCTCAACGCGGGGATGGAGGTGGTGAAGAAGTTTATTCAGAGGTGGGTCTCTCGGCTGGGACCCCACTGCTCCTGGCCTGTGGGCCAGCTTTCCCCTGTACCCAGAACCATGCACTCTGTTGACGCTAGGAGAGGTGCTGCTGGTGTTGAGAGGCCCCAGGCATCTCATCTTCTACAAGGGCCTCCTGGGTCCTCTTGACCACATGCGGTCTGAAGCACTCGCTTGCTGTGTGATGTCAAGTCAGCGCTGTACCTCTCTGGGCCTCTTTCCTCTGTTATCTACCGGGGTTGTTTGTGCAGTTAATCAGATGATATCTGAGGAAGCCCCTAGCACAGTGCCTGATGGTCAGCAGGAACTTGGGAGATGGTAACAGTCCTAAACGATAACAGCATTCTTGTGGGTGCTGGAGATGTGGGGAACCAACTCCTGGTAGCCCCGGAGAGTGCTCACCGGGGATCTGAACAGCCATCTCCCAAACTTGGCCTTGAGGAAGTCAGATCTTTTGATTCACTTCTGATTTCAGGGTGGTGGGGGAAGAGGGGTTATTTTGCTCTGATTTTTTTAAACTTTTCTCTGTGCCTCAGTTTCCTCATCTGTAAGAAAAGGACTGTGGTACCCACTTCATCAAGTTACCATGAGGACTTGGTGAACTCACACATATAAACACCAAGAATGGGGCCTAAGTGTGGCAGGAACGTCAGTGATCATCGCCACAACTCTCACTTTTTAAAAAAAATTTTTGGTAGCCTGTTCAGGCCAGTTCCAAAAGCTACTCAGTACCTGGAACTTACAAAGCATTTCCAGACCCAGAGGACTGTTCTGGTGACTCCAGGTCCCGCTTACAGCACCCAGTCATGGTTTATGAAACTGTTTCAGGTGAGGCCTCATGCTGTTTTTCCAGCAATATTTTGGGAATTATCCCCAGGCCCCAAACAGCACCGGGAGTTAGGGTATGAGACCCATTTTATAGATGAGAAAACAGGCACAGAGACAGCTGTGGTAAGTCACAGTGGCCAGCATTTGCAGAGGACCGTGCCCCAGACCCCGTGCCAGGCCAGGGTGCCGATAATAACTTTTTCTTTCAAAGCAGCCCACGTGGACAGGAACTTGAAGTGCTGTGAATATTCATTTACAGAACCACTGAGCATAAACGCGTCAGTCCCAGGCCGCCTGGCCCCAGTAGGTGATGTCCTCCCCTGAATTAGAAAATTGGGTCCTGAAATGAGAAGGGAGCTGTTGTCCTCATTTCAGAGCTGAGGAAAGAGTGGAGTTTACAAAGCTTGCCAAGACGCTCCGCTGGGCTGGAACCCAGGCTCCCTGAATTCCCGGGTCCTCGGCCTGGAACTTGGCCCCCATGCCTGCACACAGCGGAGCCCAGGACCCAAGTCCTGGCCAGGGTTGCCACCTCCCCGCAGAAGACTTGGGGCTGCCCCGTCCCACCCCCTGCTGTAGATGGCACCCCCACAGCTGCCCGCTCACCGGCCCTCTGCTCTTTTCCAGCATGCACGGCCCCACGGGGCACTGCCCCCATCCCCGGGTCCTGCCCAACCTGGTGGCTGTGTGTCTGGCCGCCATCTACTCCTGCTACGAAGAGTTCATCAACAGGTCAGTGCCCTCGGCCTCAGGAGGGCCTGGGTGGGACACGCTCTTTCCAGGGACGGGGGTTCTGTACACACCTGGCCAGCCGGGAGGGTGGCGTGGCTGCCCCTGGAGCTGCCCCCAGTGCGTTCGCCAAACCCCATGCTCAGGGCCCAGACCCAGGATGTGACCGGAGAAGCCAACACCAGAGTCGGTGCTGGTGCTGCGAGGCCGTCGTGTTGACTCGGCTTTAGGGACACGTGTCTGTTCTGAAGATTTCTCAGCCTCGGGCCCGTGTGATGGGAAGAGGGCATGACAGAGCCACTGTCCTGGGTCCCCCAGGGCTTGGGTGCGTCGGCTTGTGAGGGAGCTAACCCCCGAAGGCCATGGGAGGGAGCCGGCGCAGGGAGGACAGCCAGCAGAGTCGCTGTGCGTAGGCAGTGAGCGCCCCCTCGGGGACCTCCTGGGAGACTGTGGGACGTTCTCAGACCCTCCCCTGAGGGATGATGACGCCGGGGTGGGTAGTTACCAGCTCCCATTCTTCCCGGATCGAGGTTGGCTTCTAGGATGCAGAGTGACGTGGATGCCATTAGTCGTATGAACTCAGTATGGTGATCTCTGGGGTCACGAGGGAAGATACGACATGCAGGGCACAGGTGGCATCTGCTCCAGCAGCGCTGTCCAGGTGTTCAGGTGGGGCCAGATTGTGTCCAGGCACCCCTGGAGCCAGGGCCACCACAGGAATCAATTTCAGTCCTTAAAGAAAAGGCAGTGGAGCATCATTGAAAACCTGAGTGAACTGGGCAACATGAAGATGTCCTGCCGGTCATTCCCAAGTGCCTGTTTCACGCTCTACAGGAGCTTATGTTTTGTTTTGTTTCGTTTAAAAAGGAGGCATTTGAGAGTAATACACAGCTTGTACAGCTGCCTCAGTCTCCCTGTGTACACAGATGGTCACATGCCCTTGGCCTTGCAGCCTGCACCTCTGGAGCTGATCTGCATGCATGTCAAACGCAGGCCATCCCAGGAAGTAGGAGGAGCATCAGGAGCATCACACACTCTCAGGCTTCTTTGCCTCCTGAAGCCTCTGACTCACCTCTCCCTCCCCGGCCCACTCCGCAGACACCTAGCTGGGACTCAGGTCTAGGGGCAGGAGCAGGAAACGGCACCTCCCAATGTTTCCCTCTGAGTCTCCACAGCTCTGCCTGGGTGCCCTGGAGCAGGGATTCCCTGACTCAGGAAGCAGAATGGAATCTCCCTCCCAGACCCCTCTGCAGGAGAAGGAACCAGAATTATAAACCACGCACACTGTTGCACAGAGAGGGACCTGAAGACAACAGTGGCCACTTTCATCCCTCTCTCATTCTTTCTCTTTTTGTTTTATTTTTGAGGGTTTTTGGCTGTGCCACACACACACGGATCTTAGTTTTCTGACTAGGGATCGAACCAGGCCCCCTGCATTGGGTGCGTGGCGTCTTAACCACTCTTCCCCCAAGGAGGTCCCCTGCCCTTTCAACACTTGTTTGGTGAGGGTCGGTGGTGTACCAGGTGCTGAAGGCACAAGAGTGAACCAGCCAGTCTCCCGCGCTCCCAGAGTGGCTGGAGAAACAATGGCCGGAGGGGGTGGGGAGTGAGAAAGCCAGCAGTGAGGTCAGGGCTGTGATGAAAGAAGCCAGAGGCATAACTCACGTCGTCTACAACCTCGGGTGCATATGAGTCACCCAAGAAGGCTCTACAAACTGAAGCCTGCATGAAACTAAGCATAAAATAAACCCTGGAACGTAGCTCCTCATCGCTCAGAAGACAGGTCTGAGAAGGTTTATAGCAGCAAACTAATATCTGCCCAGTGTCCTATGGCAGCAACGTGGATAAGCTGTGGTCTGTTGACACGAAGGAATACCGCAGGGCAGGGAGAAGGAATGAACCAGTGCAGCCGGCAAGCCGGGAATTAATCTCCCAAACACAGTATGGAACAGAAGAAGCCAAGCCCAAATGATACATGGAGTGTAAGTCTTGTTCCTTAAAGGGCAAGAACAAGAAAACAAATCCATGGTGGTAGAAGCCAGACTAGTGGCTGCCGCCAGGTAGGGAGTTAGGTGGAAGGGCGTGAGAGGAGCCTCTGGTCCTCAGGAGCATTTCAGGTCTTGACCTGGGTCAGTGGTTCTCAGCTGGGGGCAACTTTGACCCCTCAGGGCATATCTGGCAGCGTCTGGAGACATCTTGGGTTGCAGAAGGAGGGGTGCTTCTGGTAGGCAGTGGGTAGAGGTCAGGGATGCTGCTGAACTCACTGCCATGCACGGGACAGTACCGTGCCCACCCACCCCCCCGCCCCAGGAATTACCTGAACTGTCTGAGAGCGAATACCAGGCGAGTCAGCATGGAGGAACCCTGGTCTGCGGGTGGCTGTGACACCAGGGAGCTTGTGACAGTCACAAAGCACTGCACCCAAGACTTGCGGACTCGCCTGAAGTCACCCCAGGGGTGTGCTGGAGCCGTGGCACACTCGGATCCCACAGTCAGGGCTGGCACATTGGCTGTTGAATCCGGTCATGGTGGGAGTATTTACACTAAGAAAATCGGCAGGCACTACCCCTAAGGGCTGTTTGCTGCAGAGTTGGCTGTTAGGTATTTACCAACGTCCCACTGGTTACATCTTTAAAAAGAAAAGGAAAGAAGGGTGCCTGGGCCCCACCCACTGCAACTCTGATTTAATTGGAATGCCCCTGGCATCAGGTTCTGTTTGGTGTTTTGTTTTGTTTTTTAACACCTTAGGCAAATGGCGTGTGTGGCCAGAGCTGAGAACCCCTGCTCTAGGAGAAAGAGAGGAAGGGTTTCTGTGGAGAGGGGATGCTTAAACCGACACGTCCTGGCCGTCAGCAGGGCTGGAGGCGGGACGGGAGGACCCAGGCAGAGGGGCCAGCAGGTGCCCAGGCCAGGCGGGGCGGGCGGGCCAGCCAGGGGGCACGTGTCCTCTCTCAGTGGTCCTTAAGCACCTGCTGCACAGTCCCCTGGACGGCTTATTTCAAATGCAGACTCCTGGACACTGCGTCTCTGGGCCCACCCTGGGAATCTGCATTCTTGCCAAGCTCCACGGGTGATCTGCTTCAGGCAAAAGGCCCTGCAGCAAAGGTAGTGAGGGAAACTGAGTGTGACCTGAGCAGAGAGAGGGACAGAAGCAGAAGACGAAGTTGGAGAGGAAGGCCAGGCCGCAGAGGGACCTGGGCTGCTAAGCATCTCCCACCTCCCATGCCGAGCTGTTCCTGGGGTCCTCTCACCAGGCCTGCTTGTCTGACGGACCCCCGCGACTGCCAATGCTGCTGGTTGGGGACCACTCTTTGAGGAGGTTTTCCGATAAGGGCGTTATAGGCACCGATGGGTTTTAAGTAGAGAAAGGACTTAATGTCCGTTTCCGGAATCCCCTCTGGACTTCCCTCTGGCCGCTGCTGCAGAAGCCAAGCGTGACCCTGGGGATACCATTAGGCAGCGGTTGCAACTCGTGCCCAGGGTGGAGGCCTGGGGAGGGTAAAGCAGGCCCTCATGCTCTCCCCAGCCCACAGGGGCCGGCTCCAGCTCCCCGCTCAAGACAGCCCAGCCTTGGAACCCAAAGTAGTGTGGGTTCTGAGAACCACCCTGAGCCCCTCCAGGAAGTTGTGCCGCGGGCTCCGAGACCTTTTCTGGGCTCAGGTCCACCCACCCTGCTGGTCAGTCCCTGGACAATAAAGCCCCACGCTGTCCTCCGGGCCCGTCCGCGGCCCTCTCAGTGGGTACACAATGTCCTCATACACAAAAGAACAGACAAGCTGACCCAGGTTAGCGTAGCTCGCTGGAAAATCACCCAGTCTGAGCCAAACAGCCTTGAAAATCCACTCCTAAATCCCAGCAGAGGCGAAGGGGATGGAGCTGAGCCTTTGGGTAGCAAGTCAACTCTGAGCCCCTGGAGTCAGCCAGCCTCCCCCACCAGACCACACACAGTTTTTCATGAGCCATAGAATTCTTGGACTTTAGCTCAAGGGGTTTGTTTTTTTCCGCAGCAAAGCTTAAGAGTGTATTTATCAAACATCCTTGGTGGGCTCTGCTCAGACCTGGCTTGTAGCATGTGCTAGACCATTTAGGCCCTCCGAATGAATGCAGTGAGTGTGCGTTCTATGCCCTGCCCACGTGCACAAGGAGCGTGCCCGTCTCTTTGGACACATAGCCGCGTGCATGTGGCCCATTTAGGGAGGGTTGGGACAAGCAGCTGTTTGTGGTCACATCATTGTGCTCTGAGTCCCTGAGAGCAGCAGCCTCAACCTTGACAGCACACACAGAGAGCCCAAAACCTTACTGGTGTCTGGACTCCACCCCAGAGATCCCGACCTCATAGGACCTCAGGATGTTTAGAAGTGCCCCAAGGGACACTGTTGTCCAGCCAGGGGTGGAGAGCTCTGGTACGGGGGCAGGAGGGTGAGAGCGGCAGGTGGAGGAAATCAGGGAAGACTTTTCGGAGGAGGAGGACCTGCATGGACTCATCCTGGATCTTAGAAGTGGAGGCAGCAACCTGGTTTCAGATCCCAGCCCCGCCCCCACTGACAAGCTGTGTCATCTGGGTAGTCATTTGACCTCTGGTAGCACTTTTTCTCATCTGTAACGTGGAGAGAGTCATTCCTCCTGTTCAGAGATATCTGCAAATGTCTGTGTGAAAGCGCTCGGCCCAGTGCCAGCCCAGGGGCACCAACAAAGGATGCCCACTGCTGGAGTTCCCTTCATTCTGAAGCACCACCCCACAATATTTGGAAGCACCTGGGGAGGGGGCATTTTACCCCGACAATGGTCTGACAAGTCTTGCCGTAAAGAGGCCCAGCATTTCCCACTCGTGTGACCTCGGTGATGCCACAGCGCCCTTTACTCAGCTAACACCTATTAACCATCTACACATGCGTCATTCCTCTAGGCGGTGGAGGGGCTGTTCTGGGGAGTTAGCCAATAGTGGTGGGGTGCTGCAGACAGGAGTGACCTGCGGACCGCAGGGGACCAGAATCTGAGGTTTGGGGTCCCTTGGAAGGGAGTTCCCCGGTGGAGAGCAGAAGCTGAGCTTTCTCAGCCGGCAGAGTAGGGCGGCCAAGGCAGGGCTTGGGGCTTGTCCCGAGGACCTTATGGCCTCAGCCAGAGGGGACAGTTAGACCACAGGAAGCAACTGGAAGCCAGATCACTAGGAGGTCTCCAAGGTGTGTCCAGAAGGCATCCTGGAGGAGGGCCTTACGGGTCAGTAGAGGGGTCAGCATTCACTCATTCACAATCATGTGTCAGCCACCCGCTACGTGTGAGGATGCCGGCACGTGCCTTAGCAACAGGCGGCCCGGTTCAGATGCACCTCTGAACCTCCACCTCTCCTTGTCTGGAGGCCTTGAGCAGGCCTGTGTGCTCACTGGTGGGTGGGAGCCGGCCCCCCACCCCATCTGGGGCCACGGGGGCACTGAGCGGGTACAGCCCTGCCTGCCTGTGATGTCCAGGACCCCCCGGGGCTGCACTCACGACCCTCCCTGCCTCTCCTGCAGCCGCGACAACTCCCCCAGCCTGAAGGAGATCCGCAACGGCTGCCAGCAGCCCTGCGACCGGAAGCCCACCTTACCTCTGCGCCTTCTGCACCCCAGCCCGGACCTGGTGTCTCAGGAAGCCACGCTGTCCGAGGCGCGGCTCAAGTCGGTGGTCGTGGCCTCCAGCGAGATCCACGTGGAGGTGGAGCCCGCCAGCACTGCCAAGCCGGCGCTGACGGCCAGCGCGGGCGACGACAGCGAGCCCAACCTCATCGACTGCCTCATGGTCAGCCCCGCCTGCAGCACCATGAGCATCGAGCTGGGCCCGCAGGCTGACCGCACGCTCGGCTGCTACGTGGAGATCCTCAAGCTGCTGTGAGTGACGCTGCCGGCCGGGCGCCTGGGGTGGGGCTGAGTGTGCATACTTGAGTTGGGGTGTGCACATGCATGCATGTGGGTGCACAGGATGCAGATGCAGGGCAGGAGGGCACAGGTCTGTGGGGGTGTTGGGAGTGCAGGCCGGGCTCTGTGTGTGCGTGTTTGTCTGAGGACCTGGATGTGTGTGTCAGGCAGGGGCACAAGCAGGATGTCCACACGTGTGTCCCTGAGCCTGAGAGTGTGCGAGTGTGTGGACACCTCTGCGTGTTGTGTAAGCTGTGGGCTTATTCTGAGTTTGTGATTGTCCTTGGGTGTGTGTGAGTGCCTTTGAATGTATGAGGGCACGAAAGCATGTGAGTGGTTGCCTCCATGTGTGTGACTGTCTGCACAGACGAGCTGGATGTGGGTGCCTCTAAAGGGCTGCTGTGTGTTTCAAGTGCGTGTACACAGGTGTGGCTGTGTCCGGGTGCTTGTGCTGCTTCTGTGCATCAGTAGCTCCTGAGTGCTCATGTGTGGGTGTGAACACCTGTGCACAAGAGCTGGCGTGCGTGTGTGTTTCTCTGTGTGTGGATGCAGATGTGCCGTGAGCCAGCACGTGTGTTGCGTGACCCATGCGTGCTTCAAGTGCATGGTGCATACGTGGTGCTGTGGCCCGTAGCCTCATCCGGTGGGCGGGGAGGAGCGTGCCGTGCAGATGAGGGTTCTCGCGCCTGGCTGGTGGGAGGAGCCCTGGGCAGAAGCCAGAAGACGTGGTCTGCTCCGGGTGGTGCTTGAGCTGGGTGCCCCGGGCCGTGCGTGCCCCTCCCTGCGCCTCAGCTGTGGGACTCTGAGGAGCCTGTGGCGTCTGTGAGGGTGCACACGGTGCAGGCACACCCAGGCGCACACATAGCTGTGTGTGCAGATACACGTGTGCACACACCTGTGCACACAGATACACGTCTGTGCGTGCACACACACGTATGCACATGTGCACACACGTGAAGCAGTGGCTTCTCATGTTTGGAGGTGCCTGGATGCAGCCCCCTTAGACTCTTCCTCAGCCCTTGCTCTGGCCCCAGAGAGGAGGAGGGGGTCTCCAGGGGTCAGCCCCGCCTGGCTCTTCCTGCAGCTGAGGCCAGCCGCGTGTACACGTGCATTTAGCAATGCCCCCATTTAGCAATGCCCCCACCCAAAGCAAACCCCAGATGCCACTCAGAGAGCATCCCCCAGAACGCATCCCAGTTTAAGGCTGAGGAACTGCCCACTTCCTCCCAGGGGTGGCAGTTGGCCCTCCGAGGGACAGACCAGCCACAGTCCTGTCTCCCCGCTCCTCTGGCCGAGCCCTGGTCTCCTCCCTGAACCCCTGCGTCCGACTGTTTTCTGCAAACACCTGGAGCTCCCGGGCCTTGTGGTGGCCTGGGCCCTGACTCATATTTCTCATTAAGCGCTAAGGGTTTGAGTTTCATCATGCAGTTGATGCTCATTTTTTTTTCCTTCTTCGTAAACACATTCATGAATGAAGACTCTGTTCTTCCTAATCTGCCTCCAGACCTCCTGCCTGCCCACACTGCCCAGCTGCCAGGTTGTGGGTGGGGGTCGGGGGGCCCGCCAGGCGGTGTTCCTGACCACTGCCCGGACCAGCCCCTCCCGCCAAGCCTGGGGGTCTCCACCAAGCAGGGTGCACACTTCCTGAAGCCCTTTTCACCATGGGGGAGCTCAGAGCGCAGTTCCGGCCTTATTCTTCTAGCCGCTGTCCTTTGCTAACTCTGCTGTCTGCTTGAGTTCCTGGCCCACCAGAGGGCCTCATGTCTGTCAAATCCACAAAACCCGAGCAGCTCAGGGCACTTCAAAGTATGATCCTTTGGAAAAAGCACACATTCAGAGCCAGGCTCTTGGGCCCAGGGGCTGGGGATGTCCATGTCAGCTTGTGACCGTGAGCTGGTTACCCGCCCTCTGTGAGTCATAGCTGCCTCCAAGCTTGAGAAGGCACGGGTCTAGGCCCAGCACAGAGCAGGTACCCCCCAGGCGTAAATACTGGGCAGATGGGGGTTACTGGACTTTCAGTAACAGCCAACTGTATTTTCTCTATTTTAAGGTACTGTTGGGACTGAGACCTATCATCTATTTAATAACAGCACTTTGTGAGGGAAAAAAAAACATGGGGTTCAGTGCAGACTCAGTTGGCAAGAAACGTCCATCTAAGAATTGAGGCAGTGTGGTCATAGGACTTACTTAGTCTACTGTGTTCTTGGGGCCTCAGTTTTCTCATCTGTAAAGTGGGTGTTTCCTCAGAGGGAAGAATTTAGGCCTTGGTGAGAGTGGACTGCTCTTATCAATAGGACGGCTCCCTAGATGAGAGCAATGTGTAGACAATGAAAGGACAGAGGCTCCCGTGTGAAATCAAGGGGTCTTATCAGCACATTGTGGGGTCCAGAGAAGCCCTGATCAGAGCCAGGGCCCAGCCTGGCAGACCGCATCCACAAGGAGCAGGCACCTCTCTATCCTGAGAGAGTAGGCGAGCGTCCTGGATAGTGGTCTGCCCGCCAGAGGGCCTGCAAACCATTAGAATCTGACACCTTCAGAAAGTAACATATGCCACAGTCAGCTCCCTGGAGACTCTTGCAAAGGAGAACTGCTGCCAGCACAGGTCAGGGCTGACACTGAAGTCACCATGGTGTGAGACCCAGGCTGGGTGGGACAGTGGGACTTGGGAACATGGACTTGGGTGTCAGACAGACCAGCTTTGGCCTCTAGTCATCTGGAGGCCAGCTCTTAACCTGCCGGGCACGTGTGTGCAGTTCACACATTTATGTATCCATCTCTCTATGCATTCTTTCATCCAACACTGACTGCGTGCCCAGAGGAGCCAGGCTCTGTGCGAAATGCCAGGGCCCCTTTGCTTGAAGCCTCTGAGTCTGAGTAGTGCCAACTGCTGAAAGCAGGGGCATCACCCGGTGGGTTGGAGCGTGGGAATCTCTAGGCACAAACGTGGCGGCAGGCGGAGGGATGCCCTTCTGTCCAGGAAGGGAAGAGCTGCCGTCATGAGAGCTAGATGGGCACGTTAGCCATTTTCTCATCAGCTCGGATCTGTCTGCCTCCTTGTTACTTTTGCAAACACCTGGATTTTGAAAGAGGCCTCAGTGGGCTGGGGGTCAGCTGGAAGATGCCTCATCCCTCTGGGGCCCTTAGGGAAAATGCAGACGGACGTGGGGTTGTCTTAGTGACCGAGAAACATACTAGGGACTGAATGTAGAAGGCCGGCACTGGGGACACGGCCCACGATAGCCCTGCTTGGTGAGGAACTTGCTCGGCCAGATGCATTGGATGGAACAGCTCTGCCGAGGGGAAACACCAAGGGTTTGCTGTGAGGAAGCAGGGAGACTGGAGACCCTGGTGGACAAGAATGGCTGAAATAGCCTCCAGCAGGCTGAGAGATGGAGAGGGGGTTTGTAAGAGGCAAGGGGCCAGGATGAAGCCACAGGGTCTGATGTGGCTCTGGGATGCGGGGGACTGGAGCCCAGCTGGCATCCTCTGTCCTCACGAGGGTCCCCAGGTCCCAGATGGGACCACTACCAGCTCACCGTCCACCAGCCACTGTCTTCCCAGTGGGACTCAGGATCAGGAGCTGGGTGCCTCAGGGGCAGGGGTGGAAGGACCACCTCCTTGGTTGCATGTCAGTCTGCATGGGGTCCAAACTTCCTTCCCCGCATCTAACTTGTAATATGCTTTAGAACTGTGAGTCTGCCTCTCTGAGCCTGTTTCCCAGTTTGAACTAAGGATAGTCCTCCTGGTCAGTGCATTCTGGCCCCTAGGGCTGCCTTGAGAATTCAGTGAATTCCTGCATGCCTCGTGTTCACCAAAGCACCTGGCACCTGCAGGCTTGTGGCGAGGACGGGGGTGAAGTCCCCACAGTCAGCATCTCTGTGTATGGCCTTCTAGCGAAGGTTTTAGATGTTGCCTGCAGAGCAGCAGAAATTCACATCTGTAGGTGTATGCACAGTGTATGTGTTCGAGTAGGTGGACCCATCTGTTTGGAACATTCCAGATACAAATTCCTGGGGCTCGTAGCCGCTTTGTAGAGTCCAAATGCTCCCCGGTGCACCCAAGGCCAGTGGGCCCACCCGCAGCCCGGGAAGGTCCCGGTGGGATGACAGGGCCGAGAACGGGGCTTTGCACAGGTCGCCGCCTACAGAGATAACGGCCGCTCGTTCCTCGCCATGGACTTTAATCTCCTGGCCAGCCAGTCAGCCTGCTGAGGGAGCAGATACTCACGCGTGGGACGGCCAGAGCAGAGCAGGGCGAGCCCCTTGACACATCCTCCTGGCACCCTGGTCTGCCGCACCCCAAGTGCCCTGCTCACGGTCCTCCAGGAAGGCTGTGGACTTCCCACTGGCTCCCCAGGCCTCTGCCCTAGTTCACCACCCGCCTCCCGCAGCCAGAGCCTCTTTGAGGACCCCACCCCCAGGGAGCCACCCTCCAGGTGTGGCTGCAAGACACTGGGGTTTGGGTCAGACACTGCGTGCAGGCCGCCGTTAGGAGCAGGCCTGCCTGACCCAGACCCGTGTGCTGGGGGACCCGACTTCTAAAAGGCTGCGTGGCCCCAGCGTGTCTGGCTGGGGCGTCTTTCCCAGTACCTTGTCCAGGGAGCAGTGCAGAGCTCCGGTTTCGCGGCCCCTGTCAAGCTGGGTCGCAGGTCTGCCGAACTGCACTGTCTCCAGCCAGGTCAGGGTGTTCGCCCCACCTCCTCAGAGCCACCCCGCCCTCACTTCCTGCATCCCCGCCTCGCGGGCCCAGCTTGACCCTGGTGTTACCTACCCACCACCTCCCCACGCCCGCGAAAGGAAGTCCTCAGTCACGTAGGCGCTGAACCCCTCGTGGAGCAGTGCGGAGCCGGAGGCCTCGGTTTCCTGCTCAGAGAGCCTCATTCAAGTGCGGCTTCTCCCTTGCTAGTTCCGTGATCTCCAGCAGGTGTCCTGGCCTCTCTGGGCCTGTCCTGCTTCTGTAAACAGGGGTTACAGGATTCAGGCTGTGCTGTTTGGCACCCAGGGTGCATCAGAGGCCTTGAGGATGCTTAAGGGCCCCTGGTCTGCTCTCACCTTGCTCCCTGAGCCCAGGGAGGCCTGGCTGTCCTGTGCTTCCTGGGGCTGGGCTCAGGCACCTCACAGCCCGGCCAGCAGCTCTCCTTGGTCCCCCAGGCCAGCCTGGCCTGCCAGCCTTGAGGCCAGCCCTGTTCTTAGGGTGCTTGTGACAGGCGCTCTGCTGACCACGGGGGTCCCACACTCATCCCGTGGGCCTGGCCAGGCCCGGGCTCTGTGCACCCGGCCTCAGTCTGACGCTGCCACTGGACCTTCCTGACTGGTCACACTGGGCGTTTGGAGCAGGTCCAGGAGCTAGCCACAGACTTGGAGCTGGGCAGGGCCATGGCCAGGAAGGAGGTCTGTCTGCCCTCCCACTCATCCTTCGCCCCTCATCTTCCTCCTGGTCCTGCCTGAGCTGCCATGGTGGGCTGGGCACGTGCTTCCATCCAGACCCCAGCCCAGCTGCCCACTGGGCGCCAGGGGACACACGCCATTCACCAAGCAGTGGTGTGGAAGTGAGCTCCGGGCCCGGCAGATCCTACCCGCACTCCCAGCCCGACCCCGGCTCTGGGCCTGACACCCACTCTGTGGTGGTTGTTCAGCCACCCAGTCGTGCCCGGCTCTTTGCCACCCCATGTACTGCAGCACGCCCAGCCTCCCTGTCCCTCACTATCTATCGGAGCTTGCCCAAGTCTGTGTCCACTCTGATTATGGAGGATTTAAACATTGCTTTGAATTTTCTGTATTTAACAGCATTTCTACACTGAGCGTTTTTTTACTATCTTTCTTAAAGCCAAGAAAAACTAGTACATGCCCCTTTTTGAGAACGGGAACAGGCTTGCCTCTGCAGCTGGAAACAGTGGACCGGAGCACAGACTCAGAGCCAGGCTTCCAGGGTTGCCCACCAGCTCTGACCATGTGACCTTGGGGCTGTGCTCCCCGAGGCTCAGTCTTGGCTGTAGAATGGGGAGCTCACCGGGTACCGGGGAGGAACGCAGGTCCAATCCACACACGTACCTGAAATAGCCTCTGGCTTGTGACAGGCTAGGTCTACAGCATTTGCACCAATTAGTTTTAAATTTGTCTGGAAACTGAGTGAGCCAGTGACGAGTGGGGGAGGGGGAGGGCCTCAGAGGGAGACGAGGCGCCTACCAAAATCGGTGGCGGCAGGTCTGAGGTCAGAGGGGTTTCCATGTCCTGACAGGGGCTCCCTGAGCCCAGCCTGCCCGCCCCGGGCAGTGGACACCCAGTCCTGGGCACGGGAGCCTGAGGACCTGGCTGGGTATCCTTGCTCCCAGCCTCCCGGTTGCTTGAACTCGGCTGGGCCGGGAGGCATTCCGAGCCTCACTTCCTCACTAGGAGGGCAGGTGTGATCTACTCGTCCTCAGGAGCCTGTCGTAGGGACTCAGAGAGCCAGGCTCTGCCCGGCGCACGGCCTTCAACCCCAGCTGGGCCCACTCTGAGGACTTCTATCAGGCGCACAGGCCCTTCTGGGAATCCTTTCCCGTGTGTCCGGGGCTTGCGTTTTTCCCCAGCACACTCCATAACTTTTCCCTGCATAATTCCGAAGGCTTCTATGTGGAGGAAGGAGGGCTGGGCGCACTTCCCTCCCGGGGGTTGTCTAAGCTGTGCTGGGGTGAAAAGATCTTCCTCCTTTTTTGGGAATAAAATACAGGCAGACACATGGGGTGTAAACACATACTGTGTGCTGAGAGCACAGTTAGGGGAAAATGTTACAAGGCTCCTTAGGGCGGGGAGCAGGAAGGCCTAACTCCGGTAAAGAAGATTGAGAAACTGAATGCTGGGAGTTCCCAGGGGCAGGATCTGTGCTATCCCCGCCTGAGGCCCAGGTTCAACCCCTGGTTGGGGAAGCAAGATCCCACAAGCTGCAGGGTGCAGCCAAAAAAACACCTCGAAACGAAAAGCCATTGAATTCTATACACAACAGAGTCCTGGGGCCATAGGACCAAGAATTAGGTCTGGGGCCTGGGGCCACCCTCTGCCTAAGCCAGGTTCTCACAGAGACCTGGGGGCTTAGAAACAAGGAAAGTGCATTTTCTCACATTTCCGGGGGGCTGGCGCTCTGGACTCAAGGTGTGGCTATCGTTGGTTTTGTCTGAGGCCTCTTTGCTCGGCTGGGAGGTGGTCACCCCTCTTTGTGTGTCTGTGTCCTGAGCTCTGCTTACGGGGACACTGGTCGGATTGAATTAGGACCCGCCCCAGTGAGCTCCATTTGACCTTGATCACATCTTTGAAGGCCCCACCTCCACAAAGAACCGTCTGGGGTCCCTGGGGCCTTCAACGTGTGAATCCGCGGGGGACTCGTTTCAGCCCACAGAATGCCTCCAACAGGGAATGGTGGTCTGGGAGCTGGGTGCAGCACCTGGGAAGTGGAGTCTGGGAGCTGGGTGGCTGGCCCCGTCAGTGGCTGCAGTCAAGTCTCTGGACAGGATAGACAGGCCTCGCTGCCACGTTGCAGATAACAGATGCTTGTCCCTCAGGGTCCCTAGGAGCCGAGGTGACCGAGAAGAGTCGGGGCTGCGTGGTCTCTGCCCAGCTCTTGCCCCATCTCTGACCCTCTGTGATGATACATCATAACTTCCCCGGGTCCAGACCAGACCTGACTGTCACCCCTTCTCTTTCCAGGTCGGACTATGATGACTGGAGACCGTCTCTGGCCAGCCTGCTTCAACCCATTCCATTCCCCAAAGAGTAAGTCCCCCACACATCCCTGGAAACCTTTGGCCTAAGAGAACAACCTCCATCGTCCACCGTGGCCTAAGTGGGGGGACCAGTCAGGTTGCGGGATGCACCTGGGGACACCACAGATGACAGAGGGAGGTGGAAGTGTTGGTCCTCGGCTGTGGGACCCCTGGGAATGTTCACACCCCCACCTCGAAATATGGGGATGCCACCTCATTGCATGGATGGATGGCTTCACTGGGCCATGAATAGAAAGCTCTCTGTACTGGCCTTCAGGCGGTCAAGTTAGTGATGCTTATGGAGCATCAGATGGAGTTGGGCATCTGCCCCTCCTGTCTCCAAGTCCCAGCGTGAAGATAACGCAGGTGGGATCTCTCCATCTGGGGTATAGCCAGATCTGAACACTCCCTTGTTATCCCCATGACGATGATCTTGCTCCACAGTGAGCCAGGCCAGGAATGGACCATTCAGTCTCTCTGGGTGGTCCGCATCTCAATATCGAATTTATCTAGGGGAAAAGAGGGAGAAAGCTGTCTGGTGGATAATGGCCCGAGGGGAAGGCTCTGTCTCCATAACCAGGCCCTGAAATGCCTGCAGGCCTCTGTTTTGATAGATGCGAAGCAGCAGGCCCCAGGAGACCACCGCGAGCCCTCTGCGGAGCCTATTAACGAGGCCGTGTTTATGAAATGCGGCCCTCCAAGGGGACATTACCCTCGGTAATTGCCCCATTTGCGGGCCTGGCTGGTCCCTGGAGCCTCCAGGATGTGAGACCGGAGAAGTCCAGCTCCCGAGGGCAGTGGCGTCACTGGCTGCAGCCCTGGCCCCACGGCCCCGGGGCGCTCCTGACAGTGAGCTATGATGCAACTCTGCCCCGGGAACGGTCCCCAACCGCGGCTCTGATGCGAGGCGGTAATTAGTGCAGCCGTGCCGTAATGGTGGGGCGATTCACACACACACCTGGGTCCCTGGTGCCCACGTGCGCGCTCACGTGCACCCTGCTGAGCGCCGCTCGTGCTCACTGGGGCGGGCACCTGTTCCCGTTCTGACCCACGTCCTGTTGAGGTGGGACACGATGTCTGTGTTGCCCGCTCAACTTCCTGTTCGTTCCTGGAATCAGGCCTGCCATCCCCAGAGGCAGGTCTGCGGGGTCACTGTGCAAGCGCCCCCTCACTGCCGTCTTCCCTTGTTTCTGTTGCAGAGCTCTCGCACACGAGAAGTTCACCAAGTGAGTATTCAGGCAATACCCCTTACCCCCTTCCGGGATGCATGTCCTATGTCCTGCGGGCATCCCCCAGCAACCAGCCATCCTTCCAGCCGGCCCTCCGCATGTGTGTCGGGGGAGGCGAGGGTGGCTCCCCCCAGAAGTTCTCCCGAGTCACGTGTCCATCCAGGCCCATCTGGGCGTCTCCTGATCCTGCCAGCTCAGCTGGCACCCCATCCTCAGCCCCTCATCCTGGTCCACCCCAGCCAGGACCCCAGGCGCGACTCTGACCCCACCCCGTCTCTTTCAGGGAACTGAAGTACGTGATTCAGAGGTTCGCTGAAGACCCTCGACAAGAGGTGAGGCCGCCCTGTCCCTGGAGAGCACGCTGTCCTGCAGCAGGGCGCCTGTGGCTCTGCTGGCGCCTCCCTGACCACCTCAGGCATCCCGACAGTTCACAAGGGCTCCCTGCCTTCGCTCAGACACAGCCCCCGCCCCGAGTGTCCGAGCCCGGCCGGTGATGCCAGCCTTCTACTGTGAATGAGGGCTCACCAGCAGTGTTTCCCAGGGGCGGTTTCTCCTTGGAGCACAGGCCTCGCCTTAGGGCCGGGCCGGCACCAGGGCTCCTAACCACATCTGAGATCACGGCACATCGTCTCTGCCGTTCTGAGGATCAGCGGGTTGGGGAAGATGCTGATCTGGGGTCTTCCTGGGCATGGTGGCCTAGGGCCACCCCGAGGGGCCACTCCCTGCCTCCAACAGGTGGCCTTCAAGGGGAGTGAAGCCTTGCAGCCCAGAGTCCCTGTGTGTGAACGGGGACTCGGAGTGGGCTGGACGCCCACCCCAGCCGTCCTCCCATCGCATCAGCCTAAGGGCAACAGCCAGCCTTCGTGAGGGGCTCCCCTGCGTCGGGCATACACGTTCTTCTTTAACCCTCACAGCAGCCCTAAGAGTAGGTGCTATTATCACCCCCATTTTACATCAAAATCGGCCTCCTTTCAGAGTTGAGAAAACTGGGAGTACCTGCCCAGGGTCACACACTGGGTGTGCTGGCCGGGACAGGACCCAGCCCCTGTGTAGGACCCAGCCCTGCAGCGCGCACTGGGCGAGGGGGCGAGGGGCTGCAGGGGCCTCCCCAGGGGGCTCAGACCCTCCTCCACACGTGGAGTCTGGGACATGAGGGGACTGGCTCCCGGGCAGGGACAGAGCGGGACCCAGGCACCCCCAGCAGAGCCGGAGGACGAGGAAGCCAGAGGAGGAGAGGGTTATTCTCAATGGGGCCAAGGCCACGCTGTAAAGCCTTGTTCTGGAAGGATCCGGAAGGATCTAGTTCTAAAGCACCACAATCCCACCCCGACTCCAAAAGCACAAAGCAGCAGATGGAGCTTCTGAGCATCCAGGTCCCAGGGATGGCCTCCGCCGCTCTTAAACCTGAGCCGTTCCCTGCTGGAGGCAGAGTCTGAGTCCTCCCGGAAAGGGAGGCTTTCTTTCAAACTGACTTTGATGTTGATGAATGGAAGTGGTGCCAGCTGCTCCCCAGAGCGGAGCTGTGGCCCAAGTGCCAGGAGTAGAATCTCCCTGCCAGGGTCGCCCAGCGAGGACATGGCCCATGGCAGGCCCCCGCCCCGCCTGGCCTCCCCACTGGCTCTCCTCCCCTCTCTCCTCCTCACCCGCCTCCCTCCCCACGCCCCTCCGCCCTCCTCATTCTCGCCCTCTCTCCCCTCCCCTCCCACCTTCTCCATCCCAGATGGAGCTGGTGGCTGTTTTCTTATAAATCATTTGCTGGGTCTGCTGTACAGAGTTTCGTACTCTGGATCCCTCGTTTCTTTGAAGTAGCTCAGTTGACGTTCAGAGGGGAAATCAAAGCTTGGCCGCCCCTGCACGCTGTTTACTTGTGCGGGGGTTGTGATCAGTGGACTGTCTCTGAGTAAGTGGCTCTTGGCAGCAGGTCGGCCTTCACTCCTGGAGGAAGTGATGGGGCTCTCGCCTCGCTCTCTGCTGAGGACGGGGAGGAGGAGGAGCACAGGCCTTTGTCTGTCTCTCTCTCTCGGCAGTACAGCGGGGCCATGGTGGATGTGGGGTTCCTCCCACACACGCACGCGCCCACAGGTGGACACACGGCACTCTGGGAAGGGAGCTGACAGCGGCAGAGAGAGCTGGGGGCACTGAGAATGCCCGCGCTCTGCACAGACCGTTTTTCCTAAAAGAGGGTGTCAGGGTCCCAGAGAGAGACAGAGAGGGGTCAGTGGGGCAGAGGCCACACTAGGGGATGGCACCCATGAGGGTGGAACAGGGGAGAGGCCGACCCCCAGGGTTGGAGGGACAGATGCCCCAAAAGTGAGCCTGAGGAATGTGGGGAGTGGACACCCCAGTAGCAAGGGGGCAGGGCAGAGGTTCAGAGAGAAAGGAGAGCAGAGTGCAAGAGTGGGGACTTGCAGACACGGGTGGGGGACAGAGGCCCAAACAGAGGAGGGAAAAGCAGCTTCCCCATCAGAGGTACAGGAGAACGTTGTGGAGGTCCCTTCACCTCTCTGCTCCGACTTGGTCCCAGACTGGCTTCATTCTGGGTGACCAGACTAGCCAGGGCCTGACCGTCCATCTCCAGGAGCTGGTGGCAAATGGCTGGAGTTCCCTGGTGCGTGGTTATCAGTTTTTCCCTAAAGGCCTTCCCTGGAATTTAGGAGAAAGCTGGGTGTGTCTGGGCTAAACCAGGTTGAACAGATTCCTGAAGTGTGAGCATGGGGCTCATCTGGGCCTTGGGTGTTGGTGTGCATGGATCCTGGGCACCCCCCGTCATTGCGGGTGCACGGGACTGACCGAGCGCATGTCCTCTGCCACAGGTCCACTCGTGCCTGCTGAGCGTGCGAGCCGGCAAGGATGGCTGGTTTCAGCTGTACAGCCCCGGAGGGGTGGCCTGCGACGATGACGGGGAGCTGTTCGCCAGCATGGTATGTGGGGCAGGGGAGCACCGGAGCTCTGTGTGGGCACTGAGTTCACCCCTTCTGAGCAGTGAGAGAGCTGCCCCATGCCCCCTGGGGCCTGCCTGGAAATTTCCAGGCCGAAAGGATGCTGGTGATGAAGGCGATGATGTGACACCAGCCCCAAGTGTCACCTTTCCACATCTCACCTGAGTGGGCACTGAGCTAGAGGCCCCCCAGAGACGTGAGGAGGGACACTTCCTGTCGCCCCATTTTACAGATGAGGTGTTAACTGCTCAAGCTACTGGGTTCACTCTGCGCTTCAGCGCTATGTAGGTTCAGGGGACCGAGTGCTTACTGGTACAGGGGCCCCAGAAGTCGTTGGAGGCCCACCTGCTCGTCTGATCGTTGCACTGAGAAGTCAAGGTCAGGATGAGCGGCCCGCCTTGGAGATGAGGGCTCTAGAGGTCACCAAACGTGTAAGCACACCCTTTGGTGACTTCCAGTCCTTTCCCTGCGCGCTGCGACCAGCACCTCACCTGACCACACACCATCTTTCTTCGTCTTCATGGCAACCCCTTCCCGTCCCTACTTCTGTGTTGATGAGCACAGAGGTGCAGTGGCGTGCCTGAGGTCACACAGGCCTCTGGCCTCCACGATCCTCCCTGCGCCAGGCCCACGTGGTCCGGAGCCGCCCTTCTTCGGGGAGCAGAGGGAGCACAGACGCCCTTCCCCAGGGCAGACGCTCCTCCAGGCAGCCAGCGCTCTCACCGAGCCCGCTTACTGACACAGCTAACTCCGCTCCACAATCACGCGTGTCCTGGAGCTTGAGAAGGCACATACCTCAGCCAGCCGTGGCTAAAGTCGCAGCCCTGTCCCCCGTGCTAGCCCTGATGACCTTGGACCAGTATCTTTCCTCTCGGGCCTTCAGGGTCCTTGTCTGTGAAATGGGGATCTTAGTCCTGGCGTCTTGGGATTACTGTGGTGATTGTGATACTAGATGCGAGGCACCTGGCGCTCCGTCAGCGCGCAAGTGACGGCTGTGGTGCCAGCTTAGCTGGGTGAGCAGCTTGTAATGCCCTCCGCCGTGAACTTAGGGTGGTGTTTGCACTCTGATGACAGACCCCAGCGCTGCCTCTGGATCCTTGCTTGCAAAGGGGCTTATTTTTAGGTTCCTTTTCTTGCGTGCTCACTCACCACTCCTCGCTCACCTGCTGCCTGAAGGCTCCCTTCAGAGTGCCCTGTGCGTCCTGGAAATGCCGGCCTTGCCTGCCCGCACCACCTCTCTCTCACTTCTCCTGGGCTCCTCTGATGTCACAGCGTCACCATGGCAACGTTTTGAGGTGCTCCCCCCCACCCCTCGGTGCAGTGACTGTGAACGAGAGAAGTCTGGAGCTGGCAGCTCCCTAGCTTGAGAGATCGCATTTGTGAGCCAGAATTGTTAATGATGGAGCGGAAAAGGGTCTACGTGGGGAAGGGAGCAGGCGGCCCCTGGATGGCGGTGCACCGTCGCCATGGAGACAGGTGGCACGGACGCCGTCCCCTGGATGAGGCTGCCGCTTCCAGCCATGGGAGGGCATCTGCTCCACTGTGAGGTCGGGAAGAGCACACCAGGTGGCTGGGGACCCTCGACCCTGAGCCGCATCTGCAGGAGCGCTGGGAAGAAACCCAGGTCTCTACTGGAGTGCAGCTGATTCACAACGTCCTATTACTGGCAGGTGTACACCAAAGTGAACCAGTCACACATATACCTATGTCCACTCTTTCTAAGACTCTTTTCCCACATAGGTCATTACAGAGCAGAGGTCCCTGTGCTATACGAGTAAGCTGGTCCTTACTTGTCCGCTGTTTTATATACAGTAGTGTCTATCTCAATATCCCAGTTTATCCCCCACCCCGACCCTTTTCCTGCCAGTAACTGGAAGTTTGTTTTCTACATCTGTGACTCCTGCTTTGTAAGTAAGTTCATTTGTACCCCTTCTTCTTCTTATATTTCACATATAAGCGATATCACAGGATATCTATCATTCTGCACCTGACTTACTTCATACTTCACTCAGCATGACAATCTCTAGGTCCGTCCAAGAAACACAGTTTTCTTAACGGCTGTTCCCCATGTAACCTGAGATGGAGCAGAATTTTCCAGTTCCTGGATTTCTGGGGCAGGTGCCTTCGGGGCCTCAGGGGCCACTGGGGATGGGGAGACAGGGCTCCACAGTGTCCCCTGCCCCCTGTGTGTGGCCGGGCCTTGTGCACCTTGAGCACAGGCGTCCAGAAGTTCCTGCCAGGCTTGACCGTGCTGAGAACCCAGGGGGCCAGATGTCAGCACAGCCCCGAGGAGGACGGGAGACGGGCTCCTGTGTGTGTGTACAGGGCGGGGGTAAAATGTACGTACCGTGAATCCTACCACCTCAGCCGCTTTTTATGTGCCACTGAGGAATAGCTGATGTGCAGTGCTGCGTTCATCTCCCCCCGTTGGGCCCTTGTTACGTGTCCAGTCCGTAGCATCGAGTGTGCGGACCCCGTTCTGCGGTCATCACAGACCTTCGTGTTCCCAAACTAAAACGGGCCCCTCTCTGTAATCACTCACTCCCCACTGGCCCCCAGCCCTGGCCCCCAGCCCGCCCCCTCTATGTCTGCAGCCTCACTCTGCCTTCCTCGCAGGAGTGGGTCCTGCAGGGTGTGTCCTTCTGGGACTGGCTCACCTCAAGGCAGTGCAGTGACCGCAAGGTTCATCCCCGTGGGGGCCAGTGTCAGAGAGGGGCCCTCTGAACCCCCGGGGAGGGTCTGGTGATGGTTTCAGGTCTTGTGTCCAGACGGGGTGTGGGGTGCGTCTGGTCAGTGTCTGCTAGCCTCACAGCCTTTGGGCCACAGGCAGGCACCGCAGGGCACAGCCCGTGGCGGTCACGGCCCCTCACCTGGCTCATGTCTCCTCACAGGTGCACATCCTCATGGGCTCCTGTTACAAGACCAAAAAGTTCCTGCTCTCCCTGGCAGAGAACAAGCTGGGACCGTGCATGCTCCTGGCGCTGAGGGGGAACCAGACCATGGTGGAGGTGAGGAGCCGGCCCCACGCCCCGGCCAGGCGGCCGACTCTCCCAGGCCTTCGTCTTTGCCGACGGAGCACCTTCCAGGAGCTTCCAGGCTCCCAGAGCTACTGCAGGAGTTGGGCCACGGCAGCAGACGAGGCAGCCCTCCCGAGCTTTGCGGGGCAGGAGGCCTTCGTCAAGCCGTCTACTCATTTCACGTTCATTTAATTCGTGATCGTCTGCTGGTCCCGGGGATTGAGCAGGTTTTTGTTCCGTCTGCCTTTTGCTGCAGAACAGACCGCCTCCAAGCAGGGGCTCTGAACAGTGATGCTCATCTGTTTTGCTCCTGGGTTTTCAGATGGTTGGGCTCCACCGACCGCTTCTCACTGGTCTCCCATGGGGTGGCGGCGGATGGGGCAGTGGGCTGGGTGGGTCTTCCCGAGGCTGCCTCCTCTGCGTGTCCATCCTGAGGGGACTCGCCCACAGCTGGAGCTCCCAGGCCACTGTCAGCAGCGTAGCCCCGGCCTTAACCTGCCCGCTCGCCAGCCCCAGGCACTCGGTCACCTCTCTGTCCCCCAGAACCCCCAGCAGCCTGGGGCTCCCAGGGCCACTGTGCAGAGAGACCAGGCAGAAGCCATGTCTTTCCTCCAGCCTCTGCCTCAGGGTCAGGCAGCAGAAGGGAGTCAGCAAGGCCGGACCCAGGGGCAAGGACAGGAGTTAGACTTCGCCTGTCAGTGGGGAGGGTGTCAAGCAATCGGAAGGCCGAGGGGGGAGAGGGTGGTCTGTCTCTCGGGCTCCCCCTGGCCTGGCCGCCTCACGCGTGCAGTGTTGGCCAGGTGCTACCGGCGTGCCCATGACACAGAGCGGGAGCAGGGCAGGCAATTCCCCAGCATCCCGCAGAGGGCGGGGGAAGGACAGGACCTCCGATCCAGGGCGCCCCGACCCCGGCCCCTCTGCAGGAGTGCGGGGCGCTCAGCACAGGCTGAGGTGTGCAGAGCAGCCCTGCCCGGGGTCCCCACCGGTGGTGACGCACCTCCCGGTCTCTGCAGATCCTGTGCTTGATGCTGGAGTACAACATCATCGACAACAACGACACGCAGCTGCAGATCATCTCGACCCTGGAGAGCACGGGCGTGGGGAAGCGCATGTACGAGCAGCTGTGTGACCGGCAGCGGGAGCTGAAGGAGCTGGTGAGTGCGCGCGGCTCCACCGTCCCTGAACCCCAGGGGGCGGCTGGGCTGACTACACCCTCCTCCTTTAGGGGCCTTCCTGGTCTCAGTTTCCTGTGTGTCTGGGAATCACCTCTCTGATAAACCGCCTGCACTTGGGCCTGGCCTCAGGGTCTGCCCTGAGACCAAGACCATCATGTTGTCTGCCCCTGCTGCCCTGAGGGGGTGTTAGCTGGAGGTGGGGGTCCAGGGTGGATGCTCAGGGAAAAGTGGGTCATAACCAGCTGGCTTCTGTTGCAGCAAAGGAAAGGCGGGCCCACCAGGCTAACACTGCCCTCCAAGTCCACAGTGAGTTGGTTTCCTCCTGGGGGCTGGGTGGAGGGAAGAAGGTGGGCTAGTCCTCCCTGGGGGGGGACAGCAGACAGCATCTCTTGGAGGTGATGGGGAGAGGTAAACAAAGACTCAGCGGTAGCTTTTCTAGGCTAGAACTGTGTTGCAGGAACCCAAAGGTAATAAAGATTATTGTTAATATGTTACAAGTTATTTATAATAATGACAATAATAGCTCACATACATTGTGCATTCCTGTGCCAGATTCTGTGCTAATAGTTCATTTTATCTTGACACCAAGCCTATCAGGTCAGTGCCTGTTTCTTTCCCCATTTTATAAGTCTTCAGGGATCTGAGTTCTTTCTTCCTGCTGCCTCCCTGTCCTTGGCACATAGCTTCCACTTCACAGTCCAAAAGAGCTGCTCAGGCTCCAGCCATCTAATCTCCATTCCAGCCAGGAGGAAGAGGCAAAGATAAACATCCCCCCTTCCCTTTATGGACCTTCCTGGACGTTCCAATGGACACATCTGCTTATATACCATTGTCCGGGTTTAGCACAAGGCCCCATCTAGCTAGGATGTTAGCCTTAATTCAGGGCAACCAATTGGCAGCGAACACTCAAGGATTCTATCACAAAGATGGAAGGGACCCTCAGCAACCTCAAAATCTAATGCTCACATACTCACTGGTCCCCACAGACCTCAGTGTTGAGGGGACCTCAGTGTTTGCAGGCGGGGATTAGGCACAAGCCTGAGAAAGAGAGAGTCAGAAACATACACACTGTGGGAAGGACGTGGCCTCAGAACCCCCAGTGGTGACTCAGGGTGTGAGCCAGCGCTCCCAAGGCTTTCTCCAGCCGGGCAGCTGCCACCCATAGAGACGTGGAGGCGGCTCTGCCCTCCCGGACACCCCACTTTGTCCCAACCCTCTGGACCATGCTGTCCCCCCAGTTAGAGCTCTTCATGGGGAGGGGTTGGTGGGGAGGCCCCAGGCCGCCTCCAGACCCTGCCTGCCCACTCACCCACCTGCAGGATGCCGACCTGGCTCGTTTGCTGAGCTCTGGCTCCTTCGGAAACCTGGAGAACCTCAGTTTGGCCTTCACCAACGTAACCAGTGCCTGCGCTGAGCACCTCATCAAACTGCCTTCTCTCAAGCAGCTAAACCTGTGGTCCACTCAGGTACGCGTGGCCTGCCCACTGTCCACTGCGCCCTCCTCGGTACCCACCCTGCACCCCTGCCCAGGCCTGCCCTGCACCTTCCTCCACGGCCAGCTTTCTGCACAGGACCCGTGGGTCCAGCCGCTTGATCCCCATGCCCCTCTGCAGCCCAGCACCCAAGTCCCCCCAGGGTCCCAGGCCAGAGGAGGGCTAGGCCCTCGTGAAGCCCAGCGGCCCATCTCACAGTTGGGAGCTGCCGAGGCCCAGAGCAGGGACGTGCCTGGCAGAGCCTTGGGGTGCGGAAGGCAGAGCTAACGTGGGTCTCTGGCCCACACCTGGAGGGGTTTGCAGGCAGCCTGTGGGTCTCCTCTGGGTAATGATGAACACGCGGCACACGGCGCTCTCTGTCCTGCCTGTGCCAGTCTGGCTCTTGAGCACGCACTTACCAGCACGTGTGGTCTGCACGCCCCCGTGAGGTGCAGGCCCACCAACATCTCATCTCATAGCCGGGGCCCCTAGCCACCCCCTGTCCTGCTCGGGGAAGGGCTGTCTTGGCTCCCACTCAGAGCCACAAGTCGTGGGTTCACAGCGCCCCTTGACACATGGCAACACTGACTCTGGTGGGGGAGTGGGCCCCTTGTCGGGGCTACGGCACTGGCAGACCCAGCCTGGTGTGAACCCAGGTCAGGGAGGTGGGGTCTCTGAGACAACTGAGGGCAGCCGAGGCCTCGGCCGGGTCCCGTCCGCTTCTTCTGCCACTGCCCCAGCCCCAGGTGCCCTGGGGGAGGCCCGAGGTAGGCCCCAGACTGAGGGGGTCTCTCCCGCAGTTTGGAGACGCCGGCCTGCGGCTCCTGTCGGAACACCTCACGATGCTCCAGGTGCTGAACCTGTGCGAGACGCCCGTCACCGACGCCGGCCTGCTGGCCCTCAGCTGTGAGTCCACGTGCTCGTCCCTTCAGTGTTTTCTCCGTTCCCACAGCACATGGGGCACCATGCACTCGCTGAACACCTCCTCCGGGCCAGGAGCAAAGCGGTGGGACTCTCCCTGCCCTCATAGAGCTGATGCCACTGGGGACAGGAAACATGAGTGCGGCCCAGCCCACCCCCTCACGTGGCCACAGCCCCGAGGGCTGTGGCCACAGTGGGGCCCCTTTGGGCTGGCCTGCAGGGGGCGGGCAGGCTCTGGGGACACTGGGGTACAGGCAGTGGAGGGACATGACAATGACAGCAGCGGGGTAGGCCCCAAGGGCCAGGAGAGAATGTGGGCCCGGTTCAGACCGGCCCCTGCCTGAGACAGACCTCTGAACCTCACGGGCCCCAGCTACTCCCCGGAATCCCCACTCCCCAGCCAGTCTCCTGAACAGAGGCCTCGGCAACTCAACCCAGCCCACAGCTTTTCCATCCCGTACCTGCAGCTGCCCCTGGAGGTGGGGTCTCACTGACCTGATGACTGTCCTTTCCCATACAGCCATGAAGAGTCTCTGCAGCTTAAACATGAACAGCACCAAGCTCTCGGCGGACACCTACGAAGACCTGAAGGTGATCCCTTCCCCCTATCCTTCCTGCCTTTGCACATGCAAAGGTCCTGGTGCAGAGAGGGTTGGCATAAACTGGCTCTGCAGCAGACATGACTAGAAAGTGAGAGAACAGCTTGGTGCCAGAATGCTTTAGCTCTTACAGGTCACGGCGGGACCCTGGATTTCGTCTGAGTTCAGTAGAAAGCTTGCAGAGGCCCCAAGAAGGGCAATGCATTATGCTAAAAGCTTGTTCTGGCTGGGCAGGCCAGTGCGCAGGAAGCTGGGGAGACATGATATAAAGGCAGGAGACCAGCAGCCTCTCTGTACAGCGAAGGCTTGCAAAAAAAAAAAAAAACAGGTCAACTGTTGATAAAAGAAGGCAGAACAGGAGCGCGTCTGGGTGGCAAGGGTGGGGAGCAGGAAGCCGCTCTGAGGAGCTGCAAGTGGGACTGTATAGTCCAGTGACACATCCTGTAGGGGAGCCTGAGTTCGAAGGCTCCTGCCCACCCCAGGAACCTGCAACTTGGGGATCCTCCTTTATTCTCCCTGCCTGACTCCGGACAGCCTTGAGGAAACATAGTACCATAGACAAGTGAGAACCGTCTGTGTGCTGAGCAGGCAGTATGGTCTCACACAGGGCGCTCTGGGTTTAGTCCCTCACCCCATCCTGTGAGCCATGACTGGACCTGGAGTCCCTCTGCAGAGGCCCAGACTCTGCCCAAGGGTATGTAGCCTGCAGGTGACAGTGGAGGGCACACCCCGGGCTTCCCACCCCCAGAGCTAGTGATTTGAAGCCCCTCTGGGATGTGGACTTGGACTCCCCAGCAGCCATCCCCTGCTGTCTCGGGGCTGGCCACATCCCACCCGCTGGGTTCTCCCCAAGGCCCCCCAGCTCCGGGCTTCGGAGCCCCCGACAGTGACAAAGTGGGGAGGGCTCAGTGGGAATGGTAGTCACCGGTACAGGTGGAGCCCCGTGCCACCAGGTTCTGGAAGGGACCGGATCCTTCTTGCTCCCCCAGGCCAAGCTGCCCAACCTGAAGGAGGTGGACGTCCGCTACACGGAAGCCTGGTGAAGCGCCCGTCGGCAGGAAGCGGTTTGCGACCGCAGCTCACAACTCCTGACTAATAGCCGGAGAGCAGCTGGCCGCGGGGTCCCACCCCCGTCCTGGCTGTGAGATAGATGGGGGAGTCTTTCTGGGGGCAGAGGGCGGAGGGGGGAGGGGTGGGGAGGGGGGGTCCGTAAGCACGCCCAGCCCCCGCCTGATTCTTTTAGCTTCATAATCGGAAACCTTGACCTGATCTAAAACGGACTTCGTAGCAACCAGAGGAGTGTCAGGGGGTCGGGGAGAGGGTGGGGGGGGGGGGCTTGGGGAAGGGGGACCCTTTGTGGATTTTCTTTGCCTTTGTGTTCAATGCCGTGTGGGAACAGTCAAGGCCGACCCCACCTCACATGACCCCGCTGGGCCCAGCGGCCGAGGAGGGACGCTGTCCTCCTCTGAGGCCCGCCAAGAACTTGCCCCACCATCGCCCTGGGACAAGGCCCAGTCCCATCATCCCACCCATCCTGTGTCCTCGCCATTGCTATGCAAAGTGATTCTTGTTGTACATAAGATTTAAATAACGCGCCTATTTAAGAAATGTTGACAAATTGCAGGTCTGGGACCTGCCTGTTATTTATGAAGTCTTTGACCCGCCCGCCCGCCCGCCTGCCCGCCGGCCACCCCTGGCGTGTAGTACTGTACAAACCAGTCAGCTGGTAGTGGTAGTATTCTTGTTATTTTTTTAAAGGAAACAAACAGACGAAAAAAAAAAAAAAGAAACTCCTTGGAAAATTAATTGCTTTTTTTGTAATGGATTCTGTCCGCTAATGCTCTCTTGTCCGTCCGTCTGTCCCTCTGCCCGCCATGCCACCGTGCGTTTCGATTCCAGAAGTCTCTAGTTTCCTCACGGGGTGGGGGTCAGACTGGGGGAGGAGAAGTGGGGTTCCCACATTGTCGTCTTGCTCCTCTAAGGCCCCAGCTTCCTCCCGGCCCCCTTTTACACATCTGGAGGGGTGGGGTGCTAACCTGTCCTCCCGTCCGTCCCATAAGAGAGCTGCCCCCACCCCCTTCCCCGGAGCACTCCCGTCTCTGGTGGCCTCTGCCGTCCCCCTCCCGCCTGAGACTCTGCCACCTGTGGCCTCCCCGCCGTCCTGTGCCTCCCGTGGTCCCTCATGCATGCCCGCCTCTCTGCATGGTCTCTTGGGAGAAGAGAGACATCTCCTCCACCGGCCTGACTGCCCACCCCACCCCACGAATGTGACCGCTGCAATGCAGACCCCCTCCTGCCCTTCTCCGTCCCATTACCTGCCCCAAAGACACACCCACCTCCGTTTCTTTTATAAACAAGCCCTCACTGTACAGAACAGCCCTCATGGTTTACTTGGGGTCCCCTCTCCCCCAAACCCTGTCTTCTGTTGGTTTAGCACAAATACCCCCCTCTTTCAGCACCTCCAGACCTAACCCCCAGTCAATGTAATTGTTTTATATATATTTAATCTTATTCAATGGAAACCATGCTTTTGTCGTTTTATACTTTGCTAGGTAGACTTTATTACCCCCCCAACTATGCCCTCATTTTTTTAAAAAAGGAAAAAAAAAAGAAATTGGGTTTCAGTCTTAATTCATTTTCTGTGCCAGGTTTGATTTCGTGCGTGCGTGTGAATGTGTTCTGTTTCGTGTTTTGTTTTTGTTGTTGTTGTTTTCTGTTGTTTGGTTTTATTCGCTCCCCTCTGGTCCCATACTTTACAGCACTCTGGTGCCGGAAGAAGCAGAAGCAAAAAAATTAAAACTCTAAAAAGAAAAAAAAAAGAAGAGCCGAGACATGCCACCTTTCCCCTTCGCACTGTTGCTTTTCCTGATGGTTAATACTACTGTCACGTAGCTGTGTTCAGAGATGTGAAATACTTTCAGGCAAAAATAAACTGTAAGTGACTCATTGACATCTGGCCTTTCTGTGTGGCTTCGAGGGGGCCTGGCGCCGGGACAGGAAGGGCCAAGACCTAGGCCAAGAGTTGGGGGGCTCACAGCAGAGCCTCTACACCCTCTCTGAGTGTCCAGGGCTCCTCACCCAGGCACACTTGGGGCCCAGATCTTTGTTGTGGGGCCACCCTGGGCATCAAAGCCAGGCCCCTAACCCCAACCCACTGGATTCCAGGAGCACTCACCCCAACCCCAGCAGCTAGAACAACTGAAAATGTTTCCAGAGGGTGCCTAGTGCCCCTGGGGGACAGTCACCCCCAGGAGAGAACCCAGCTGTCTACCTGTGTCATGGGACCCCCGAGGAAGCTCTAGTCCAGCAAGGTGCCTGGGAAAATGCAGGGTCTGAGGTGGGGCCCAGACTCTGCATTTCTGAGGAGCTCTGGGCGACACGGATGTTTCCACCCACCCTCCGCTGCCCCTTAACCCCCTACACCACCTTCCAAGCCCCAAGGACGCTCTGCCTCGCCACACACCAGCTCTCACTTCCCGAGGCCGCTGCAGCTGACCCCACTCAGCTGACACGCGCGACGCCCTCTGGCCGGTCAGGGAACGCCGGTGCCCTGCAGGAGGCTCAGGACGCCCCCGGACCAGCAGGGCCGGCGGGCAGGCTCCAGGAGCTCCGGTCCTCAGGCCAGATGGGCCGGGCGTCGTGAAGGCCAGCTGCAGGCCGGGGCACAGACCACAACCCGCCGCCTTCCAGCCCAGCAGTGGCCCTGGCTCAGCAGGTGCTACTCATCTACCAGACGAAAGAGAGGACCCTGCTGGTGACCGACCTCTGCCCTCTGCCCTCCGCTGTCACCTCGGCTCCTCTGAGAGAGCAGGGGCAGAGGCACAGTGGGGGCAGAGGGCGTTTCCTCCCCCTTGGTTTGCTGTCAGGAGCCGCCTCTTCGCTGAGCTTTGATTCCAGCTCCCAGCACAACCCCCACCTTCAGCCTTGGCCTGGCAGGGTCTGCGGTAGCCTCAACCCCGCCCACCCACGTGCCTCAGCTCTCGGCCACGCCCACCCACGTGATTTGCAGCTCTCCGTCCCGCCCACCCCACATGCCTCACACCCCCTGCACTGGAAGGCCCTCCGCTTTTGGAAATTGAGTTGCACAGCGTCTTCCCCTCGCCCCGCTGACCTGCACATGGAAACAGCCCCTGCAGCCCCAGACTCCAGCATCCTGTGTCAAGTAGCTAACTGTAGCCCTGCGCCGCTGCCCCACCCCCTACTCCCAGGAGTTAGCCCTTCCTCACGCACTTTGCAGAGCTCGCCAGAGTGGGCCTTCTACTTCATGCCGAGACCCTGCTTTCCTCCCCCAACACACAGGCAACCCCCCGCAGCTGATGGGAGCGCCCCACTGAGAGCCCGGTGGAGGGCTGGTTCCTTGAGCTGGGGAGGGACGTTCATCAGGAAATTTCAGGGCAAATACTGAATTTCGGACAGGTAGGAACACTCCAAAGAGAGTAGCTGTTGGATTAGTGGGAGCTGAACGCGGTCCACAGTCCAGCTTGATGCCCCGCTCACAGTGACTGCTCTAGAGTGCGCCGTCTTCCAGTCACTTGGGCTGCAGTGTGAATGGTACGCCCTGGAGTCTTGCCAAGGGGGAACCTGGTCGTTATTTGTGTCTGCCAGACTGCTCTAAAGTTAAGCTGTGCTACAAGTTTCTCTGAAGGCCAGCAGGGAAGGGGATCAGAGAGCCTTGGAAAAGGGCCTGGCTTCATTCATTCATTCATGCATTCAACCATTCTTTGCTGAACACCTGCTTCTAGGAGGTGCTAGCAGGTTCTAGACAACGTTCTAGAAGAAGCAAGAAACATGGCCCTTGCCCTCCAGCGCCCCAGTGACCTGGAGCACACTGGTGAGGAGTCGGATAGCATTGATATTGTGTGGCAATGGCAATGACAGATAGCTATGGCAGGCACAGAAGGTGACAGCTAACCCAAGCTTTGGAAGTCAGGAGGGCTTCCTGGAGGAGGTGGTATTGTTGACAGTGAAGAATGAGGATATATGTCAAGTCATCAGAGAGGAAAGGGGAGTGTGCACGGATGTGGCAACAGACTGGAGCGGGATCTGTGTTGGGAACTGCAGATGGAGAGTGTGGTGGGCACAGAGATGAGAGGGGACGTGGGAGGGATTGTTATTGTTGTGGCTGAATTGTGTCCCTTAAAAAAGAGATGTTGAGGGGGAAAGGGACAAAAAAAAAAAAAGATGTTGAAGTCCTAACCAAACCCCCCCACCCCCAGTACCTAAGAGTAGGACCATATTTGGAAACAGGTCTTTACAGAGTATTCAAGTTAAAATGACGTCATTAAGGTGGGCCCTAATCCAATATGACTGGTGTCCCTGTAGAAAGGGGAAATTTGGACCCAGAAGCAGGCATGCACAGTGGGAAATCTATGGGCTGAGACCGGCACACAGGGAGAAGGCCATGTGAGGATGAGGACAGACAGGACTGAGACCTCTTCCACAGCAAAGACGGTCGGTAAGCCCCCAGAAGCTGGGAAGAGAGGTCTGCAGCAGACCCTGCCCACAGACCCTGCCGACACCTTGAATTCGGTGCTTTGTGAGAGACTATGCCTCTGTTATTTTAAGCACCCCCAGTCCGTGCTGCCGTCTCACGGCAGCCCTAAGACACAGTACATCATTTTCCTGGGCCGCCACACAGAGTACCCCAAACCTGGTAGCTGAAAACCCAGAGATGTATTCTCTTGTTTCTGGAGACCAGAAGTCCAAAAGCAAGATGTCAGAAGGGGGCCTTCCTTCTCTTCCAGCTTCTGGAGTACCCCCATGCTCCTGGCTGACCACAGCATCATGTCCATCTCTGCCTCTGTCTCATGTGGCCCGCCTCTTCTCCACCTCACGCCTCTCTCTGCCTTTCTCCTTCATGGACATTTGACACTGGATTTAGCCCCCACCTGGATAATCCAGGGCTTCCCTCATAGCTCAGATGGTAAAGAACCTTCCTGCAGTGCAGGAGACCAGGGTTTGATTCTTGGATTGGGAAGATCCCCTGGAGAAGGAAATGGCAACCAACTCCAGTATTCTTGCCTGAGAAATCCCATGGACAAAGGAGCCTGGCGGGCTGCAGTCCATGGGGTCACATCCTGGATAATCCAGGATGATCTCACAGCCAGAGCCTTAACACGATCACATGATCTGCAAAGAAATATTTTTTTTACCATATAAGGTCCCAGTCACTGGTTTCAGGTGAAGGCACCTTCTGGGGCCATTATTCTACATGTGGCACAGTGGGAGCAAGACCAGCCATCGTCTCCTTAGTCATGTTTAGAAGCCTGGAATTTACCCCGAGGGCTCTGAGAGATTGTTAACATTGCAATTATCTTACTCATTTTCTGACAAAGCATGTATATAGCCCCTCCTGCTTGCCAGGCACAGCAACAGAGATGTTTTATAACTCTGAACTCATTCATTCCTCCTGCCAAATCTATAAGGCAGCTGCTAACATGATCCCTCTTGACCACTGGGGAAGTGGAGGTCAGGAGATGCTGCATCCTTCAGTCTAGGTCATGCAGGGAGCAGGGGACCAAGGCAAGCTTATGACCCAGGCATTATGGGAAGATCTCTCCACCACTGGCTGGTGAATGGATGGGGCTGAGGCTGGAGCTTGGACCACGTGGAGAAACAAATTCAAGAGAAGCTTAGGAGTAAAAGTGCAGAATGTGGAGACTGGAATGGAGGGAGGGCCAGCAAGGAGTGAAGGAAGAAAGAAATTCAGTTTCTTGCCTAGTTTCCTGAAGCTCTGTGAGCTCCAGAATCGCACCTCTGCCGGGCAGCAGCCCTCACGGCAGGCGGGGCTGGCGTGTGAACACTCTTGGCTGTGTGTCCTGGTGGGGCTGAGAGCTCCAAGGCTCCTGTCCTTCCCTGGAGTCCTTCCCTGGGGTTCATCTCCAGCTGCCCCCAGGGTTCTCTTGGTTGGTAGGACTTCCCATATAAGCTTATGTGGGCCGGAGGAGATCATTGTTTTAGAGCCGGCTTCTGGGGAAGCCCCAAACTAAGAGAGTGCCTGACCGGGCCAGGGGACAGACGGCCAGGATGGACGGGAGCACCTCCATGACAGACTGGGAAGTCCCTCCCAAGGGGACCCGGTCCCCCGGTGTCCCTGCCCCATCCTTGGTGACACAGACACTGCTGAGCTTTGCCAGAAGGGCTCTGCAGCTAGGGCCCCCAGAACCAACTTGCACCCATTTTCAGAGGTGGGGGTGGCAGCTGACAGGAGCTCCCAGACATTGCTGGTGGAACTAGAAATCGGTTTGACTGCTTTGGGAAGTGTATCTAATCAGTACTAAAGCTGATTAGACAGTACTAAACGTCTGTCAACATTGTGATCCTGGAGCGCTGCTCCTGGGGAGACGGCCAAGAGAGCCGAGCTCACATGTCCACAGAGACGCAAACAAGAATGTTTATGTTCATAATAGCCCGGAGTGGAAACAACCCCATGTCCACTCACAGGAGAATGAATAAACTAACTGTGCAACAGATACACAGTGGACGACACAAATGCCTCCATCAACGGGAGGAAGAATAAATACACCGTGACACATCCATATGGTGGGGTTCTGCAGGAAAAATGACCCAACAGATACACACAGTGGGGTCAGTGGATTGGACAGGGGTTATGTTGTGCAGAAGGAGGCAGACACAAATGAGGGTTTGCCCTGTGATTCTATTTATATAAGGTTCACACAGCCACAGATCATCGGTAATTACAGAGGTCACAGAAGTGGTATCTCTGCAAGGGTGGGGATCACTGTTGATCAGGAAGACAGGAGGGAATCTTCTGGGGGTGATGAAATGCTGCATCTTGATACACAAATATTTATACACATGGAGTTCTACACTTAAGATTTGTGTAGTTTACAGCATATGTACACATCAGCTTTTTTTGGTTTTTTTGGCCATGCTGTGTAACTAGCAGCATCTGAGTTCCTCAACCAGGGATCAGACTCATGCCCCTTGCAGTGAAAGCATGATATCTTAACCACTGGCCCACTAGCAAATCCCAGCATCCACTTTTAGTTTTTCAAGATTTTTTTTTTTTTTTTGGATGTGGACCATTTTTGAAGTCTTTATTGAATTTGTTTTGCAACGTTGTTTCTGTTTTATGTTCGGTGTTTTGGCCTGGAGGCATGTGGGATCTTGGCTCTGCCATCAGGGATCGAACTTGCATCCCGTGCATTGGAAGGTGAAGTCAACCACTGGACTAGGCGGGAAGTTCCTCAACATCAGCTTTTAAAATAGCAGCAGGTAGACAACAATCCAAATGCCCCCTCATAGATGAACAGATAAATAACCAGGATGTAGACTCACAGCAGACTCTTAGCCACGCATAAGAAGGAACAAAGCAACGCTACAGGCTCCAACATGGATGAACCTGGAGAACATTATGTTAAATAAGCCAGACCCAGAAGACCGCGTGTTGTGTGGTTCCGTTTATCTGAAATATCCAGACCAGAACGTCTGCACAGACAGGAAGCAGGTCAGGTTTACCAGCGTCTGGGGCTGACCCCCTTGTGGGTGTGGGGTTTTATCGGGGCGCAGTGGTGTGGTCAGGCCACCAGAGATGGCGGCTCTCTCGCTCTCTGCACCGGCCCGGCCAACCTGGGCCTGCTTCTCCGTTAGGTCGCACACACAGCTCGCCCTCCTCAGGCTTGCCCCGGCCCCAGCTGGTGATTATTCTTCTCAAAGGGGCCGTGAGGAGCCTCCTGTTCTGCTACTGCTTTCCCCGGTGACTAAGGAGCCCACCTGAGGCTAATTCCCCCTGGAACTGGTGACCTCGCCCTGACCCCGGAAACAGAGCCTGCTGCCATGCCTTGCCCTCCTCCACACTCTGCTCGCGGGAGGTGTTGCTCCAGAGCCTTACTTCAGACAGGTAAGCTCCCCCATCCACTAAACTTTCCACGTCTCTGACTCTGGGCTCTTTCGTCCTGTTTTAAAGCTGGGCAAGTGCAGGGTTTTTGTTGGTTTGTTTAAGTTAAGTTCCTACAGGTCTTATGGGCCTGCGGGGTGTAGGGCCTTGTGGAACCTTTTAGGCCTGTGGGGTGCAGCCCAACGATGAGGAAAAATTTTAGGAACTAGATAAGAGGTAGTAATGGCACAACAAGGTGGATGTTCGAAATGCCACGTTAAAGCCATCTCTTGAATTTGAACTCTGTGCCAGTTTTTATAAAGCAGCATCAAAAGAGAACTTTTTAAATGAAAAGGTGGCTGCTGCTCGTCTCTGCTATGTCTGGTCTGGGGAGGGTAAGGCGTGCCACCGCCAAAATCTTGGCTCCCTGTCCACCGACGTCAAATAAAAATACAGAGACAGAGTTTGGAGGAAATAGAAAGATGGCTTTAGTCTTTTGCTGGGCAAGGGGAGAAGACCATAGACCAGTGCCTCGAGGACTGTGCCCCCTCCCTAGGAGAACCAAGAGACTTGATGTAGCCTGGGTCTCAGGCTTAGAGTAAATGATAAGGCTCCAAGTAGTGAGGGTCTTGTATTTTCCTTCTTACCATGTCACTTCAAAACAGTAACAGCTGGCTTCAGGCAGCTTTGTCCGTTTGTCTCTGCATTATTGGCCTGCGACCTTCTTTCTGAAATGCAAACAATTCTAAGGGGTAATTTGCTACAAGAGAATGTAGGGTGTAATTTACATAGTATCAGGGGGGTGATAGGTTTCCTTTGTGAAGGACAGTTCTAGTTACAGACACTGTGGATTAGTAACAGTTAAACCAGGAGCGATTAACTCTGATTAACTCCTGTCTCTTCTCTAGCCTGTTCACTGTTCCTTTTACTTTCCTTTTTCTCAAGAAAGGGAAAACCTCTTTTCTATTTTTGCTCCATCAGTGCCAATGCCGTCATGACATTGCCTCTTAGAGCCATACTCTTCTATCCTTAGGAAGCCTCTTGATGAATGGTTGTGTTTCCGCCTCACAACACCCTCTGCTGCCATCTGCTGGAAATTTTCATCGTAAACGTACCAGTTTGTATAATAAACGTACATACTCCTCCTGGTAGTGCTCTTGTGCGGTGCTCTGCACAGCTGTACATGGCGGGATAGGAGACTTGGCTCTGTTTTTCAGTGTACTCTATCCAGATTTGAATGGGCCCTTGAGCACCTCAAGGTTGACCTCCCCTCTGTTCCATACTAATGCTCAGTAAGTCTAGCCTAGGCTAGCCTCTTCCAGGGAGATGTCATGGAGATGAGCTCCACATGGTCCCTAGTTCATTCATCAGTATATTGAAATCTGCCTTTCAGAACCACCTGTGGAAATGAAACCTTCCCCAGAGCACTTTTGGTCATCACAGAAGCAGGAGGTAGAGGGTGGGCTAGAATGTCTTGTGGACTTAAAAGTATTCACAGCCTCAAAGTTAAGAGTTCTGTTTTATTTGGTGGGAATTTTTACGACTTGAGGCCAAGGAGACAGCATCTCCAGTAACCCTGAGAGAACTGCTCCAAGCAGGTGAGGGGAGGAGGCAGGTTATATGGACGTTTTGTAACAAAAGGCAGGTAATCAGAACATCAAAAGAAAAAGAAAAACAACAGATATTCCAAGTTAAGGAATTTAGTGCTTTTCTGTGTATGGAAAGATGCAAAACTCAGGGCTCACTGAAGTCATTCCTTTGATATATGCATGCTAAGTCACTTCAGTCTCCTATTTCTACTTTTCTAGTTGCTCAGTCATATCTGACTCATTGTAACCCCATGGACTGTAGCCCGCCAAGCTCCTCTGTCCATGGGATTTTCCAGGCAAGAAGACTGGAGTGGGTTGCCACGCTTTTATCCAGGGGATCTTCCTGACCCAGGGACTGAACCTGTGTCTCCTGTATCACCTGCATTGCAGGTGGATTCTTTATTGCTGAGCCACCGGGGAAGCCCTTCCTTTGATAGGCGCCTCACCTATCTGGGACCAGCATCCTGCCTTTTCACAGCACCCTGAGTTTCCTCAGGGCTCACTGTAAGGAGTGGCTGCAGTCTGCTGGATCTCAGACTGCAGATCTTCTTTTCCTTCCCAAGTTCCCTCAGGCTTACCTGCTTCTGCTGGGGTGGCAGTCACTGACAGGACACATTCCATTTCTCAGGCTCCACCAAGCTCCTAGCCACAGGCATCTTGGCTGTTTTTTCTCTGTTGTAATGGTAGGGACAAGGAGCTGAACATGCCTAAAACACTGGGCTGTTTCTCATCTCTGACTTGCCAGGATTTTCCAGGGAGGGAAAGGGGCTGTGGGATCCAGTAGGAAGGAGGTTCAGCCAAGAGGGCTCTGTGCTGGGCACACCTTACCCCTCACATTGATGCCAGAAATTCAGCCTCTGTGAAGCTGGTGCCAAATCCGATTTTAAGACAGTGTTTTGGGTGAAGTAGAAAAGAATAGCTTTATTGCTTTGCCAGGCAAAGGGGGCCACTGCGGGTCTGTGCCCTGAAAAACTGTGTCCAACCTGGGAGGATCTGGTGGGGAGTTTTTTTATTGCAGTAGTTGAAGGGCTGGGTTGCTGATAAGGATCAGGGTCTCAGGTGACCAGTCTCCTGATGGGCTTTTCTGGTTCCCTTGATCTGGCCTCAGGTGACTTCTTGATGAGCTTCTCCAGGCCATCAAACTGGGGTTCTCTGGAATAAAGAATGCTCACATCTTCTATTTGTTGGGGGTTTCAGTTCTGTAAAGATTTAGCTCAATAATGTTACATATATCCCTCAACATGGGGCTTCCCAGGTGGCTCAGTGGTAAAGAACTCATCTGCCAATGCAAGAGATGCAGGTCTGACCCCTGGGTGGGGAAGATCCCCTGGAGAAGGGTATGGCAGCCAGCTCCAGTATTCTTGCCTGGAGAATCCCATGGACAAAAGAGCGTGGTGGGCTACAGTTCATGGGGTCACAAAGACTTGGACATGACTGAGTGAACGCACACATACACACACACCCCCCTTGACCTACAAACAAGAAACGGGGGACACAGAAAGACTTCTTTGCCCAGGCGTCCCACAAGGTCCATCCATCCTGCTGGGTCCTAACAGCAGCTCTTGTCTGGGGCTTTCCCACAACTCACCCCCACTGGCTGCAGGGGATTTGCTGGGGTGGGAGGTGGTTTTTTGTGGACATCAGCAATGCATCTTAAGCCCCTCACTGCCCCAAAGTTCTAGTGGTGTCCACCACAACTACGAGATGAGGGGCTGTCTTCCCTGGTGGGTATCTCTTCAAGACTACGGCTGTCCTAGAGAAATAGACTGCAAACCGCACATGAGCAGTGGTCTCATAGCCACATTTAAAAAGTTAGAGGAAAACAGGCCACATTCATTTTAATAGCATATATTTTTTTACCCTAACATACTCAATGAAATCAGTCAATGCTCATTCACTCAATCATGTCCAACTTTTTGCGACCCCCATGGACAGTAGCCTACCAGGCTCCTCTGTCCCTGGAATTTTCCAGGCAAGAATACTGCAGTGGGTTGCCATTTCCTTCTCTGGGGGATCTCAAACATTATTATTTCAACATGCAATCAATATAAAAATTATTAATGAGATATTTTACATTCTTTTTTTTTTTTTTCCCCAATATACAAAGTCTTCAAAACCTGGTGTGTAATTTGCCCTTTTAGGGCATCTCAGTCAGGACCGGTCATGTCCAAGTGCCCTGCAGCAGTCATAAGCAGCCAGTGCCTCCTGTGCGGGCAGCATGTTTCCAGAATTTTCATAAAGCAGGAGTGGGTCAGTGGCACCTTGGTGGGAAATGGGGAGAGCAGCAGGGAGACGGGACTTGAGCCAGCACGTACACACCCATAAGTGGTTTTTACTGAGATGATGTAAATTGAGAAGCTGTTGCAGAACACAAGTCTGTGTGCCCAACGCACAGTGAGAACAAACTAGCAGAGAAATGTTTACCGCAGGGCCAAGCACGGAGAATGGGTGACTTACACTCAGAAACCCTAAATTCCCCGATGGTTTGGGGGTTGGGTGGGGGGAGAAATTTTTATAGGCAAAATGTGAGATGGGAGCTACAGGGTATGTGACTTTCATTTGACAGCTGAAGTTACCGTTCTCCACCTGGGTGGGGGCCTTAGGTTCTGCAGAAGAACTCAAAGGTATTGTTAGATAGTTATATACATTTCTTTTTGTGTGTGTGTGTGTGTCTGTGTGTGATAGTAGGCAAAACCATTGGCATCATTTTCTAGCAAACATTCATTACAAGAGTGCGTGTTATTTTATTAAAAAAAATTATTTATTTATTTTTTATTGTAACAATGTTGAGGAGGAACCAGGACCCTGCCCCAAGGCTGGACTGGTGTTTCTTGATGGCTCTTCCCTTGTTTCTGTGTCCCCTCCCTTCCCTGATTAGCAACTGTTTGGATCTGCCCTTGAACTCAGGGAAGGTCAAGGAGGCTGAATGAAGCCTATTGCCTACACGAGAGGAAGGAGAGGGGAGGACCCCAAAGGGTCTGACGCCTCAGGAAAGGCGCCGGGTTGGACCCTGTGGGAATCCTCCTACAGAACCGATTTCCAGAGCTGCCAGGTTCGTGGGTCTGATCTTAAGGCCCCCTGGAAAGCAAGCATCTATTTCAATTGATTTTTTAAAAAGAAATGTATAGAAGAAAACATATGGATGATAACTTAGAGTAAGGGCGGCCCCATTCCAGGGCCTGAGAGTGGACTCTTGTCTAATGCTCAGAAATGAATTGTCCGAGGAGAAACAGATGCTGACAAAGCAAGAGACTTCACTGGGAAGAGAAGCCCACGGAGAGAGCAGCAGGGAGAGAGAGCCCAGGAGAACTGCCCTGCCTTGTGGCCTGTAATCTCGAGGTCTATGGTAATGGGGTCAGTTCCGGGTTGTCTCTGGCCAGTCATTGTGACTCAAGGTCTTTCCTGGTGCTGCACGCAGCCAAGATGGATTCCAGCGAGCATTCTGGGAGATTGGCAGGACATATGGACTGGTGTCCCCTCTCCCCTTTTGACCTTTCCTGAATTCTCCCAGAGGGTGGTAGCTTGTTAGTTCCACACTTCTTACCAGGACCTCCTGTTATGAGTGGTGATGACCCTGTCTGGCCAGGGCAGGCAGTTTTGGTCAGCAGTTCCCTTAACACAACCATGCACTTTTCTGGCATGAATGAATGAATGAGTGAAAAACTTCAGTATGAAAACCAGAAAGCACCTGTACCGATGAACTGAGGAGCAGTGGGCATCAGATCAGCATCTACCATCAGGGGCTGGGCAGCGAGAGCACAGTCTCCACGTTGAGATGAGGAAGGGTGTATGTGGGCAGCCAGGCTTCAAGCACGTTCAGAGTGTCCCTCCTTAGCTGTGGATCCCACGACAGACCCAGCTCCCTCTTCCCACTGCCCATCAGTCCACCCAGAAGGGCGCCTTATCTTTGCTTCCCCTGGCCTTTCATTCATTCATTCACCCATTCATTCATTCATTCCTTGAGCAAAAATATACATACTCTGGGCCCTGGAGGTGCTGCCCGGTGAAATAAGCCAAAGTCCACGAGCTGCAGAGTCCTGCTGTCTGAGTGTCCAGTGCAGGGGAATCTAGGGAGGCAGAAAGGTGACTGATGGCTGCTTAGGGCTGACGGGGCGGGGTAGGGAGGACGGGGATGGGGGACAGGAAGGTGAGAGCTGAAGAGAAGAGGTTTCTTTTAAAAATATATATATATCGTTTATTTATTTGGCTGTACCAGGTCCTAGCTGTGGCATGTGGGATTGCGTTCCCTGACCAGGGATTGAACCCAGGCCCCCTGCGTTGGAAGAGCAGAGTTTGAGCCACTAGACCACCATGGAAGTTCTGAGAGGTTGTTGTTGTTGTTTTTCTGGTGAGGAACATGTTCTAAAATTGACTCTGGTAAAGTCTGCACAGCTGTGTAAATATGCTAAAAACCATGGAATTGTACAAATTACTTGGATGGATTGTACTGTATGTGAATTCTATCTCAATAGCCTACTTTACAATATATATATATATATATATATATATATATATTGAGTACCTACTGTGTGCCAGTAAACTAGGGACTCAGGAGTAGATAAAAGTGAATATAGCTCTCCACCACATACTGTCTGATGGAGGAGGCAGCCACTAGACAAATCATGCCACCCATCTTTTTCACAAAGGCAGTGTATAGAGCTAAAGGGACGTGCAGGCTGGAGGGAGCACCTCCAGGACCGGGCAGCACAGAGCTGACCCGGAGGAGCTGGAAATGACCAGCCCTGCAGGGAGACAAGGAGGTGGGAACAGCCGTCCAGACTGAGGGAAGGGCGAGGGGGGAGGCCCCGAGGCAGGGCCAGGCCCTTGGAAGGCATGGCCGAGGAGGAGGAAGTATGGGGGCAGGAGAGACAGGCCAAGCCCCTGAGGTCTTTGTCCTCCTGCGTGGGAAGTGCTGGGGGCTGCGGCTGGGCAGTCGGGGGAAGAGGACAGAATCCCCACGTTCATTGTGCAACAGACCCAGGGAGGCAGAGGAGGTGGAGGCGGGAGGGGCCGGCACCTCACCTCCCACATCGTATTAAGATGTGCTTTCTCCCAGGGAGGGGGGCTTCCTGTTCGTGAAACAGGAAGTAAGGTCGGTTTAGCTAGCAGCCGGCTGGGAGCAGACTGAGGACTGAGGGGCCCGAGGAAGCGGGCATCGGGCAGGCAGCCGCAGGTGAGGCCTGGCCGGCCCTGTTCACACCCGTGGGCCCCTGGTGGCCAGGACGAGGAGGGCAGGACGGCCGCTCCGACGCCCCCGGGCCCCCAGGGCTGCTGCAGAACCAGGCGCTGGGGGCCGGAGGCAGCGTGCTGGGACTCCAGGCCGTTGACGTCAGTGTTGCCATGGAGACCCCTGCTTCCATCAGCACGTGTGGCAGCTGCAGGAGACCCCCAGGCAGGGAAGGCTCTGCGGGGTGGAGGGAAGCAGCAAGGAGCAGCCCCGGACCCCGCAACCCTGTGGCCCTGCCCCTGAGCAGGGTCCCCGAGGGGGCAGGGGCGCCAGTCCTGGAGGGGACCCTCCAGCTCTCCATCTGGCCAGCAGCCAGGCCCCCCTTCCCGACATGCTGCTTTCCTCCAGTCTGAGGGATGCCTTGGTATGAAACAGCTCAGGCTGTGGCCCTTTCCACTGTAGCAGCCAAGGAAGGGTCGGGGAGGGGGGAGTGTGCTCCCTCCACTGACCCCTCCCACCCGCACACTCCCAGCTCCCTTGTGGTGTTTCAGAGGCCTCTTCACTCAACCCTTTCCTGAGCCCTCCGTGTGTCAGATGCTCTGGGACTCCTCTGATCCCAGCGAGGGACGCTGGCCTGCAGCTCATGGGCAGAGCGCACCTATGAAATGGTGTTTCCTTTGTCTCTAAACCTTGTTCTCTGAAATCTTTCTTTGCAGTTTCCAAAAGACACCTTCAGTGGCAAAATGCCCAGGCTAGCTAAGAACTTCAGCCTCCCATTCAACTTCGGTTCATTTCACACCTCTTCTGATTTCTGAGTCCCTGCCTCCTCCCCGGGGTGGGGTGAAGGTGAAGAGGTAATATTGTCCCTGTCTGGTCTTGCTGTTTCTCTGAGTGGCCACGGAGCTGTCCAGTGGAAAAAAAAAAAAAGAAAAACACCACCTAAAAGCTGAGAATTATGTTTGAATTGAGGACTAGAGCCCATGCAGGCAGCCTCTTAGATTGCTCTGAAGGACTGCTCCAGGGAAGTGAAGGAGGAGCCAGGACTTACAGGAGTTTTTGCTGGAAAAAGTAGAAAGACTACAGAAAGGTTATTGCTAACCACAAAAGCAAACATCTCAAGTTAATGATTTTAGTGTCTTTCTATGTATGGGAAAGCGAAGCGCGAGTGTCTAGGCTCATTGGACTAATTCCTTTGATAGGCATCTTAGCTGTCTTGGGGCCTTCCAGATGGCGTTAGTAGTAAAGACCCTACCTGCCAATGCAGGAGACGTGAAAGAAATGGGTTCGATCCCTGGCTGGGGAAGATCCGCTGGAGGAGGGCGTGGTGACCCACTTGAGACTCCCCATGGACAGAGGAGCCTGGAGGGCGACAGTCCGTAGGGTCACAAAGAGTCAGACACCACCAGATCGACTCTGCGTGCTTAGCTCGCTAGGGCCGGTGTCCTGTTTTTCCATCCTGAATCCCCTCAGGGTGTACCATTGGTCGGCTGCAGTGGCTCATGGCCTGATGACTGGCAACATTCCCTGTCTCTCAGAATGGCAGTCACATTCTTTGTTTACTGAAATGGCAGGTACCCTGTTTCTGTCCCCGGGGTAGCCCAAATATGTGCTTTTGGGGGGACCAGTGTGGGCAGAGGTGAGGGTTCCCGCGGCATGCTCCCCTGCGGCCCCCTCTGCCTGTGGCCTGTCTCCCACCTTCCACTCCCTCCTGGGGCTGGGGGCAGAGGTCTCCTCACCCTGGAGCCAAGCCTTTGGGGTGGAAGATTACGGGGAAAGTGCCTCGGCCCTGCTGGCTTCCTGTGCCAGGGGGACTCCCAGACACTCACATGTCCCTGACCTGTTGTGGTCACCTCCTGTATCCTGGCACCTCTTGCTAGCTCTCTGCTCCTGTGGGAAGGAAGGGGGTGGTTCTCAGCAGGAGGAAATGACGCTGGCTGGCTCAGCTGGGCAGGACCCTCCCCACGAGGTGGGCAGCCGTCTCCGGGAGCCAGCATATGTTCCTGGGCGATGCAGGCTTCTCTGGCAGGACCAGGTACTAGCCACGTATGATCTGAGAGTCATGTTTCTCGGTAAGTCCTCTGGCCCGTCTCAGGCCTTAACACAGAGGACACGTTTAGAAATTGTTTATTCATTCACTTGACGTGAGTCTCCTATGTGCCAGGCCCTGTGTTCTAGGATGGTGGATGGGTGGGTGGGTGTGTACGGGAATAAATGAATGAATAGGTAGGTAGATCAATGGATAGACAGATGGAAAAATGAATGAACAAGTGGGGGAGTGAATGGGTAGGTAAATGGAAGCTGTGCAGAGGATAAGGGGTTGGTTCAATGACTCCTGAATGGATGTGTTTACTATCTGTTGTGCAATGAATTACCCCAAAGTTTATTGGCTTAAAACAGACACTGTCTTACCACTTTTGTGGGATCGGGATTCGGAAATAACTTAACTGGGTAGTTCTGACTCAGGATCACTCCTGTGGTTGCAACCAGTGTCAGATGGGACTTGACTGGGACTGCAGCATCCGCGTGTTTATTTTCTTTTGTCTTTTTTTGGCTGTGCTGTGTCTTCGTTGTGGAGCGTCAGTTTCTCTTGTTGTGGTGAACACGCTCTGGAGCACCCAGGCTCGGGACTTGTGGCATGTGGACTCTCTAGCTGCAGCCCAGGGCTTAGTTCCCCCACGGCATGTGAGATCTTAGTTCCCTGACCGGGGATCAAACCTGCTTGCCCTGCATTGGTAGGCGGATTCTTAACCACTGGACCGCCAGGGAAATCCCGGTTTCCACTTCTGTGATGGCTCCCTCTCGGGGCTGTTGGTGGACAGCCTATTTCTCCATCAGCATCACTCCTCTTATTTATTTTTCCTCTTTCTTGGAAGCAAGTCACAAAGTCCTTCACACTCAGGGGAAGGGGAATTAGGCTCTGTCTTTTGAAGAAAGAGCATCAGAGAATTTGGGGACAGATTTTAAAACCATCACGATAGATAGGGGGATTGGCATGCCCACTCTTCTTCCTGGGTGCTGGAGTCTTCGAATAATCTTAGACCAGGGACACCCCCCCTCCCCGCATCATGACTGTATGTTAAATTCATCTAGGACACCTAGAACATCTCAGTGTCCAGGGCTCAACCCCCAGACCATCCTATTAGTCTGATGAGACCTGTGGACATTTGTGTTTTGTTTTTTAACCTTATGCTGGGAAAGATTGAGCTCAGGAGGAAAATGGGGTGACAGAGGATGAGATGGTTGGATGGCATCATTGACTCAACGGATATGAGTTTGAGCAAGCTCCAGGAGATGGTGAAGGACAGGGAAGCCTGGTGTGCTGCAGTCCGTGGGGTCGCAGAGTTGGACACGACTGAGTGACTGAATAGCAACAACAAACTTTAATCGTGAGACCCAGCATTTATGTTCCCACTACATGGGTTCTTTTTTTTTATAGCAGTAGGGTTTTTTATTGTGGTAAAATATACACAACACAAAATTTACCATTTAAACCATTTTTAAATTTAATTTTTATTCTCTATTATAGTTGATTGACGATGCTGTGTTACCTTCCAATGGACAGCAAAATGGTTCAGTCACACATACACATACACTAACTTTCTTTCGGATTCTTTTCTCATGTATGTTATTATCGAGGATTGAGAAGGGTTCCTTGTACTATGCAGTAGCTCCTTGTTGATTATGTATTTTATGTATAGTAGAATGTGTATGTTAACCCTTGACTCCTAATTTTTACCTCCCTTGACCTTTCCTCTTTGGTAGCCATAGGTTTGTTTTCAAAGTCTGTAAGTCTGTTTCTGTCTTGTAATGAGTTCATTTGTTTCACTTTTTTTAGGTTTCACATATAAGTGATATATGATATGTGTCTTTCTCTGTCTGACTTCAGGGCTTCTCCTGTGGCTCAGCGGTATAAAGAATCTGCCTGCAATGCAGGAGACACAGGTTCGATCCCTGGGTCAGGAAGATCCCCTGGAGAAGGGCATGGCAACCCACTCTAGAATTCTTGCCTGGAGAATCCCATGAACAGAGGAGCCTGGTGGGCTACAGTCCATGGCGTCGTGGAATGTGAAGGGAAGTGGGCCTTAGGAAGCATCACTACGAACAAAGCTAGTGGAGGTGATCGAATTCCAGTTGAGCTATTTCAAATTCTAAAAGATGATGCCAGTAAAGTGCTGCACTCAATATGCCAGCAAATTTGGAAAACTCATCAGTGGCCACAGGACTGGAAAAGGTCAGTTTTTGTTCCAGTCCCTAAGAAAGGCAAATGCCAAAGAATGCTTTAAAAACCACACAATTGCACTCATCTCACACACTAGCAAAGTAATGCTCAAAATTCTCCAAGCCAGGCTTCAGCAACACATGAACCATGAACTTCCAGATGTTCAAGATGGTTTTAGAAAAGGCAGAGGAACCAGAGATCAAATTGCCAACATCCGCTGGGTTATCAAAAAAGCAAGAGAGTTCCAGAAAAACATCTACTTCTGATTTATTGACTATGTCAAAGCCTTTGACTGTGTGGATCACAATAAACTGTGGAAAATTCTTCAAGAGATGGGAATACCAGACCACTTGACCTGCCTCCTGCAAAACCTGTATGCAGGTCAAGAAGCAATAGTTAGAACTGGACATGGAACAATGGACTAGTTCCAAATCAGGAAAGGAGTACGTCAAGGCTGTATATTGTCACCTTGCTTATTTAACTTATATGCAGAGTACATCATGAGAAATGCTGGGCTGGAAGAAGCACAAGCTGGAATCAAGATTGCCAGGAGAAATATCAATAACCTCAGCTATGCAGATGATACCACCCTTATGGCAGAAAGCAAAGAACTAAAGGGCCTCTTGATAAAAGTGAAAGAGGAAAGTGAAAAAATTGGCTTAAAACTCAACATTCAGAAAACTAAGATCATGGCATCTGGTCCCATCACTTCGTGGCAAATAGATGGGGAAACAATGGAAACAGTGACAGACTTTATTTGGGGGGGGGCTCCAAAATCACTGCAGACCATGAAATTAAAAGATACTTGCTCCTTGGAAGAAAATCTATGAACAACCTAGACAGCATATTAAAAAGCAGAGACATTACTTTGCCAACAAAGGTCCATCTAGTCAAAGCTATGGTTTTTCCAGTAGTCATGTAGATGTGCGAGTTGGATTATAAAGAAAGCTGAGGGCTGAAGAATTGGTGCTTTTGAACTATGATGTTGGAGAAGACTCTTGAGAGTCACTTGGACAGTAAGGAGAAACAGCCAGTCAATCCTAAAGGAAATCAGTCCTGACTATTCATTTGAAGGACTGATGTTGAAGCTAAAACTCCAATATTTTGGCCATCTGATGTGAAGAACTGACTCATTAGAAAAGACCCTGATGCTGGGAAAGATTGAAGGCAGGAGGAGAAGGGGGCGACAGAGGATGAGATGGTTGGATGGCATCATCGACTCAATAGGCATGAGTTTGAGTAAACTCCGGGAGTTGGTGATGGACAGGGAAGCCTGGCGTGCTTTAGTCCATGGGGTTGCAAAGAGTCAGCTACAACTGAACTGAACTGAACTGACTTCACTTAGTATGATAATCTTCAGGTTGATCTACGTTGCTGAAAATGACATGACTTCATTCTTTTTTATGGCTGAGTAACATTCCATTATGTATACTACGTATTATGGATCTTACATATCATATATATTATGTTGTTGTTACTGTTCAGTTGCTGAGTCATATCCGACTTCTGCAAGCCCATGGACTGGAGCATGCAGGCTTTCCTGTCCTTCACTGTCTCCCAGAGTTTGCTCAGTTTCATGTCCACTGAGTCAGTGATGCCATCTACTTATCTCATCCTTTGTCACCCCCTTCTTTTGCCTTCAGTCTTTCCTAGTATCAGCCTTTTCCAATGACTCGGCTCACACACACACACAGAGACACACACAGTGGTGGAGGACAACCACCATCGCTCCCTCTGACACACTCCCATTTCCTTTATCCCTTCCTCTGCTGATGGACATTTAGGTTGCTTCCATGTCTTGACTATTGTAAACAGTGCTGCAGTGAACTTTGCGGGGTGCATTTGAACCAGTCCCTGATAATCTCTTTTCTACTGTCTGTCTGTGGATTGGACTGCTCTAGGAACCTTGTATAAATGGAGTCACACAGTATCTGTCCTTTTGTGTCCGGCTGTTAATTCAGGAAGCACAGTGTGTTCCAGCTCCACGCAGGTAGCAGGTGTCAGATCTCACTCCTCATATGGAAGAGTTACATCCGCTGCATATGCCACATTTCGTTTATCCCTTCCTCTGTTAATGGACATCTGGGTCGTTTCCATATTGGTATTGATGTTTTTTAAAAGCTCCAAAGTGATTCTGATGTGAAAGCAGGCATGAAAACCGAGGCCTTTGTTCTCAATCCTGGCTGCACATTGGAATTACCTGGGAGCTGTAAAACACAGACAGAAAAACTCCCACAAACCCAATGCTGGTGCCCGTGCAGACAGACCTGCCGCAGCGGCAGCGTCTCTGCAGGTGGACCCCAGGAGTCCGGATGAACACCCAGCTCCTTCCAGTAATAGAAGGTGTAGCCGCGTGGAATCATTTCCAAGCCTCTGCTGCCCCCTGGTGGCACAACTGACAGCATTCCTGGGAGCTTCGCTCTCTAGGACAGGTTTGCCCACCCACTGGGAGCCTACAGTGCCAGCCCTGCCCGGGGGGCCTGGGGACCTGCAGAGCTCGACCTATCCCTGCCCTTCTGCACTTTCTCGCTGGCCTCGCGTGGCTCCATGTCCAGAAGGACAGAGGAGGTTGTTAGAGAGGAGAGGACAAGGCAGGCGGAAGACTGCACTGTGTACAACCTTGAACAAGCCATTTAAACTGTGCCTCGGCTTCCCAGGCTTTCACAAGAGGATGACCACCGCCACTCCCTCTGAGGAGTCCCTGAGATCGCCGGAGGGTGTGTGTGTCCGCCTCCAGAAGGACCCGTGGCCCGTGGGTCCGCCTCGGGCATTTGGGGCTGGGTTGTTCCCTGTACCGGAGCCGTCCTGGGCGTGGTGCGGTGTTGAGCAGCTGCTGGGCTCCTGCCCACTAGCTGCCAATAGAAGCCCTCCCTTGTGATCCTCAAGAATGTCTCCAAATGTGGACAGATGTCCCCCGAGTGTAAGGTTGCTGGATAAAATACAAGTTTCCCAGTTACATTTGTATCACAGATAAAAAGCTCATAACTTTTTAGTGGAATCATTTTGCAAAGATTGCATTTTTATTTGTTAAGTCAGGAAACCCTACCTGGGGACAGAATCACCCATTCGAGAGCACCTGTCCTGGCGAGCTGTTGATAACTGTTTAGGAGGCTCAGATGCCAGATGGGGAGGTTGCATTTGGGTGGAACTGGGTTGAGAACACCATGGGTGCCATCTGGGGGCACACCCACCAACGGTCAGCCCAAGACTAGGGGCCACCATCAGGGCGGAAGCTGGGTTCAGAGTTGGGTCTTCTTGGTGAGGCACTGAAGGCCATGCTGGGGGGCCACCCTGCTTTCCCACACTTGGGGCTACTGGGGACAGAGCAGCTTGTGGCCGACCCCAAATCAGAGCAGCGCACCCCCAGCCCTTTCCCGGGGGAGGCCAGGCCCTCAGTGACGGAGGTTCAGGCCCAGCTTACTCACTTGCAAGAGGAAGAAACCGGGCCACAGAGAGGCAATGACTGGCCCCAAGTCACACAGCCAGCTCTTGGTGGTGCAAAGCTAGGGTCTAGGCCCTCAGGCCAGGACTCTTGCCCCTGGGGTGGAGCCTGGGAGTGTCCTCGCTTTCTGGTAAGTTCTCCAGGAGCTCCTGGCAATTTTCAGACACAGCGAGAGGCACTCAATACAGGCTACATGCCCCCTGCGGTCCTCAGCTGCCCCCTCATTCTACTCCAGGGGAGCCCTGGGCCTCCTCCTGGGGCTGTCCCCGTGATGACCAGCTCTTGTTTCTATCTAATGGGGAGAACTGACTTGGGGAAGTGGAGACACACATGGGTTCACATCCAGATGGTCTGGGGCTGGAGACCGATTCTGTCTCTCCCTGACTGTGACATGAGGCACCCAGGGCCTCAGTTTCTTCATCTGTAATATGGGAGTGATGAAAACGGCACCCCCTTTGTAGGGCTGTTTTAAGGATTCAATGGCTTAACAATTATGAGTGCTTAGGACAGTATGTGACCGGTAGGAAGGTTTACTATTCATCTAACTTTCATCCCTTCTTGTGAGATCAAGCCTCCGTCCCTCAGGGAGCTGGTTCAGTGGGGCCATCAGTCACAACCCTCCTCTAAGGGGTATATGACTCAGGCAAGACCAATCGCTGTACCCTATTGCCTCGGGAAGTCACTGGGTTGGTGAGTGAGACCAGCCTGATGAAGGTCTAGTTCAGTCCCTGGATCCAGCCTAACCTGAAGTCCATGTTCTCCCTGGGATTCCCAACATGTAAGACCATAATGCTCTTATTTTGTTTAAACAAGTTTGAATAGAGTTCTGATCCATACCCCTTCTTTGCTCCATAGGATGTGAAGGGTTTCCCCAGGACATTCCCCTTGTCCCATGGACTAGAGTCCTCAGCCTTGGTTTTGATCCAGCCCCACACTGGATCACTACTGCTCACTCGGGTCTTCTGTGTCTGAGCTGCTATCAGGGTTCACAACAAAAGGAAACAGACTTGTGTAGAGTACCTGCCGTGCCCTAGATGTTGTGCTGGGGCTTTCGTTTCATTTACAGCTGAGGCAGCTGTGACTCAGAGAGGTGCCGTGACTTGCCCATGGCCACGCAGTAAGGAAGTGGAATCCCTTCCATTTGAGCCCAGGCCGTTTGCCTCCAAAGCTGGGGTGCTTCTCACAGCAGTCAGCAGCTTACTCTTGGGGTATTTTTTTTCACATTAAAAAATATATAATATAAAATTCATCCCATCTAAAAGAGGGGATTTTGAAAGGCAGATATAGCCAAAAGATGACATAGAGAATTCACTTCTCCCAGTGGAGAATGGAGGCCTGTGCTCATTCATTCACGTAACACGTGTTATGGGGCCCTTACTAGGTGTCTGGTGGGGCCCGAGGCAGGGCTCAGCATTCACGATGCGGCCACGAGGGGCCTCAGGTGAAGTGTTTAAGGTGATGCTCCAGGTGAAGTGTTTAAGGTGATGCTCCTTCTCAGGGTTGACCCTGCACCTGCACAGCCCTGTGCCCCCCCAGGGTGACCCCACCCCAAATCCTGCGCCAGTAGCCCAGCTTGGTCACTCTGGCTCCAGCCCAGGTTCGATGCAGACTTTGCACTTCTGCTGCAGGGCCCGTGGGTGTTCGGTACCTGGTCGGGGAGCTAAAGTCCCACAACCACCCCAGCCCACCCCCGAACAAAGATCAAGGACAGTTTAGATAACCCGGCAGACACACCCAGTCCAGCCAGGAAAGGAGCTTCCGACACACTGTCCCCGAGGAATGACTGTCAGCAAGGTTTCTGGGGGGCCACTTGGCACAACACGGCTGAGTCTCTGGGAGTCTGGAGGGGAGGCTGAGGGCAGGTGCACCCCTGCACGCGGGCACACCAGGTTACCCCCTGTGATGGCATCCTCAAGGGCAGGGACACCGCCACAGTCAGGGCCCCTCTCCAGGGTGCTGATGCTCCAACTGCGGCTCCCGAGTGGGCCAGCCCTCCTCAGAGGCCTGGGGTCCAGCTCTGAGACCCCCTCTAAGCTTCCGCATTGTCATCACCTGCTTCCCATGTTCCTCCAGCCCCTGGGGCGGTGGCCGCCCTGGGTCACCGTTAGCCCTCAATACCTCATTGTCCCCGTGTTGTCTTTTGGGTTCACGACCCCTGGCCGGCAGTTCCATCACAGTGCCTCTCATCAAAGAACCAGGGTGCTTTCTGTGTCCTGGAGGGAGTCTTGGTGATGCCGGAGGAAAGGGCCTCAGCCGGGCAAGGAGCTGAGCAGTGTAGGCAGAGGCACCCGCAGGGCTGGAAGCTGTGAGGCTGGAGGGAGCAAGGCACCTTTCACAGCCAAGGGCGCTGGAGGAGTAACGGGGTGAGGTGGACAGCTCGGCCCTTGTGGGCCGTGGAACGGAGCCTCGATGAGGTCCCTAGGGAAGTGTCAAGTGACTGAGTGATGTGATCTGATTTAGGATCTTCCAAAGGATTGCCTTGGAACAGTGAGCCTCCCTTACTAGAGGAGCCTGCCTCACTGGAGGGGGCAGGAGTGGGAGTGGGTCCATTCGAGGGTGGAGTCACTCCGCTGGTGAGGAGCAGTCTGCCTGTGGGAACCCCAGGCTTGTGTTCCTGTAACCTCCATCTTGGGCTCTCACTGCTAACTGCCAACATCCCTGGGGATTTGCTGGCAGCCTGGATGTCCCCAGGGCTTACCTACTTTGGGCAGAACCTTGCAAGTCTATCAGTGGTTCTTTCCATGAGATGTCATAACAAGGAAGAGAACAGTTACTCCCGAGGCTTCTTCTAGGCCCACACCTGTGTCCTTCAAATAACCTAAAAAAAGTTTTTTAATTTATTTGTGCCTTTATTTTTGGCTGCACCGGGTCTGCATTGCTGGGCGTGGGCTCCTCTTCATTATGGTGCCTTCTCTGTCAGCAGTGCACAGGCTTTGGGCATGGGGGCTCAGTAGTTATGGCGCAGGGGCTTGGTTGCCCTGCAGCATGTTGGATCTTCCTGGACCAGAGATTGAACCCATGTCCCCTGCATTAGCAGGCAGAGTCCAAACAACTGTACCATCATTGAAGCTCTTCAAATAGTATTTTTAAGTGTATAAAATAAAGTTCAGGGAGCCTTGAGGATGCCAGTTATATTGAATACAGTTAAGATGAGTGAAAAGTGAAGTTGCTCAGTCGTGTCCGACTCTTTGCAACCCCATGGACTGTAGTCTACCAGGCTCCTCCATCCATGGGATTTTCCAGACAAGAATACTGGAATGGGTTGCCATTTCCTTCTCCAGGAGATCTTCCCAACCCAGGGATTGAACCCGGGTCTCCCACATTGTAGGCAGGCGCTTTACCGTCTGAGTCACCAGGGAAGTCCTTTGTTCTTACAGTTAAGAAAAAAAGCATCTAAATTTGTGATATAGAAATTCCTGTGCTTGTTAGTAACATATTTAATAACCAGCTCTAGCAAGCAGTCTACTAATGTTAGACTTTGCAGGACGTGATGAGCATCAGCGATATTTTCAGATGTCGGCAACAACTGTAACGTGATGTGAAGACATCTGCAGGTTCTGAGAGTGAGGGAGTCATGGGCGTTGCTGATACTCCCGTGTCCTTTGCCTGCAGTCTTCGTGGAAGGAAATGTGAAATTTCAGCTAAAGGTCAGTGTACACGAAGGTGTCATTTTTTTCCCCACATCTGTATTAGTCAGCCCTGGCTGCCACAATAAAATACCATAGACTGAGTGGCTTCAGTCAATATCAGTAACCTCAGATATGCAGATGACACCACCCTTATGTCAGAAAGCAAAGAGGAACTAAAGAGACTCTTGATGAAAGTGAAAGAGGAGAGTGCAAAAGCTGGCCTAAAACTCAGCATTCAAAAAACTAAGATCATGGCATCTGGTCCCATCACCTCAAGGCAAATACATGGGGTAACAAAGGAAAGAGTGACAGACTTTATTTTCTTGGGCTCAAAAATCACTGCAGATGGTGACTGCAGCCATGAAATTAAAAGATATTTGCTTCTTGGAAGAAAATCTATGACCAACAACCTAGACAGCATATTAAAAAGCAGAGACATTACTTTGCCAACAAAGGTAGTTTTTCCAGTAGTCATGTATGGATGTGAGAATTGGATCATAAAGAAAGCTGAATGCCGAAGAATTGATGCTTTTGAACTGTGGTGTTGGAGAACACTCTTGAGAGTCCATTGGACTGCAAGGAGATCAAACCAGTCAATCCTAAAGGAAATCAGTCCTGAATATTCATTGGAAGGACTGATGCTGAAGCTGAAGCTCCAGTACTTTGGCCACCTGAAAAGACCCTGATGCTGGGAAAGATTGAAGGCAGGAGGAGAAGGGGATGACAGAGGATGAGATGGTTGGATGGCATCCCTGAGTTGATGGATAGGAGTTTGAGCAAGCTCTGGGAGTTGGTGATAGACAGGGAAGCCTGGCGTGCTGTAGTCCATGGGTTGCAGAGAGTCAGACATGACTAAGTGACTGAACTAACTGAACTTAGTGGCTTCAATGCCAGATATTTATTTCTCACACCACTGGAGGCTGGAAGCCTGAGATCAAGATGCTGGCCAATTTAGTTCCTGGTGAGAACCCACTTCCTGGCTGTCAAACAGCTGCTTTATCACTATGTCCCAACATGGCACAATTCCCATGATATAGGGTCCCACCCTCTTGACCTTTAATCATCTCCCAAAGCCCTGCCCCCCCCCGCCCCTTTAAGTATCATCATGTGAAGGATATCAGGGGCACACAGACTTTCATCAGAAATAGCATCCAAATTCATGGACCCCTTTAAACACAATCCTCAAAATAAACTGTTCTACTGGAAAGGGCCACATATGTTTATTAGAAATACTTTCTTGAGCTGCTTACAGTGGACCCCTGAAGTTATGTTCAAGTGGCAGGGCCCACTAAACTGCCTGCTGGGATGGTGTCCTGTTGACTGGAAGACCCTTCCCTTTGCTCTCTCGAGTTAGGACGGCCTGGGTGTAAACCTCATCGTCTCCCTACTGGCCTCGGTTTACTCATCAATTCGATGGGGTAATAGTCCCTCTGGTGAGTGTTTGTTTGTTTGCTTATTGGTTGTGCCAGCTGTGTGTTGAGGTACATGGAATCTTCACTCATCATTGCAGCTTTTGGTGTCTTTTAGATGTGGCATGTGGAGTCTAATTCCCTGACCGGGGATTGAACCTTGGGCTCCTGCATTGGGAGCACACGATTTTAGCCAGTGGACCACCAGGGAGGTAGTGTTCATGGGGTGATTAACTGTCTCATCTGTGTGAAGTGTCACCCAGTGTGCATCCTAGCAGACAGGCATGGTCTAACCCAACATCCACCTTCCTGTCTTTGCGGTCAGTCTCCACATGCCTTGAGGGAACAAGTTCGCACACACTCCAGGTCCGCAGGTTGATGGTGCTGACTGTCCCTAACCTGATGATCACAGGTGTGGTCATCCGATCCCACCTAAGCTGGTCCCTGTGTTCCATCTCCATTCAGAAGGGGGCTCAGGAAGGGACACTTTGTCCATGTTGGGGGCTGATGAGAACTTGGGCTCAGAGCTTTCACTTGACCTGCTGGGTCAGGAGCTCTCCTTCCTTGCAGATGGGAAGCTGGGAGAAGGGAAACTTGGAGCTCCCAAGGCTACTGTAGGAGACAGCCTGCCTGAGGGCAAAGTCCCCATCAAGGGAAATGACGGAGTGAGATGGAGAGAGACCTCCTGGGTCCAGCTGTGACTACAGGCCTGGGCTCTTAATTACATGAGCTGATCACCTCCCTTCTTGTTCAAGCCAGTTTAGTTGACTTTTCTCTCACTTGCAAGCAAAAGACTTCAGTTGCACAGCAGTAGTCTCCGTAAGTGCTGCAGTCGACCCTCCAACAGCATGGGTTTGACTTTGGTCAATATGGACTTACTGCATAACTCACAGTTGGTTGTATTCCTAGATGCAGAACCTGGGATTGCGGGGTGGGGTGCAATGACTGTGAGGTCATAGGTGGATTTTTTTATTTCGAGGTGGTCGGCACCATAACCCTCACATTGTTCAAGGGTCACCTGTAGTAGTCATGGGGGTGATGAGGCAGGTGTGGAAAAGGAGCTGCAAAAGACCTGAATTGCTCTGAATGATGACAGGAAAAGGAGTTTTAAATTTTGAGAGAAATGTGGAGGGCTGGAAAGAGGAGGAGGGGGAGATACAAAAAGTGCTTCTTTCTCTAGAACAAAAAAAGGTCTAATCTTAACCTTGACAGTATTGTGGATTTTAAAAAGAATGTTGTGCATGGAACTTTCCATCCTTCCATAAACATTTGGTGAAGAATATAGGAGTCGTTCAATGCTTGTTGTAAATGAACCCCAGAGAAGGGGCTGTGTTCAGTTATACTTGGTGTCACAGGTTCCCTTTCTTCTATTGCGACCCCTCGCCAGGGTGTCCAGCCGCAGAGATTGAATCTTGGCTGGTCCAAGCCAAAATGACATTCCTCATCCTTTTCCCACTGATTGGACATGTGCTCTTAGTTACATGAGCTGATCACCTCCCTGGTGCTAACCTACGAGAAGTAGGTAGGGTTTCCAAAAGCCTTCCATGATGACCTGTGGCCGCATAGATATTTGTTTTCTGAGTTCCAGTATTCTCTTAGTGTTGCCACCAAATATCTCTGCCTCTGACTATTCTCTGTCTCTCCTAGCTTGAATTTTCGTGAACTCCACCTACACCCCCTGAAGTGTGCTTGTGTGTGTGCGCGCGCGCACACACACACACACACACACACACACACACACACCCTTTCAGAACAAAGACTATAACTTTTACGAACTGTATTCAAACCACTCAACATCCAGGAAGACTCCAGCACTGAACAATGAATGGCCACTGGCCACAGACAGCTGGCCATCTGGTAAATGCCAGCTGCATATCAACCCCAAGGACACCATGGGCTGCGTCCTGGGGATGTAGTGATAAATCATGTACATTTATTGCTCTCAAGTCAGGCAGTCTGGTAGCTTCTTTGAGAAAAGGTAGGTAAATCTAGAATATAAGCATCTAGTGTTTTCCCTGTAAACCTGAGGCTTTGACCTTGGCTGCAGCTCACGTGGGGCGCTTTCTCCAAACGGATTCAGCTTTGTCCAGACTGTTTCAGAGGATCTCGGTTGGCATGAGCATGTGGGTTTTAACAAAGAGGAGGCTGAGAACTCTGCTTTCAGCTATTGATTCAGAAGCAGACTTCCGTTGCCAGACTTTATTCTTGAGCTTCCTGACTGTACTACAACTATTTGACTATCTGAAGGAACCAGATAATTTGTAAAAGGTGCTTCCTCTTTTTCTTTTTTCTTCACTGCTTAGAAGGTGCGGGTGTCTCAAGGAGGAAGAAACAGGGTACGCTTCCGAGGAAATATGATACCATAGGAACCAAAGGGCCGAACCTCAGGGCCTTCAGAAGACAGCAGTGAAGTGAATACCACGATCCTCCTAGACGAACCTCCGCCGACCCTGCAGGCCGTCAGAGGGAGTCGCCCATAGCTTCCCAGGGTGGTGTGGTCACAGAGCCAGTCTGCTGGATGAAGCTGCCCGGTGCCTCCGGTTTATAAAGACAGTAGCTATCCCCACCCCACGTCTGCGTGCCACGTGGGCTTACCGCCCGGGCTCTCCAGCCTCTTCAACCCCAGGACCCTTTGAGACCACGACTCCCAGAAAACACCTAGGCCGGAAGCGGAAGCAGGCCGGCGGATGTGGCTGCGTTGTATTCTGGGAAATGTAGTCCACAGAGGACGAAAGAGCCCTGAGAGTGATGCATTCTGGGGAAGGTAGTTTTCAGGTAGCTTGAGAACGGGAAGGTGAAAACCAAGATGACGTCATCTGAGCAGAACGCTTCAGCCAGAGATTGGCAATTTGGGGATTTGGAGTTACTTTGTAGGGTGTTTTGTTTTGTTTTTGGTATCTGTCCACCTCTCCCAACATCCAAGGAGGCTAGTCTCACTTCTGTGATGGCAAACTGGTGTGGATTGGTTATTCCTCGCTCACACTGTCGTCTCAGTAGATGCAGGTTCTCTCCCCGGGTCAGGAAGACCCACTGGTGGAGGACTTGGCAGCCCACTCCAGTACTCTTGCCTGGAGAATCCCCCGGACAGAGGGGCCTGGGAGGCCACGGTTCATAGCGTCACAAGGAGTCAGACACAACTGAGCGAGTGAGCGCGCCAACTGTCGTGACCAGACTGCTTGGCCTCCCGAGCCCGCGTGCGTATCTGTAAAATGAGTGTGTTAAAAACGCACACTTCACAGGCATACATCAGGCGTTGCCTAACAAAGCCCTCTTTTTGAAGAGTAGCAGCTTACTTAACAAACAGCTGTGTTTTGTAACAAAGATCAAGAATTCTGCTCCAGGAGAATTCTTTGGGCTTTGTCTAGGAAGGTGGGATTTTCTTTGGATTCTAATTCAAATTCACAGGGGAAAATGTAAGGACATCTTGTCAGACAGTGGGCTCAGCAAGGCTGTGTGGCCTACTATCCAGGACACAGGGAGAAAGTTTGAAAGTATGACAAGCTTCAGGGGCAAGCATCCTCACAGTGTAAGTGGAAGTATTAATAAATATATCTCTGTAAAGGGCTATTTAGCAATAGCGTTCAGGATTACAAATGCATAAGTACAGTGATTCCTCTTCTAGGTGTATATCCTATAGACCTACTCTATACTCAGAAACTTCCAAAGTGACAGTTTTAAAAATGTTCGTTGTGTCACTTTGTATAAAACAAATTATTGGACATCATCTAGACATCTTTGGGAGGACTAGCTATACAATTTGTATACGCTAGGTACTCTGTTGTCATCAAAAATAATGAGGTGCAATGTCAACTGTATACTATTTCTGCAAAAAAAAAAAAAATGTCTTGAAGGATTTGGGGAAATCCAAATTGAGGGATAGTTTGCAAAACTGGCCCAGACACTTAAAAATGTCAATGTTCTGAAAGACTGGAGAAGCTGGGACTATTCTAGATTTAGAGTCATGACCATAAATGCAATGGGAAATCCTTCACTGGAATCTGAGTATTTTAAAAGGTTTTTTAAATTAGATACCTGGGGCGGTTTGATTATAGGCAGCATAGTACATGATAGCATTGTAATGATACAGCGTTTCCTGAATGTGATCATCATAATGTGGTTATGGAGGAGAATATTTTTCTTCTTAGGAGAAATCTGATGAAATATTTGGGATTGAAATACTAACTCTTGGATAGCTTAGAAGAAAAAGAAAGATAAAACAAACATGATATGTATTAATAATTGTTGCTGTTGTTCAGTCACTAAGTCGTGTCCAACTCTGCAACTCCAGGAACTGCAGCATGCCAGGCTTCCCTGTCTTTCACTATCACCTGGAGTTGGTTGAAACTCATGTCCATTGAGTCAGTGATATCATCCAACAATCTCGTCATCTGTCACTCCCTTCTCCTCTCGCCCTTAATCTTTCCCAGCATCAGGATCTTTTCCAATGAGTTGGATCTTTGCATCCTGTGGTCAAAGTGTTGGAGCTTCAGCTTCAGCATCAGTCCTTCCACTTAATATTCAGGATTGATTTCCTTTAGGATGGACTGGTTTGATCTTGCTGTCCAAGGGACTCTCTCAAGAAGTTAAAAATATGGTCGTTTATTTTCCTATTCTTGCAACTTTTTTTTTGTAGCATTAAAATATTTCAAAGCAGAAAGTAGGGAGGAAAAAGAGGAAGTGCCATATGCACTGATAGGGGAAAAGCTTGAACAGATGTTGGTGAACTTTTTAAAAAGCAAGGTGCGGAGTAGTAGATTTAGAATGCTGCATTTTTGTGAAAGAGCACAAACACTGACCCCAGAGGAAAACAGAAGAAAGAGGTGGCAAAGGCTGCCTCTGGGAAGGGGAAGTAGGGGTGTGGGGTCAGGAGTGGGGGAAAAGGATGTTTCTCACATTTAGCCTTCTAGACCTTTTAAATTTTGTATTGCGTGTATAATCTATTCAGATTAGAAAAAAAAAAACTAACAACTTCAGAGAAGATTGTTTCTGGGAAAGCACTTGTGGTCAGAAAACCCCAGACTGGGCTCCCCGATTCCCCAGCTGTAGACCTGACAGCAAACCCAAAACAGAAGGAAGGAAAACCAGTTACTTTCACATCCTTTCCCACATCTGATCCTCATCACAAGTGAGCCAGGCAGGTTTTATTGGGCTCACTTTACAGACTAGAAAAACTGAGGCGCGGAGAGTCTTAGCAGCTGGTGCAAAGTCATCCAGTAGGCCATTGCCAGAGCTGGGATTGAAGCTGAGTCTTTTCTAGTGACCCAGGCTGGCTCCTTCCTCCCTCAGGGTACCTGTCTAAGCCCTGAGGGCTGGGGGTGGCAGGAGAGGGCCCAGGGTGGAGCCTGCATTTCAGCCCAGCTGCCTTCCCATTGCTGCTTTTACATGGGGCTCTCCAGGCAGGAAACAGAAGTTGATGCTGGGCGTCCAAAGCATTTACATGTTCATGCATTACTGGTTTGGGGGTTTATTTGGGGGACCTGAGGTAACTCAGCCAAAGAACCTCAAATCTGAGCCCATCTGGGCTGGTACAGATGGTACTCTGTAATCTTAAATCTTAAAGTGGTCTTTTTATTAAAAGAAAATTAGAGTATTAGATGGATATTGTAACCAATTCAGCAGTAAAGTATTTAGAGGACAATTTGTTGTTTCTGTCAAAATTTAAAATGCACACACACACACATATATATGTTATATGTTATGTATTATATGTATGTGTTATATATATATATAATATATGTTTTGCTACATGAGCCAGCATTTATGGTTGTTGGTTTTTCTATGATTATGCTCACTCAGGTGTTCAAACATACATGGGCAAAGATGCATTGCTTATTAAAAAAAAGACCTGAAACTGTAAACAGCTCGTCCAGTAGGCAACCGCTAAACATGGTGGGTCTCTGTCCACACAAGGGAATGACAAGTGACATGATGATTCAGCACAAAACTAAACAAAACAAAGCATCATCAAGTTGGCTGCATTTGCTGGCCCAGAAAGAGGTCCTCAATAGAGTGAGTTAAAAAATGACCTCATTTTGGGGGAAAAAATATATGCTAAAAGCATATATACACAGAGGCTATATGTGACTGAATAAACGTTAAAAACAATTTATAAGATTAGATAGCAAATTATTTGACTGGAATGTAAAAATGGCATTTCATTTTCACTTCTTTGATTGAAGAAATGAAATGAGGGTGACCATCTTTGTTTTTTTTTTTTTTTTCTGAGTTGGCCAGTTGTGTTTCCTCTTGTGTGAATTGTTGAAATGTTACTATCCCTTGCTGTTCGGTCACACACAAATAGTGTGAAATTCTGCACCATGTCTCATAAGAGTTTCTATTTTGATGTCCAGTGCTTCCTTCACGAGGGCATTTTGGAAAAGAGGTTTCTGAGCTTGAAGTAGAGGGTACTCTCTGTCTTTATGTGATGTATTAGCCTGTGAAATGAAGGGCTCTGGAAGGTAAGGAAGCTTTCTGCCCAAAGCATTGCTCCTATTTCTTCCTTTTAATTTTAGGGAGTTCTTGGTGCATCGTTTGACAGTGGGGGTGGCTGGATTGTTTGAAAGAGGGAGGTGTGATTGATGACCAAGGTCAAGACGAGGGTGGGGTGAGTGAAGGGTTCTCGGATCCACCCTGAGAGTGAACATTTCAGGAGCTGGAGAATTTCAGGACACAGGTGTAAGGAGATGCTCACTCTCGGGCCCGTCCTGGGTACTTCACGAATGATCCGGCATCAGCCGTTGCACGCAGGGCTGCTGTGGTGCTGGCCATTTCTGCTCAACTCTTCCCCGTGGTGGTGGGGCAGACACAAGTAATTCTGCCTGCAGGTCACGGCTACAGAGTTTGGGCTCAGCTCCCGAGATGGGGTCCAGACCCCTCGTGCCGTGCCGTTCGGCGTGTTGGGTGGTACCAGCACGTTGTCTGGAGGTGTGCAGGGTTAGACTGTGCTTCGGAGGGGCTTCAGAGTAGGTCTCTGGGGAGATGGAGACCATCCGTTTTTGTCCCTCAGATTTTTCTGATTCTCTCTTCCTTCGTGGTAGCTGCGTGGCTACCTCTCTCTGGACCCGCCCATGCGCAGTCTCTGCCCTGCCTCCCAGAGAGGAGAGGTGACCTGCGGGCCTCAGAGATTCCCCTGACGTGGCAGTGGCTGACAAAGGACTTCTCTGGTGGCTCAGTGGCTAAGACTCCAGGCCCGGGTTCGATCCCAGGTTAGGGAACTGGATTCCACCTGCCGCAACTAAAGGTCCCGCACGCTGCAGCAAAGACCTGGTGCGGCCAGAAAACCCCAAACAAGAGCTGACGCTGGTCAAGCATCACTGCCTGCCACGCATGGCATTTAGCGCTTGGTATCTCAAGCCTCACTGAATTTCCACCACAAGCTGGGGGCTCTTGTTGTTTCTAGGTTGCTGATCAGGAAACAGCCTGTCTGACCACAGAGCTAACAGGAGCGAGCAGGATTTGAACCCAGAACCCCACGATGCCCGTCCTTCCTTCTCGTGGCCGTGAGCCTTGCTGGGTGCTGGGCACTGGTCCGGGGACTCCCACGGTTCTCTGTCCCCGGACCTCGGGGCTCCCCAGGGCAGGAGGGTTCTGGAGTGTCTTCAGGACATCAGAGTGGGGTTAAAGCAGGTTTCCTCTTGGCCGGCTGGAGGTTCCAGAAGCGCTGGGCCAGCTCGGCTGCTTTTCTTCCGAGGGGAGGGGGCGGGGCGGGTTGGGACATGTCCTCTTTTAGGGCTCTCTCTCTCTGTCTCTCCTCTCTCGCTGCATCTGACCACTTCCTCTTTGCCCTGGGGCGGAGGCAGCTGTGACCGCGCTAATGGCAGCTGTCCATAGAATGGCCTCGAAGGCTCTCCTGGAAGGGCCCTCCCACTGGCTGAGGGTCTTCTCTGGCTTCACTTCTGGGGTCCCGCCTTGAGCCCCAGAGCAGTGGAGGGTGGGTGGGCTCCCCAAGCGCTCCCTTACAGACCAAAAACACCAACCCAGTGCTGCCTACCTTCCCTTCAGGCTCTGCCTAGGCTGAAGCCACTCCAAGCAGCTTCTGTGGAGGATGTGGCCCAAGTCCAGGACCCCTGCCCTGCGACCAGACATCCCCACCACCCGAAGGTCACCCATGGAAGTGAAGACGTAGCACCAGCTCTCTGGCAGCAAATGCTGCCCCCCCCCCCACTTCCCCTACCCTGAGGCAGAGGAGACATGGCCTGGGAAGACGGTGGGTGCCCAGAGACATAGGCCTGGCTTGGCCACTTGTTAGCTGGGGGCCTGGGGAAGGCTGCTTTGTTTCTTGGAGCCTCAGTTTCTGCATCTGTGCAATGGACATAAATAGCACCTCCAAGGGTTATAGTAGGAAGTAAATGAGCCCTACATGTACAGTGCTCAGTACAGAGCCTGGTACACAGCAGGTGCTTAATAATGGTATCAGCTATTAATAGGCAGAGAAAGGTCGACCTCCTCGACTGTAGCCCACCAGCCTCCTATGTCCATGGAAATTTCCAGGCAAGAATACCGGAGTGGGTTGCCATTTCCTACTCCAGGGGATCTTCCTGACCCAGAGGTCAAACCAGGTCTCCTTCATTACAGGCAGATGCTTTACCGTCTGAGCCACCAGGGAAGCCCCATTATTAGGCAGAGCCTGCAGCTGGCCTGATCCTCTCAGGATGCCCCCCAGCTTACTAGTCACAGCCACGGGCCCTGTTCGTGGCCTCTACCCTGTTTCCACTCCCACCTGTCCAGCCGCCCTGGGTTCCTTCACGGAGCCGGTATGGCCTCAAGCTCAGGCCCACAAGGAGCACACCTTTCTCTGGTTGGCAGCATCTCAGCCCCATCTAGCCAGTTTGGAAAAAGATCAATGTCAGTTTTTGTTGGGGTGTCCAGCCCAGTATTGTGCCAAAGCCTTGGGTCTGTCTGCTTTTTTTTTTTATAGTTTGTTTATTTAATGGCTGCACTGGGTCTTTGTTGTTATATGCGGGCTTTCTCTAGTGAGGGGAGTAGGAGCTGCTCTTCATTGCAGCGCGTGGGCTTCTCACTGCGGAGGCTTCTCTTGTTGCAGCGCCGGGCTCTCGAGCTGGAGCTCAGCAGCTGTGACGCACAGGCTTATTTGCTCTGTGGCATGTGGGCTGTTCCCGGACCAGGAATCAACCTGTGCCCTCTGCATTAGCAGACAGATTCTTAACCCCTGGACCACCAGGGAGGACCTGTGCTAATTCTTGTGGTCAGATTTACATAACATAAAATCAACATCTTAACCATTGTTAAGTACAGTTCCGTGGCATCGAGTGGGTTCACGTGGCTCTACGGTCATCACTAGCGCCCGTCTCTGGGACTTCTTTTTTTAATCTTCCCTGATTTAGACTCCGTCCCCATGAAGCACTAACCCCCAGCCCCCTCTCTCAGCTCCTGGCATCCACCCTTCTACGTCCTGTCTCAACAAACCTACCGCTCTATGCGCCTCATATAGGTGGAATCACACAGTGTTTTGTTATTGGCAACTGGCTTGTTTCAATTGCCATAATGTCCTCAAGGTTCATCCGTGGTGTGGCAGGTGTCAGAATTTCTCTCCTTTTTGTGACTGGATAACATTTCTAACATATATTTTTAAAAAGATTTATTTGTCTCGTTTTTGGCTGTGCTTGGGTCTTGGTCATTACGTGGGGGCTTTCTCTAGCTGTGCCGAGCGGGGGCTCCTCTTCGCTGCGGTGTGTGAGCGTCTCAGCGCAGCGGCTTCTCTTGCTGTGAAGCACGTGGGCTTTAGTCGTTGCAGCGCGTGGGCTCCGTGGTTGTGGTGCACAGGCTTACTTACTCTGCGGCATGTGGAGTCCTCCCAGGCCAGGGATCGAACCTGTGTCCCTTGCATTGCAAGGCGATTCTTAACTACTGGATTCCCAGGGGAGCCCTGAGTGATACTCATGTTGCGTCTTGACCATGTTTTGCTTATCCCCTCTTTCATCAGTGGCCGCTTGGGTTGCTTCTGCATCTTGCTAATTGTGAATAACACTGCTAATGCTGCTGTGCAAATATCTGTTCTCAATCACATTTTGATTTTTTTGGGTGTAGACCTAGAAGTGGTATGGGACATGGGAATGGCTGGGACATATGGTAATTGATTTTTTCTCTTTTTTGAGGAGTTGCCCAAAGTCTTGAGGTTTTCATTCAGACCCAGTCACTGGGGAGGCCCCTCTAGCTGTACTGAGGACAGAGGGTGGACTCAGGAGGAGTCTGATGAGGTGGATACCAACCCTGACTGCCACTTACTAGTGGCTGTGTCTTTGGGTGGGTCCCTTGTGCTCTGTGTGCTTCAGTTTCCTCTGCTGTAACATGGGATGTGCGGCACTGCCTCGTGAGCTGTGATGGTGGCTAGAGGATTTCCTTGAAATAGTGCCTGGCACCCAGAAAGTGCTAGTAACTGTTCGCTCTGGTTACTGGTGCATCTGTGTGCTTGCTGAGATCCAGTCCTACAGGCCCACTGCTTCCGCAGCACCGCATCAGCCTGGCTCCTCCATGGAGCATCCCTGGGGGCTGGCCCTGTCTTTCCCCAGGACTCAAGTTTCTTTTCCCCCCATTTCCAGGTTCCTGGGAATCTCTCTTCATCTGGAGGGAGTTCCTGTCTCCCTGGCCGTGGCTTAAGCTGATGAAGACAAAGGCCAGAAAGCAGTGCCTTGGACCACGTGTGGGAGAGCCTGAGCCAGGACTGGAGGGGACCTGGAGGGGACACTGTACTGACCAACACGGGCCCTGGCTCAGGTGATGAGGAGCTGTCTTCTCTTTCCTTTAACCTGGACCTTATCCCCCTCCATGCCCGGGTCCAGTCGGAGCCCTGAGTCTGGGAGGGGACGAGGGAGCTGGGAGGATGAATGAAGACAGGCCGCAGCCAGGATGACAGGGGCGGGAAGAGGCGTTCAGGACATGAAAGGAGCTCTGGTTTGGAGCCTCCTCCTGAGGAGCATTAGCTGGGGGGCTTGGGTGGTGGGCAGTGGCTGGGCAGGGAGAGGAGGTGGTCGGGGCTGGGACAGTCTCACCTGTGCTGAAGGCTAAGCTGGCGTGAGGGCGCTCCCTGGCTTGCACTGCATCCCCGTCATGGCCCCGCTGCCTGGGGGATTCCAGGAGGAAGGAATGACCAGACCTGGCAGGCAGTGTCGTTGGTCCTCAGAGAGCTTGCCTGGGAGTTGACTCATTGACTCAGGGAAGCCAGGTCCTGGGGACCCACCTACTGTAGATTTGCTGCATTCACCTGTAATAGGAGGGAACAGAGGAGCCTCTGGAATACCCCTCCTGCCCCTTCCCCCCATTACCTTCCTCCGGCATCCTTTCTCCTTTCCATTTGTCTTTGCCTTTCACCTCCTCTGGGGTGGCAGGTACTTTGGAAATTCCCAAAGCAGGGCACTCCACAGTTTATCTGCATCAAGGACCAGTCATCAAGCTAAGAAGTCAGCACTCAGGGCCTGCTTTGGTTAGTGACTCTTTGCGTGGCCCTCTGGCAGAGCTCACTAATGGGGACCCCTCTCCCTCCCCACACTTTTCCCTTTCTTTATCAAAACCAAGCCTGTCTTAAATGTTTGCAGAAATCCCCAAAGGGGCAGTAATACCTGCTCTGGGGGTAGTGAATAGAATATACCATGAAGATTAAGCAGAATAACATGTAGAAACTGCCTGGTTACTGCATTGTAATTTTTTAAATTAGTTATTAAAAAAATTATGTGAAAAAGAGGGATGTTTTTAAAAAATGTTTATTGAACACCTACTCTGTCCCAGGTTTACTGCAGCACGTGCACTCTGCTCTGAGACTTGAGCTGACTTTCCAGCCTGGCTCAGCAGTGGTGAGCCCGTCAAGGTCATCAGCCCAGCAACAGCACAAAGGGAGGACGTGGAGGAGGAGGAAAGAGTCAACGGTGCCTCCTCAGGCAGAGTGCCTGGCCTCTCTGAGCCCCTGTTCCCTGATCTGTAAAAGGAAAAGCCTTCTCCTGCTTCTCGTGGGTTGGGGGTCAGTCTTGGCAAAAGCTGGAAGGTACCGTCCCGCCAAGCAGGGAGGTGGGCATCCAAGGGAGCCCAGCCCCACCTGAGCCTGTAACTGGAGCACCTGCCCTCAACCTCTTGAAGCCACATCTGCAAGTTCAGAGCACACCCCTCAAGGACACTAAGACAGGGCTCTCCTCCGGAGCTCCAGCCTGTCTGGAAAAGAATGTTCCTCTGAGTCCATGGAAAGATAGTCATTCCCCTGGTGCCCCAGGCGAGGGCATGGTGATGCTCCCAGTCACCCTAATGCTACCCAGAGTGGTCCGCAGAGTCTGTTTCCATGGAGACCAAGGAAGGAGACAGCAATTCTGGGAGGAAAGGGGAGCTTTTTGTTTAAGATTTCAGAGGTTGAGGAGGGTGATGCTCAGCTGAGTGTTGGAGCCACCATCGTTCCATCAGGGTGAAGTGCCAGGTGGCCAAGCCCAGGACAGTTGGGGAGGCCAGGTGGATGGCAGCTTTGTCCCTAGAGGGACGGATAACTCACTACCGCCTGTCCTGCCTTTCAGACAGAGCTTGGTGGGGTGGTCGTGATGTGCTGTGTTCTTGTTATCTGCGTTATTACTGCCAGTGTTCAGCGTGCTATGTGTTAAGTCATTAAACTTAATGATTATAAGATTATTACCTTTAATGCTCACAACAAAATTATGAGGCAGTTGCTATTGCCATCCCCATTTTACAGATGAAACTGAGGCACAGAGGGGTTTGGTATTATGCCCAAGTTTACACAGGGGAGGAGCAGAGCCTGGAGTCCAGGCCAGGTATCTGAAGCCAGAGCTGGTGACCATGCCATACACTGTCACAGGCCAGAGCGGGGACAAGCAGAGAGCTGAGGCAGGGAAAGAGGAAAGGTAAGTCCTAGTACCCAGGTCCCACTGGAATCTCTTGTTAATATTGGTGTTGATGAGTCACTGACTTCATGAAGGGGTGTCGTGGCTCTCATAGATGAAGCACTGGGAGTGCAGGGAGGCTCACTGAGTTGCCCAAGCAAGGGAGCTGCAATCTGAACCAGATGTGTGGCTTGTTCAGTGACCCCCCCTGCCCCCCATCCTGCCACTTTGTCTTGCTTCTTTGGCCATCTGTACCAAGTCTGATCCTTCTTGGAAACCCTGGACCTGGAGCAGACACATCAGGAATCTACACATGTTTTCTGAGATCATGTACAAGATCCCAGGCACTTTCACTCGCTGCTTCTTTGGGCGAGGAAGAGGAAGGGTGGTAGGAAGTGTAGTGACCTCGTATCTTTGGTGCCTGGATGTTTCCCTGAGCCTGAACTCTGTTGAAATGGAGAGTTTTGAAATGAGAATTGTGTTGGAGTATTGCCTCTTTACTTGTGTGTGAGTCAAAGAAAAAGGAAATCTTTAGGAAGGACCTGAATTGAAAATTCTGTTCACCTACCCATCTGTCCTTCCTTCCAGTCCCCAACCATCCATCATCCCTCTACCCACTCACCCATCCTTCCATCTATCCATCCATCCATCCACCCACCCTCCATCCATCCTTCCTTCCATCCATACATTGATCCACTCACTCACCCATCCTTCCATCCATACATCCATGTACCCACCCATCCACACATCCACCCATCCTTCCATCTGTCCTCTTCCCATCCATCCACCTACTCACCCATTCATACTTTCTTCTATCCATACATTCACCCAGCCACTCACCCATCCTTCCATCCATACATCCATGTACCCACACATCCACCCATCCACCCATCCTTCCGTCTGTCCTCTTCCCATCCATCCACCCACTCACCCATTCATCCTTTCTTCCATCCATACATTGATCCAGCCACTCACCCATCCTTCCATCCATACATCCATGTAACCCACACATCCACCCATCCTTCCGTCTGTCCTCTTCCCATCCATCCACCTACTCACCCATTCATACTTTCTTCTATCCATACATTCATCCAGCCACTCACCCATCCTTCCATCCATACATCCATGTACCCACACATCCACCCTTCCGTCTGTCCTCTTCCCATCTATCCACCCACTCACCCATTCATCCTTTCTTCCATCCATACATTGATCCAGTCACTCACCCATCCTTCCATCCATACATCCATGTACCCACCCACACATCCACCCTTCCGTCTGTCCTCTTCCCATCCATCCACCCTCTCACCCATTCATCCTTTCTTCCATCCATACATTCATCCAGCCACTCACCCATCCTTCCATCCATACATCCACGTACCCACACATCCACCCATCCACCCATCCTTCCATCTGTCCCCCTTCCCATTCATCCACCCACCTCCCATCCATCCTTCCTTCTATCCATACATTCATCCAGCCACTCACCCATCCTTCCATCCATACATCCATGTACCCACTCATCCACCCATCCTTCTGTCTGTCCCCTTCCCATCCATCCACCCACTCACCCATTCATCCTTTCTTCCATCCCCACATCCACCCACCCCTCCACCCACTCGTCCATCCTTCCATCTGTCCCCCACCCATCATCCATCTATCCATCCCTTTACAAATCTTTGTTAGTAATCCATTGCTTCTTGACTCCAAAACTTTGTGGTGTAAGCAACAACAGTAGTTTATTGTCTCATGGTTCCCGAGAGTCAGGAATTCAGGATCCACTGTCTAGTTGGTGCTTGCTGTTGGTGAGAAGCCTCAGTACCTCTCCACAGGAACCTCTCCAGGGGCTCCTTGAGTGTCTTTTCAAGGTAGTGGCTGGGCCTGAGAGAGTGGCCCAAGGGAGCAAACCAAAAGCCATCATGCCTTCATAACCTAGCCGCACACGTCACACACGGTCTCTTCCATGAGATTCTGCTAAGGCAGAATCAGCCCTTGTTCACTGTTGGGGCAGGCATCAAAAGGTCATAAATTCAGGGGATGGAGATCAGGAGGAGCTATCTTGGAGGTTGGCCACCACCATCCCATCCATCCATCCATCCATCCATCCATCCTTTTGTCAGCTATCCATCCATTCATTCAGTAAACATTTTCTGGACTCCAGTTTTGTGCCAGACCCTGGAAGCCACACCCACACATACACACACAAAATCTGAAAACAAAAAAAGACATTGTTTGATATTTTCCTCCAGTTTTTTTTTACATTTTTAATCAGTTTTATTGAGATATAATTCACATACATACCATTCACATATTTGAAGTGTATATTCAGTGGCTTTTAGTGTATTCACGGGGTTGTAAGACCATCACCACAATCGATTTTAGAACGTTTTTAATCACCCCAAACAGAAACCCCACACCCGTTGCAGTCACTCCTCATTTCCCCTTTCCCCAACCACCTTCAATCACAAATTCCCCTTCTGTGTCTATAGATTTGCTTATTCTAGCCGTTTCATGTAAATGGAATCACGCACTAGGTGGTCCTTTATGACTGACTTTCGCTTCGCAAGATATTTTCAAGGTTCGTTCATGTTGTAGTATGTATCAGTGCTTCATTGCTTCTTATTGTTGAAAATATCCCATCGTGTGGATATTCCACAATTTGTTTATCCATTCATTTGTTGATGGACATCTGAGTCACTTCCACCTTTCATCTATTATGAAAAATGCTGATATTAATGTCATGTACAAGTTTTTGTGTGAACATACATTTTCGGTTCTTTTGGGTATCCACCTGGGCGTGGAATTGCTGAGTCACATAGGAACCCTATTTTTAACCTTTTGGGGAACTGCCAGACTGTGTTCCAAAGCAGCCACACCGGTTTACGTTCCCACCAGCTGTGTGTGAGGGTTCTAATTGCTCCCTCATCCTTGCCAACACTTGTTGTCTTTTTTACATCTGCAGTCCTAGTGGGTGTGAAGTGGTATCTCATGTGATTTCACTTTGCATTTCCCAGATGGCTAATGATGAAGAGCATCTTTTCATGCTCTTATCAACCATTTGTATATCTTCTTGGGAAAAATATGTATTTGAATTTTTTTTGCTCGTTTTTAAATTGGGTTCAGTTCAGTTCATTTGCTTAGTCATGTCCAGCTCTTCTCAACCCATGGACCACAGCATGCCAGGCCTCACTGTCCATCACTAACTCCTGGAGTTTACTCAAACTCATCTCCATTGAGTCGGTGTTGCAATCCAACCATCTCATCCTCTGTCGTCCCTTTCTCCTCCTGCCTTCAATCTTTCCCAGTATCAGGGTCTTTTCAAATGAGTCAGCTCTTCGCATCAGGTGGCCAAAGTATTGGAGTTTCAGCTTCAACATCAGTCCTTCCAGTGAACACTCAGGACTGATCTCCTTTAGGATTGACTGGTTGGATCTCCTTGCAGTCCAAGGGACTCTCAAGAATCTTTTCCAACACCACAGCTCAAAAGCATCAATTCTTCAGTGCTCAGCTTTCTTTATAGTCCAACTCTCACATCCATGCATGACTACCGGAAAAACCATAGCCTTAACTAGATGGACCTTTGTCAGCAAAGTAATATGCTTTTTCATATGCTGTCTAGGTTGGTCATAACTTTCCTTCCAAGGAGCAAGGGTCTTTTAATTTCATGGCTGCAATCACCATCTGCAGTGATTTTGGAGCCCCCAAAATAAAGTCTGTCACTGTTTCCATTGTTTCCCCATCTATCTGCCACAAAGTGATGGGACCAGATGCCATGATCTTAGTTTTCTGAGTGTTGAGCTTTAAGCCAGCTCTTTCACTCTCCTCTCTCACTTTCATCAAGAGGCTCTTTAGTTCTTTGCTTTCTGCCATAAGGGTGATGTCATCTGCATGCCTGAGGTTGTTAATATTTCTCCTGGCAATCTTGATTCCAGCTTGTGCTTCTTCCAGCCAAGTATTTCTCATGATGTATTCTGCATATAAGTTAAATAAGCAGGGTGACAATTAACAGGCTTGACGTACTCCTTTCCAGATTTGGAACCAGTCTGTTGTTCCATGTCCAGTTCTAACTATTACTTCCTGACCTGCATACAGATTTCTCAAGAGGCAGGTCAAGTGGTCTGGTATTCCCATCTCTTGAAGAATTTTCCACAGTTTATTGTGATCCACACAGTCAAAGGCTTTGGCATAGTCAATAAAGCAGAAGTAGACATTTTTCTGGAACTCTCTTGCTTTTTTGATGATCCATCAGATGTTGGCAATTTGATCTCTGGTTCCTCTGCCTGTTCTAAAACCAGCTTCAACATCTGGAAGTTCACGGTTCACATATTTTTGAAGCCTAGCTTGGAGAATTTTGAGCATTACTAACGTGTGAGATGAATGCAATTTTGCAGTAGTTTGAACATTCTTCGGCATTGCCTTTCTTAGGGATTGGAATGAAAATTGACCTTTTCCAGTCCTGTGGCCAATGCTGAGTTTTCCAAATTTGCTGGCATATTGAGTGCAGCACTTTCACAGCATCATCTTTTAGAATTTGAAATAGCTCAACTGGAATTTCATCACCTCTACTAGCTTTGTTCGTAGTGATGCTTCCTAAGGCCCACTTGACTTCACATTCCAGGATGTCTGGCTCTAGGTGAGTGACCACACCATCGTGATTATCTGGGTCATGAAGATCTTTTTTGTATAGTTCTTCTGTGTATTCTTGCCACTTCTTCTTAATATCTTCTGCTTCTGTTAGGTTCCTACCATTTCTGTCCTTTATTGAGCCCATCTTTGCATGAAATGTTCCCTTGGTAATCTCCAATTTTCTTGAAGAGACCTCTAGTCTTTCCCATTCTGTTGTTTTCCTCTGTTTCTTTGCACTGATTACTGAGGAAGGCTTTCTTATCTCTCCTTGCTATTCTTTGGAAGTCTGCATTCAAATGGATATATCTTTCCTTTTCTCCTTTATTTGTAAGGCCTCCTCAGGCAGCCATTTTACTTTTTTGCATTTCTTTTTCTTGGGGATGTCTTAATCCCTGTCTGCTGTACAAAGTCATGAACCTCCATCCATAGTTCAAGAGGCACTCTCTCTATCAGATCTAGTCCCTTAAGTCTTATTTCTCACTTCCACTGTATAATCATAAGGGATTTGATTTAGGTCATACCTGAATAGTCTAGCCGTTGGTTTTCCCTACTTTCTTCAATTGAAGTCTGAATTTGGCAATAAGGAGTTCATGATCTGAGCCACAGTCAGCTCCCCGTATTGTTTTTACTGGCTGTATAGAGCTTCTCCATCTTTGGCTTCAAAGAATATAATCAATCTGATTTCGGTGTTGACCGTCTGGTGATGTCCATGTGTAGAGTCTTATCTTGTGTTGTTGGAAGAGGGTGTTTGCTATGACCAGTGCATTCTCTTGGCAAAACTCTATTAGCCTTTGCCCTGGTTCATTCTGTACTCTGAGGCCAAATTTGCCTGTTACTCCAGGTGTTTCTTGACTTACTATTTTTGCATTCCAGTCCCCTATAATGAAGAGGACATCTTTTTTTGTCAGTTCTAAAAGGTCTTGTATGTCTTCACAGAACTGTTCAACTTCAGCTTCTTCAGTGTTACTGGTTGGACATAGACTTGGATTACTGTGATATTAAATGGTTTGCCTTGGAAATGAACAGAGATCATTCTGTCGCTTTTGAGATTGCATTGGGTTATTGGTCTTCTTATTATTGAGTTGTATATTCTAGATATAAGATACAGATATATGATTTTCAGAGATCTTCTTCCATTCTGTGGGCTTCAATTCATTTTCATTATATCTTATTTTCTGATTATTGAAGTGTACGTTCTCATGCTAAGATATTCAAAAGATGGAGAAATGTATAAAGAGGTAAAGAAATAACCACTCCAAGACCACCATGATTAGTATTTAATGATGCTTCCTTTTTTCTTTATCCTTTTAATCAATTCAGTTATGTATTTCTGACAGGTAATATTTGCACAAGTAAAAATTGCACAAGTGAATTCTGAGGGTTTAAAATAAGTCTCCTGCCCTGAGCCCCAGCCACCCAAACTCCTTCTAGGAACATTCACTATTACCATGTTCTTGGTGATTTTTTTGGAGCTGGTTTATACATATAGACATACACATGTCAGTTTCCCCTTAAACTGCATGGTTTACACCCAACACTTCTATTATTTCCTTTCCAGTCTTCCAGCTCTACATAGTTTTCCTTATATAGTTGGGAGTCATCCTGATGATACAGTGTATCCATTAGTTACAGGAGGTCGAGGACAAACCCATTCCAGCGTTACCAACACCAAGGCGTTTATGGAAGGATAATAGGTGACTTGCAGACTCTCTGAAAGCGCAGAGATACAGGTCTGGAATCTACGTGGCAGGAAGCAAAGCAAAACCAGGTATGGGCTGCCCCTGCCAGGGTCAGGCACAGACTGCACAGCTGATGCCCCTGGGCTCGGAGGCTCCTGCCTCTGGACCTGCTGCTGTTGAGCGCTGGGTGTCTCTGCTGCCACCTTTGTCAGGCACGTGCCCTCTGACGCTTGCTGCTCCCATTGCCAGCTTCTGAACACAAGCCTGGTGTTCAGAAGCCCTGCCTTGCTTCCACGATCTTGGACAATTCTGCTCTGTCCCAGACTTCCAAGCCGCATTCAGCAAAGCAGACCCCTTGTACCAGTTATATGTTGCTGTGTGACAAAGTCCCTATGGCTTGGAATCACAATGCTCATTGATCATCTGTCACGGTCACTGTGGGTCAGGGATTTGGGAGAGGCAGGGCACTTCTGGCTAGGGTGGGGAGTCTCTCGTGCAACCACAAGTGGGTGCTGATTTGTTTGGGGACCATCTCAAAGGCTGCTTCACTCTCATGTCTGGCGCTGGGCTGGGGAGACTGAGGCTGGGAGGGTGGGGCTGGGACAGATGGAACTCCTGGGGCATCTCGGTGGTCTCTGCAGACTCTCCAGCATGGTGAGTTCAGGGGCGCTAGTCTTCTTCAGCCAGCTTGGGGCTCCTAAGGTGTGTGTCCTGAGCTGGGCAGAAGCTTCGCACATTGTCCCTTCTGCGCCCTTTTGTTGGGGTGCAGTTACAAAGATTGGCCAGGTTCAAGGGAAGGGGAGCTGGACGCCACCTCTCAGAGGAGAAAAGTCAGTGCCACCTTGTGGAAGAGCAGGTGGGATGGAAAACAGTCAGCCACAGGTGGTTTCTGGGGCACCTCCGTCTCCCGGGAAGGCAGTGTAGCCACTAGGGCTTACCCTGTGGTGGGGGTCTCACCCTCACCCCCTGGGGTTGTCTTCTCAGCCATGAGCTGAGCTCTCTGGTCATTCCAGCTCCCTGAGAAGCTGGTGGCAAGCCCTGTTCTCTCCATCCGGCTTGTGACCACGTGTGCTAGGTTGAGTAGGCTCCATCCCAAATTCACATCCACCGGGAACCTCAGAAGGTCACCGCATTCGGAAACAGGGTCTTTGCCATTGTAATCAAGTTCAGATGAGATCATACTGGGTTGGGGTGAGCCCTAAATTGAATGGCTGGTATCCTTACAGAAAGAAGAGAGGAGGGATCTCCCTGGTGGTCCAGCGGTCAAGACTCCACTCTCCCAGTGCAGGATGCCCGTGTCCAGGACCTGGTCAGAACTAGATCCCATATGCTGTCATTAAAGATCCTTCGTGCTGCAGCTAAGGCCCGGCTCAGCCAAAATAAACAGATATTTAAAAAAATAGAGAGTGAGGACACAGAGGAAAGATAGCGTACAGACCCAGACTCACAAGGAGAAGCCATGTGACAAGAGAGGCTCAGGCTGCAGGGATGTGTCCAGCTGCCAAGGACACCGAGGGCAGTTGGCAGCCGCAGGGACTGGGAGAGGCTCAGCCCGGATCTGCCCCCAGCGCCTGCAGGAGGAACAACCTGCGGAGGGACTCCTGGCTCCTGAACGATTAGAGAATGCATTCCTGTTGTTTTAAGCTCCCGGTTGGAGGTTTGTTACGGCAGACCCAGGAGATCTGTGCGCTTGACAGTGACAGTTTGGTCCCTGACAGACGGAGGGTCTGGCTGGCTGGTTGGCGGCTTAATTCCGAGCCGATGCAAAGGCTCAGAACGCGCCGGAATGGGGCCTGGGGACACTGTGCCGTGTGGCCGAAGGAGGTCACAGTCCAGGAGACACAAGGGCGGCACCTGCTCTGTGGACGGGCGGGACTCGGGTGACACACGAGTCGCCGGTCCCTGGTGTGTGTCTCCTTGCTCCAGTCTCTTATATTCTGACTGACAACCCAGACGGGCCTTCCCAGGTGCGTCCTGCGTCCCCCGCCTCTGGAGTGGCCCCGGCTTCTGTCAACACAGGCGCTGTTTACAGCGGCAGCAGCTGTGACCTTCAGGGCTGGGAGGACCCCGCCCTGGTGCGGTCAGGCTATGCGTCCATGCTCACCCTCGGCGCCTCGTTATTCTCCAAAATATGGAGGAACGGGGACCCACCCTGGGGCTTGAAGGAGGGCTCCCATGTCCTGCGCCCCCGGTATGACCCTCGGAAGCGATGGGGCGTCTTCCTCTTGGAGCTGCTCCTCCTCTGCAGGTCGGCTCAGACGTTGCCTCCCCTGAGAGGCCTCTGTGTGCCTCATCTGAACACCGCCCTCACTTCCCCTGTTTTATTCATCTGCTCTCACCCCAAGGTCATCTGCAGCGACCTTGTTACTGTATTTCCTTGTTTTACTTATTTCTTTATATTTTTTGGCTGCCCCCTGGGGCATGTGGGAATCTCAGTTCCACGACCTGGACTTGAACCTGCAGCCCTGCATTGGAAGTGGCCCTCATGCCTCTTCCAGAATCTCTTATCAATGGGACCCTGGCTCCATGGGGGACGGATTGACTACAAACAGCACAGTGGACTTTGTAGGGTTGGGCGGAGTGGGGTCGTTTTATTGTCGTTTGTGGTGAAGTAACAGGACTTAATGAAGTTGCCGAAACTCATATAACTGTGTACCCAAAAGGATGAGATTTGCTGAATGTAAATCGTATTTTACTCAAAAAAAAAAAAAAGATGTTTACAAGTGATAAGGCCAAGGGTGAGGGAGAAAGAATAATTAATGCAGGTTTGGGGAAGAAATGGGAAGAGAGGATCCGGAAGTCTTCCTGGAGGTGGTGGTCCTTGCACTGAGAATAGAGAAAGGACGAGTGTCTGTTGGACTTGAACCCGGGGAGAGGAGAGAGGGCGGGGTTTCAGACAGAGGCACAGCACAAGTGACGTACTCAGTGCTGCAGAAGTTGAAGGCTGGGTGTGCCCGAAGGGGAAGGCAGGCCTGGCTCCACTCCTGCAGGGCCAGCTCAGTCTTGCTCAGGCATCTGGAGTGACCTGGATGGTTTCTGGTTTGGAAAACTCACTGTGGAGCGGGAGGGTGGGATGAGAGGCCGGGCTAGAGGCAGGAGGGCTGGTCCAGATGTTCTTTGCCTGCCATTGTGCGTCCTTGACTGAGGCATTTTGTCATTTTGTCGCTCCCAGACATCAGCCAAGCGTGTGCCCCCTCACCCGAGAACGCAGGAGACACAGGGCAGCTCCAGCCCACTCTCGTCTCCCCAGCTCCTGTTAGCAGCGCCTGGCAAGTGGCAAGGTGGCTGATACCTGCTGAGTGACGGAGTGGTCTTTCACTTAGCAGAGTGCATTGGAGATTCATCCTTGGTCTCATGTCTAGCAGTGTTTTCTTCTCTTTTATCCAGAGGTGCCACTTCCATGTATGAATGTTTGTTTATCCCTTCACTAGCTGAAAGACATGAGTGCTGTTTCCGGTTATTACTGGTTACAGAGCGTTAGTCACTCAGCGGTGTCCGACTCTTTGCGACCCCATGGACTGCAGCCCACCAGGCTCCTCTGTCCATGAGATTCTCCAGGCAAGAATACTGGAGTGGGTTGCCATTTCCTTCTCCACGGAATCTTCCCAACCCGAAGATTGAACCTGGGTCTCCTGCATTACAGGCAGATTTTTTTACCGTCTGACTCACCAGGGAAGCCCAAGCTGCTAGAAACATCAGGGTGCAGATCTTTGCGTGATTGTATGTTTTCATTTCTCTTGGGTAAATACCTGGATGTGGGATTGCTGCGTTATATAGTAAGTGTGTACTTAACTTGTCAGAAAAACTGCCTAGCTGTCTTCTAAAGAGGCTGCACCATTTTGCACTCCCATCATTAGCTCCGCGATGTGTTTCTTCCTTGTTTGAGCAGAAGGCACCGATGTACACCCTGGAGGGTACAGAAGAATCATGGGCTGGGGTGGTTAAGATGCAGATCCCCAGGTCCGACCTTCGAGGTTCTGATTCCGTAGGCCCAGCATCCCTGGGTGTATCTTAGGCCTCCCTGAGAGCCCCCCGGAGAAGCAGGAGTCCTTTGTCAGCGTGGAAATAACCCCAGATTCTGATGAAGACACTTGGTTTCAGTGTCCAGCTCTGCCGCTAACTTCCGGGTCACCTCTGTGAGTCATCTAACGCCTCTGAGCCTCAGTTTCCTCATTGGTACGATAGATGTGAAAATCATTGAGCTTCCTCATTTGTCGTGAGGACTTGATGCATTTGCTGCGTGCAGGGTCCTGGTTCTAGGTAGCTATTCAATAAATGTTACCGGTTTTGGTCAACTGCAAAGATTTTAAATGCTCCCTTCTCCCTGTAGGCTTACATTTTAATGTTTTTATTGATGCATAACTATGAAGAAAGTACACTGAAGACAAGTGGACAGCTCAGTGAATTTTCACACATGGAACTCATCCATGCCAGCAGCACCCCATCAAAACGGGCACGACCATATCCCTGGGGCGCCCCTCTGTTCACGCGTGTCAACCGCCTTCCAGACTGACCTCTCCTGGACCTGTGACTGTAACGGCCTTGATTGTGAAGCACTTTTGCTTTTCTAGGATGGCTAAGACGTGCCTTGTGAAGCTTATGTTGAAAATACGGAAGGCAGAAGCATAGAGACAACCTGTTAACATACTGAACAGCCTTTTAAAATGCTGATTTTTTTTTAATTGAGATCTAACATAAGGTTGCACAGGTTGTAAGTGTAAGCCCCAATACATTTTCACTGGTGACCACCTCACGTTAATCACCAGACTGAGAACAACACGGCAAGAACCACTATTCCAAGGGCATTGACCAGCTTTGCCCAAACTGCCTTGTTTATCTTATTTATAGTTTTTGAAAATTTATTATATTCAAGGATAGTTGATTTATAATGTTGCATTAATTTCTGCTGCACAGCAAATTCACTTAGTTATACCTATATACACACATAAATATATATACACATACATACACAAATATATATATATATATACACACACACACATTTTTTTCACATTCTTTACCATTTGGCCTATTGCAAGATATTGAATATAGTTCCCTGTGCCATACAGTAGGACCTTGTACTTTATCTGTCCTATAGATAATAGTTGGCATCTCCTAACCCCAACTCTCACTCCATCCCTACCCCCCACTCCTCCTGGGCAACTACAAGTCTGTTCTCTGTGTCCATGAGTCTGTTTCTTAAATAAGTTTATTGGTGTCATGTTTCATTTATTATTATTATTGATATTTATTTTCTGTATTTGACTGTTGTGGGTCTTTTTGCAGCATGCAGTCTCTTTTAGTTTTGGCATGTGGGATTTAGTTCCCTGACCAGGGATTGAACCTGAGCCCCCTGCATTGGTAGTGTGGAGTCTTAGCCTCTGGACCACCCAGGAAATCATATGATATTTGTCCTTGTCTATCTGACTTAACTTCACTTAGTATGATAATCTCTAGGTCCAACCATGTTGCTGACAACGGCATTATCTCCTCCTTTTGTATGGCTGAGTAATATTCCATTGTATATATGTACCACATCTTTATCCATTCATCTGTCTGTCAATGGTTGTTTCCATATCTTGGTTATTGTGAATAGTGCTGCTATGAACATAGGCGTGCATGTATCTTTTTGGATTAGTTTTGTCTGGATATATGCTCAGGAGTGGGATTGCTAGATCATATGATAATTCTGTTTTTAGTTTTTTGAGGAAGCTACATACTGTTTTCCACAGTGGCTGCACCAACTTACATTCCCACCAACAGTGTAGGAGGGTTCCCTTTTCTCCATGCCCTCTCCAGCATTTGTTATTTGTTGACTTTTAAATAATGGCCATTCTGACTGGTGTGAGGTGGTACTTCATTGTAGTTTTGATTTGCATTTCTCTGATAATGAGGTGTTGAGCATATTCTCATGTGCCTGTCGGCCATCTGTATATCTTCTTTGGAGAAATGTCTATTTAGGTCTCTTCTGCCTATTTTTTGAGAAGCCCAAATTAAAACTACTGTAACAGAGGCTTTTCTAAGCAGCCCTTGATTTGAATAGCAGACTTCTACAACTCAATAGCAAAAAACAAGTAAAATGGCTTTAAAAATGGGTAAAACATGACTGCAATAATAAATCCATAAGAAAATTTTGAAGGTGATGGGTATTTATTGCCTTGAATGCACTGACAGTTTCATGGGTATATACAGAAGTCCAAATTCATTAGACTGTGTACTTTGATTGTGTGCAGGATTTTTTTTCATATACTAATTATACCTCCATAAAGCTGGGAAAAAATGGGGTGTGGAGGTCTGACCACTCCCATGCAGAAGCTTCTATGTCAGGCCTGACCCTGACCAGGTCTGGAAGCCAGTTCTGGGTGGTACTTCCTTTCAGAGTCCTGCCACCCAGCATCTGAGACGCGGCTTGTCCCCAGGGGACATGCACTTTTCTGAACAATATCGGGAAAGGAAGCCAAACTCAGAGCCTCTCAGGGGTTTTCTGGCTGTTTTAGGCTGTGGGGGTGGAGGGAGGAGGCTGGCAAGGCCCTGGGGCAGGGCAGTGGGCCTTGGCCTGGCCGCTGTGGTGAGTGGCAGGGTGAGGATGGCCTGGTTCAGAAGACCTACTCTCTAATAATGACTATGATGTGAGCAGCTGCCACTTTATTGAAAGCTGTATTGTGGTAAGCTGTGTTAGCCATTCATTCTTTAAGCAGCCTTCTAAGGTAGGTTTTTTTTTTTTTTTTTCAATAGCTTTATTAAGACATAATTCATATCACATACAGTTCACCCATCTAAAGCCTACAGTTCAGTGGCCTTTAGTATCTTCACAGAGCCATTCAGCCATTATCACAATCAATTTTAGAGTATTTCCATCCCTCCACAGAGAAACCCTGTACCCCTTCCAAGAGCCCCCCTTGTCCCCCCCAAGTCCCAGGCAACTACTAATCTACTTTCCATCCCTACAGGTTGCCTGTTCGCGGAATCCCAAAGGTAGATTGAATGATGGGGAAATTGGAAGTTCAGAGAGGGTAATTGATCAGCTTAAGGTCACACAGCTAAGGAGTGGCCTTGGAATTTGAACCCAGGTCTCCCTGTCCTCCAAACCCACACGTCTTCACTGCACCACAGGCCTTTTTCTTCTTCCGGCCAATAGCGATACTGGAAATAGCCAACCCTGATGGCTGAGCTGTTTTGCCTGTTTTGTCACTCTGTTGTCTCATTTAATCCTTATAATCATCCCTGGGAGGTAGGTATAGTTATTATACCCATTTTTTGCAGAAAGGGAAACTGAGGCACAGGGTGTGGGGTACTAATGGTCCAATATACCATGGCTGCTAGCAAATGGAAGAGGGCTATGAGGAAAAACACGATCATCCTTGAGGACTGATGAGGGAGAGAATAGCAAGTCCAGACAATGCTGATTAAAACACAGTTTTCTTTTAGATTATTCCTTCCCTCCCCCTTCTTCTTTCTTTTTATATGAAAAGGAAAAGAAAGTTCCCTCCACCCTTTGAGGTCACTTCCTGACCCATTTGTGAATCTGTGCGGGGTGGTTACGTGGCACTTCTCCCTGCCTGCATTCCTCCTAGTACTGCCAGGGATGGGCCATGGGCCTGTGTGCCCACAGACTCCAGCACCAGACAGACTTGGGTTCAAATTCTGCTTCTACCTGCCTCCCCCCACCCCCCAACTCAATGCCCTTGAGCCCTAGAGTAGCTAACTTGTGACGGGGACTTTCCACCTCATGTATATCTGAATATACAGGGTGGCTTCTCCCCCCACCCCTTATGCCTCAGAGAAGAAATGTCATTTTGTATTACAGCCCTCCCAGAACCAGGGCTACTATCTTTGACTTTATTTTGAACAAACGAGTTGCAGAAAAAGAGGCAATCTGAAGCCCCAAAGGAATCATTGCACTGGATCCCTTTAGCTGTTCACCTGAAAAAGTGAGAACCATGACAAAGAGGAAAAGCAATTAAAAATATGAAAAAAATCAAACTGCCACCTCAAACACAAGCAGACATTTTAACTCCCCAAATGCTGTAGCTCACAAGCTACAATAAGCCGAAGCAGGTGCTCCACGTTCTTCTTTCTTGCTTGATTCCCAGGGACCAGGGAGATCTCCAGTCAGAATCAGCACCTGTCTGGACTGAGAAGAGGAGTCAGGGCTTCCCATAGTGGTTTCCAAAGCCAATTGCCTTTAGTTTCATCTGATCAGCAAGAAATTTAACATGGTCCACTGTACACATGGATTTTGTAATAATAAATTCTACACATATGCGGTTATACCACTATATCATGTACATTAGATAATGTACCAAAATAGAAATGATAAAAAGGACTCATGGAAATATAAACTGAAGTTCTTAAAAATAAAAAGGCAAATAAATTCACCCCTGATTTAACATTCTTGGGGAGATGGCCCCATGGTTTCAAGTGGTTTCAAGGACTTCTTTAAAAAGCAGTGCAATAAGTGATCTATAGGAAATAGCAAGTGTACACCCCTGGGCTAGGAGCAGTAAAAAATGAGTCCAGATTGCCTAAAGCCAGCACATGAGCCCTGTGGCTTTAGACATCATATTTTCAGCCAGAGCAACATTCATAGATTTAAAAAAATGCTGTAAGTCAAGTGGCTCAGGAGTAGAACTGGCATGTCCTGACAGCTCTATAGATGATAGAAAGGCTGCCTCTAGTCACAGCGGACACGACCAAGATGCCTATGAAAGGTCTGAATAAAACAGCTTCATGAAACAGGGAAGAGGAAAAGAGCAATATTTCTCAAAGAATATGTTACATCATACAATATGCGGCTTGAAATAGGCTTGGTGTAGCTCAATGAATCAACTAAATCCCATCACTAGGTACTTGAGGGTGTCAGCCATATGCTTAGAAGTTTACAGAGTGAGCCATAAAATAATCTGTCATTGGGAAAACGAGAGATCAGTTCTCTTGGTATTCCATGTTCCCCAGGACAAACTTTTGGGACTTTGATCTTGTCTGCCAGATGAGGAAGCTGAGCTTGGGGTATTTATGTGGTTTGCCCCACGTAGCAAGAGGCGGTCAGACACCTGCGCAGACTCACTGGCGATCTCACAGTAGGACCATGAACGGCCAATTCACGGGGATTATAAGGGAGCATGTTAAATGCAGGTAAAACACGTGTGCAGTAAGCGCTCCATAAATGCTGGTCCCTCTGGACGTGCTCGCTCCACCTTGCGAGGGGCCTGGAGCAGGTCGATCCCCTCCCGCTGCCTCAGTTTCTTCCTCGGCCCACGGAGGCGCGGTCCCGAGGCTGGCCGGCCCCGGGGGAGGGAGCTCGCGGCGCCCGGGGCGCTCGGAGCAGCGGGCGGGGCCGGGGGTGGGGCGGGCCGGGGCGCGGGGGGCGGCCCGGAGGAGTCACGTGGCGCGCGGCCGCTGCCGAAGGAGAAGTAGCAGCGCCCGCGTCGGAGGGCGTGCGCGGCGGGGAGTGCCCGGAGCCCGGACGGCGGGCGGCTGCGCGCGGGACCCCGGAGCCGGGATCCGCGGCGGGGGCGCGGCCAGGTGAGTGGCCGGGTCGGGCGGGGGCGCCCGGGGGCCGTGCGCCCGGAGGACGCGCGCCCGGGAAGCCGCGTCCAGGGCGGGGGTCCTGCGCGGGGCGCCGCTGGCGCGGGTAGGGGTGGGGCGCGCCGCCCGGGCCCCCGCTGCTGTGCCCAGCGTCCGGGCGGGGATGGCCACTTCCTCACCCCGGACGGGCGCCACTCCGTCGGTTGGTGCCCCGGGGCAGCCCGGCTTTGAATGGGAAGCGGAGGAAGCGGCGCGGCTTGCGGTCGGGGGTTAGCGCGAGCGCCGGCGCTCTAGGCTCCGGTGGCCCTGGGGGTCCCGCGTGGGGTCAGGCGTGTTTCCTGGCCACCTCCGTGCCCAGGGCTTATGGCCTCCAGGCGCAGGCCGGCCCCTGGCACGTCCCCGTGCTACACAGGTGGTTGAGGGTGGGTAAGTGGCGAGCGATACCGAGGAAGGCGCAGCCCCTCGCCCTGAGAGACTGGGGAGTTTTCTCGGGATCCAGGGTTCCCTGTCCCGCCCGACAGCGGTGTGCATAATTATGTTTGTGCGACCGTGCGTTTTCCTAGCTATGCTGTGGAATCGCGGAGAGGTCGTTACCCCGACAGCGGAAGAATTCGAGGGAAAGACAAGTCCCGTGTGGACCCGGGGGGTTTGCGGCTGGACTCCAGAGGGAGCCGAGGATTGCTCTTCTAGCCCCCGATCTTGAACTAGAGTAAGAAAGTGTAGGGTGGGTGGGGTTGGGGGTGACGCGCACGGGAAACAGGTGGCCTTGTCCGTCAACGTAATTCGTAATTCGAATTTCAGTTCCAGCTGTGTAATCTTGGGCACCTCGAAGACTCTCTGAGCCCCAGTTTCTTCCCCTGGATACTTGGGCCACCCAGGCTTACATCCCAGGGCTGTGTGCAGAGTTGGGGCTTATCTGCCACTCCTTGACCCTCTGTTAAGGGCCCTGAGTGGGGGCGCGGGCCAGCATGCGCAGCTACAGCCTTGCAGGCAGCCTCGAGTCCCTGGCCGCCCCAGGCAGTTGTCCTTATTACGGAGAGGAATGCCACGTGTGTACCACTGCAGGGTTCCCTGATGCTCAAATTGCCTAATGATACCCGCTCCCCTTCCCCCCAGCTTGTGAAACTCCTCTGGAGGAGGCAAAGCCAGGAACCCCATAAACAGCCCTTGGGCTGAGTGGGTTTCAAAACTTTTGAAACCATGTCTTCTTTTAGAAAACTCTTAAAAACTCAAAGCAGAAAAACACATCCATTATGTTACTACTTAAATTAGTCATAAGCCGATGGTCAGACCCTTTACCTTCTCCCACTCTCCAAAATTAACCATTCCTCCTAGGATTATAAGCAGATAGCCTTTTTAAAAACCATTAAAAAAAATAAACTTATTTATTTTAATCCGAGGCTAATTACTTTACAATATTGTAGTAGTTTTTGCCATACATTGAGAGAATCAGCCATGGGTGTACATGTGTCCCCATCCTGAACCCCCCCTCCCTCCTTATCCCATCCCTCAGCGTCATCCCAGTGCACCAGACCTGAGCGCCCTGTCTCATGCATCGATCCTGGACTGGCGTTCTATTTCACATATGGCAACAGACAGCCTTTTTAAACATGTAATAATATGTATTAGTTTGCAGCTCTGTTTTTGATCTGCCTCACAGATCTTTCCAGATCACAGTGCTTGTAAATCTTCCTCCTTCTTTTCAGAAGCTACTGAACATTCTTTAATGTGGGCTTCCCTGGTGGCTCAGTGGTAAAGAATCTGCCTGCCAATTCAGGAGACATGAGTTTGATCCCTGAATCAGGAGGATCCTCAGGAGAAGGAAATGGCAACCCACTCTAGTATCACTGTCTGGGGAATCCCATGGACAGAGGAGCCTGGCAGGCTACAGCCTGCGGGGTCGTAAAAGAGTCAGATGCAACTGAGCAGATAAACAATTCTTTAATGTGTGTGTCCTGTCATGTAAGGGATTCCCGCCACCAACCCATTCATGAGCAGTTGAATTGTTTCCTCTTCTTTGCTCTGACAAATATTTCTGTGCATTTTTCTGCACAATGCTGGATCAGAGTAGATGCATGTTTTATGTTTTAATAGATGCTCACAGGTTGCCCTAAAAAAAAAAGAAGTGGAACTAATGCACACGCATACCTGCCATGGCTGACCCTGCTGAGTTCCTCCAGTGAGAATATGAATCACCCTGTTTCTGCAGGTGGGTGTGACATGCAGCGATCACACCCCTCCTGCCCTCAGAGGGGCTGTCACCTCTCAGGGATGCGACCGTGCCGGGGGTCCAAGAGAATTGTCCTGTGGGGTTTTGTTCCAGCTCCTGCCCTGCTCTGAGGTGTGCGGGGAGCCTTGAGGAGAAGAAAACGCCCCTGTTTCCTGGTTCTGGGTCCTTGCATTATTATTATTTTTTTTAATCTTTATTGGAATACAGTTGACTTAAAATGTCATGTTATTTTCTGCTGTACAGCAAAATGAATCAGTTTTATATACATATCTGTGCTACGTGTGTTTAGTTGCTCCCGTCGTCTCCCACTCTTTGCCACCCCATGGACTGTAGCCCCCCAGGCTCCTCTCTCCACGGGATCTTCCCAGGCAAGAACACTGGAGTGGGTTGCCATGCCCTCTTCCAGGGGATCTTCCCGACTCAGGGATCGAAGCCCTGTCTGCTGCACTGCAGGCTGATTCTTTACAGCTGAGCCACTGAGGAAGCCCATGTATATACAGACATTCACTCTTCTTTAGCTTCTCTCCCATATCAGTTCAGTTCAGTTCAGTCTCTCAGTTGTGTCCAGATCTTTGCAACCCCATGGACTGCAGCACGCCAGGCCTCCTTGTCTGCTACCAACTCCCGGAGGTTACTCGGACTCATGTGCGTTGAGTTGGTGAGGCCATCCATATAAGTCTCTCCCATGTAGGTCATTACAGAGCATTGAGTAGAGTTCCCTGAGCTATACAGTAGGTCCTTATTAATTGCCTCCTCTGTGTATAGTAGTGTATGTCAATACAGTCTCTCAGTCTATGCCCCACCTTTCACCCAGGAACCATAAGCTTTTTTTCTACATCTGTGACTCTTACTTGTTTTGTAGATGACTTCATTTGTACCTTATTCTACATATAAACGATGTCAGATGATAATTTGTCTCTCCCAGAAGTTTATTTCAAAGAGAAGAACATGAAAAGTAGGATCTTATTAAATCTCAGCCTTATTTGTATTTAATACCATAAGTCGTTTTATAAAATTATCCAGGGAGGATGAGAAACAGGAACAAGAAAGGGATTTCAAGCCTGTTTCATTTTTTTTTTTTTTTTGAAAGCAGAAGCAAAATAGAAATTGCCTGTGATGGCTAGTGCCCTCCTCTGGGGTCAAGGCCTTGGAGACCTTGTCTTAGTTGCTGAAGCGTTGAACCCTGAAAGCCTGAGTGGGGAGCTGGTGGATTTTAGTGGTTGACTCCAGGGGTCTTGTGGCCATGAGGATGCCTTCCTGGTTCTTAGAGAAGGCCATGAGAGACTTGATGGTTATGGTTGAGCCAGTCCACTGGGCTTCTGAATGGGGAGTGACCAGAATCCTGGGAAGGTTAGTCCAGGGCCCTCCCAGAGTCAGAAAGAACTCAGGGCCCTGGTTTAAGTGGTGGTGGTGTTGGGCGGGGGGTGTTTCCTATTTGCGCCCTGCTGCATGTGAGACTTGAGGCCTAGGAGTGGGGAACTCGGGAGGTGCATCCTGCTTCTGACCCTTTGCAGCTGTGTGGCCTTGGACGAATCCTCTGACCTCTCTGCGTGGTTAGGTCCTATCTGACCAGATTGTAACTTCCAGAAGCGGGTTGCCAAGGGAGCAGAGGCATGGGCTTCAGACCAGGTCCCCATCCTGGTGTTGCCACCTGTCTCCGTGACCTCGGTCGTGTGATTTTACCTCCCGGTCTTGTGTCTGCGGCTCCAGTGTTTCTCACTGAGGTCAGTGAGATGAACTTGATACGGCAGGTGCAGGCACCCGGGAGCGCCAACAGACAGCAGGTTTTCCAGGTGGACACTGGCCTCAGGCCCCTTACTCGTCCCCTGACCTGGGATAGGGGGTGGTGAGGCAGGAGGCTCGGATCAGGCAGGGTTCCTGCACACCCTTGGCCCCTGGGCCTTTGCTTTAGTCAGTTCCTCGGACTAGAGCACTGACCCCTCTCGCTTCATCTCTTTGAAAGATTGGATTCAGATGCTGCCTTCCCCTAGAAGCTTTATCTGAGCTTTCTCTGAGCACTGTTAAGTTTCCAGCCTCACCTTAGACTAAGCTGGGGACCCCTTCCTGCTGCTCCCTTGGGACCCCCATGTCTCTGCTTCTGCAGAATCACGGAGCTGACTGTTTCCTAATGGGTGGAGAGCAGGTGTAATTCATGACTTTATTGCTGGGCTGTCGGCACACCTGGGAGGTGCCCCTGGCTGTGGGTGTGAGGTGGAGGGAAAAGGGGGCAAAGGACAGGGCCCGGGCCTCACCCCTCATTTGCGTGTGAGTCCAGCGTCCGTGCCTGTCGTAGAGCTGACCCTTGGTTAATGCTTTGGTCAGCTGGCTGATTAATATCATCAGAGGTCCTGCTAGATCCTGTTTTTGTTGTTCAGTCACTAAATTGTATCCAACTCTCTGTGACCCCATAGACTGCAGCACGCCAGGCTACCCTCCTTCACCATCTCTTGGAGTTTGCTCAAACTCACGTCCATTGAGCTGGTGATGCCGTCCAACATTCTCATCCGCTGTCATCCCCTTCTCCTCCTGTCCTCAATCTTTCCTAGCATCAGGGTCTTTTCCGGTGACTTGGCTCTTTGCATCAGGTGGTCAAAGTATTGGGAGCTTCAGCTTCAGCATCAGTCCTTCCAGTGAATATTCAGGGTTGATTTCCTTTAGGATTGACTAGGGGGCTGTACAAACATTGTGGGGTCCATCCAGAGCCTCTGGACGGTGGTGTTATTCCCATTATACAGCTGAAACAGCTGAGGCCCTGATTTTGAGCAGCTTGGCACAGAGGCTATTGGGAGGCCCAGGCAGCCCTGGCTGAACACTCTGCTTCTCTGCAAAGTAAGAGCTGTGGGAGCCTAAAGGGGTTTGGAGGTGGAGATGAGATAAGAAAGATACGGGGATAGAGACGCAGGTGTAGAGAATGGCTTGTGGACACGGGTAGGGGGGTGGGAGGAAGGGCAGGGTGGGATGCATTGAGAGAGTGACCTGACATGCACACACCCTACCAGCTCGTGGGAAGCTGCTGTAGAGCCCAGGGAGCAGAGCTCTGTGCTCTGTGCTGACCTCAAGGGTGGCATGGGGTAGGGGGTGGGAGGCAAGTCCTAAAGGGAACAGATCTACGGTGTACATATGTAAGTGCGTGCTCAGTCGTGTCTGACTCTTTGCGACCCTATGGACTGCAGCCTGCCAGGCTCTGTCCATGGGATTTCCCAGGCAAGAGTACTGGAGTGGGTTGCCACTTCCTTCTCTAGTGTGTGGTACACATAGAGCTGATTCACTTTGTTGTACAGGAGAAGCTTACACAACATTGTAAAGGAATTATATATATATATAAAGACTAAGTGGGAAAGGGGGAAAAAAAAATACAGGAAACAGTGGATGGTAACAAGAGCTAAACCTGAACGTCACTGACTGTGAATCTTTGTTTTAAGGGCCAAAATACACCATCTGGTTTTATCTGCAGAAGAACCAGCCTTCCTTGACGGAGGCTCCTTCATCAGTTTTCTTCCCCTTTACAAGGGTGGAATTCAGCCCTGGGAGTGTAGTGACTTGGGGTAGGGGCTGCGGTCAAGTCCCCTCAGGGCGTGGGGCCCTGAGTCTTCAGACATTCGATCTTGAGGGGGCAGGGCTGTGCAGAGCAAAGCTCCAGGAGCGACCTGAATTAACTCTTACTCTTTGTGTTTGTTTGTTTGTTTTTAGTTTGGGCTCTGTTGGGTCTTCATTGCTTTGCTCAGGCTTTCTCTAGTTGTGGCCAGTGGGGGCCACTCTTCATTACATTGCTTCTGGGCTTCACACTGCGGTGGCTTCTCTTGTTGCAGAGCACGCACTCTGGGCACGCGGTCTTCAGTAGTTGTGATGCACAGGCTCAGTTGCTTTGCGATGTGTGGAATCTTCCCGGACCAGGAATCGAACCTGTGTCCCCTCCATTGGCAGGTGGAGTCTTATCCACTTCACCACCAGGGAAATCCCACACTTGTTTTTTTTTTTTTTTTTTTAACTCATTTGTTTTTAATCAGAGGATAATTGCTTTTTAGTATTGTGTTGGTTTTTGCCATACATCAACATGAATCAGCCATAGGTATGCCTATGTCCCCTTCCAACTCTTCTTAAAGCATCCTTTTGGTTCCTGGTCTGAGAGTTCACTCCAGGGTCCGGGGTGGGAACAGGCAGCCAGAGTGACCCACGTGTATAAGATCCGTGGAGGGAGCAGGGAAGCAGGGAGACCCACTGCTTTCTGGGTTTGCTGGTGGGCTAGATGCGGGTGTGAGAGGAGGCAGACAAGGGAATCTCTGAGATTTGGGGCCCAGGCACCTCTCTGGGAAGCTCTGACTGTTCTGGAGGATGAGGGGTGTCCAGGGACACCCCCAGAAGCCAAGCCGCACACCAGGTGTCTCGCGGGTGGCTTCCTGACTATCCCAGTCAGAGTGGGGCTCCTAGGGGTCACGCACCCTGCCCTGGGCCACATGGTCGACGGGAGCCTCCACCTGGGGCTGCCGGGCCCTGCTGTTTTCTGCCCTTTCTGCTCCGTTTCCATGCGGAGGTCTCCACAGACCCATTTGGGAAGTTTTTTCCCATATTCCCAGCTCTACTCTAGAAGTAAAGGGATGGTTAGAAGTGTCTGGGTGGGGTGTTGGGGGTGGGGACAGAAGCCAGCCTGGGCTCCTTTGGCTATTCAAATATTTTATAGCATAAAAGTGCCTGGGGAGGGAGAGGTGGCGGCCAGGTTGGGGTGATTTGGTTATTCAAAGCCAGGATAACGGTTGGGTCACTGAGGTCAAGGGCTCCACCCACACCTTGCTTCCATTTAGACATCTGAGTGGCTGGTGAGCCCCCTGCCACCAGCACCTTCTCTCCGAGCTCATCCTGATGGGCTCGAGACGGAGTTTTGGCTTCTGAAGCTCCCTGCTGTTAACCGAAGCCTGCTCAGTTAACTGAAACTAGTTTCCTCTTGCTTCCTCCCTCTAGCCTCCTCCTTCACCCCGTTCCTCCTCGCCTCCCTGCCAGGGAGCAGACGACCACGAGCACCATGGCCAACGTGGACACCCTCCCGGAGTACGAGAAGAGTCAGATCAAGCGGGCCTTGGAGCTGGGCACGGTCATGACTGTGTTCAGCTTCCGCAAGTCCACCCCTGAGCGGAGGACCGTCCAGGTGATCATGGAGACGCGGCAGGTGGCCTGGAGCAAGACTGCCGACAAGATCGAGGGCTTCCGTGAGTACCCCTCACTTCCCCGCCCTGGGCAGCAGGCACGGCAGCTGTCGTTGGTTCGACACCTTCTTCTGAAAAGGGAAAGTGACGTTGCTTTGTCTGGGGCTCTGATGGGGTTTGGAGCCCGTGGGGGAGGTCGGCCAGGAAAGCCCTGGTGAGGGAGCGGAGGCGTGCGTGGGCCAGCTTGGAAATGACCCCCAGGCAGCTCGCCCGGGCTGCTGGGGGCTGAGCAGCCCACCTCACGGTCGGGGGCTGTTCAGTCTGTGTTGACGGTCAAGCCATCTGCCCTCTTAAGGGCTAACTGGCCAGAGCTTGTGGAAAGTGGCAGCCAGATGTTGTGTTTTAGTGCAGACAGCAGAGTGAGAGGCCTGTGCTTTACTCCTCATGGCAGAGTGCATCAGTGTGTGGAGCCCTCCTGGGAAGCTCTGCTCCGAGTGGAGGCGGCTTCTTTTTTCCCTCCCCCTTACACTGGGCAGTGGGTTCAGATCCTCAAGTTTCTAAGGCCCCTATGTCACTCAGAGTCGGGAGACTTAAGCAATGTACAGCTGCAGAGACTTGTTTAATGAGTTTAATTGACTCCTGTTTAATTGAGAAATTAAAGCGTACACTTGGGAGAAAATCAGACAATGCATAAATAAATGTCTCTCTGCCCCAGTCCCACCCCAGGCTCCAGAGGCCAGCTCCTGCCCGGCTTCTGTGGTCTTCCCGAAGTATTCTGTGCTTGTGTGATGTGTCTGTTGTTTTTCTACACAAATGAGTACCTACTGCATATGCTTTTGCACTTTGGTTTCTTTTCTTAATTTAATAGTTTTCTTTAAAAAATTTTTTAAATTTACTTCTTTATCTTTGGCTGTGCTGGGTCTTCGTTGCCGCGTGGACCTTTCTCTAGCTGTGGCGAGCTGGGGCCACTCTCTAGCTGTGGGGTGCAGGCTGCTCCTTGCAGTGGCTGCTCTTACTGCGGAGCACAGGCTCTGGGGGCCGCGGGCTTCAGGAGTTTTGACTCCCGGGCTCTAGGGCAGAGGCTGTATAGTTGTGGTGCACGGGCTTAGCTGCTCTGAGGCACGTGGGATCTTCCTGGATCAGAGATGAAATCTGTGTCCCCTGCACTGGCAGGCGGATTCTTTACCGCTGAGCCACCAGGGAAGCCCCCTAATAGTTAACCTTTGAGGTGGTTTCTTATCAGCATGTTGATCTGCCTTTTTCTTTCATCACCACATAGCATTCCGGCTATAGTGTAATAGTTTAACCGCTAGAGATGGATGCTTTGGGTTTTTCCAGTCCTTTGCTATTAGCTGTAGCGACTATACATGGATTCTTTTTTTTTTGCTAACAGATTTATGGAGATACAGTTCACATACCTTATCATTTATCCATTCACAGTTTGGTATATTCCCAGATACGTGCAGCCACCACAGTTTTAGAACGTTTCCTCACCCCTAAAAGAAGCCCTGTACCCTCTAGCCATCCATCTGGTCCTCCTCCATCTCTCCTGCCCTAAGCAACCTTTCATCTCCTTTCCATTTCCCTGTTCTGGACACTTCCTATAAAAGAAATCACATAGTATGTGGCCTTTTGTGACTGGCTTCTCTCCCTTCACAGAGTGTTTCCCACCTTTTCACGATCCATCTGTGTTGTGTGTGTTTCAGGACTTCATTCCTTTATGTGGCCGGGTAATATTCCTTTCTACAAATATTCCAGTTGGCTGACCCATTTATTTGTTGATGGAAATTTGGGTTGTTTGCTCTTTTTGGCTGGTATGAATCCTGCTGCTGTGAGCTTTCGTGAATGATTTTTTGTGTGGCTGTGTGTTTTCATTTCTCCTGGGTGTATGCCCAGGGGGAGGGCTGCTCCTCAGCTAGTGCAGTAACTTTGATCATTTTAGGAATCCCCAAACCGTTCCCCAAGTGGCCACACTATTTTACATTTCCACCAGTTGTGTGGGGGTCACCTTTGCATTGTTCCTTAATGCACGCATGTTGGGTTTATCTGAGGGACAGCTTCCTCCATGTGTAATTTCTGAGTTAGAGGGCACGGGGTATTTTTAACTTTGAAGGACGGTTGGATTACATCCCGCAGAAGCTCCTGAGGTGATGGGGGCCCCTCTAGCTCCTCACATCCCCACCCACGCTGCCCTGGGGTCCTGAACCTGGCAGTTCACAGGTGGACTCTGACAGCTTGATATGGCTCTGCGTTTGGCTTCTTTTATCATGAGCGAGACTAAGTAGCTTTCCAAAAGGTTTCTCCTGACTCTGGAGCTGAGCTGGCCTCCAATGACACTGCGCCAGAGGGCCTGCTTTGAAAATGTCCGTGTCTGGAGGCCGCTGGCCTTCCTCCTGATTTTGTTTACATTGGCCTCACGACCTCCCAGGTGCCCCAGAAGCCTGTGGCAGCTGGGGCGGGGGTGGGGGCCTGCAGGGGGCAGGACGGGCCCAACGGTAAACACAGGTGTCCGCTGCACAGAGAGGGGATGGCCGGCCCCTTGTCAGCCAGCTGGCTGAGCACCAAACGCCTGGTGAGGGGGCATTTAAAGGTGCAGGCCTCTGGAGCTTTCTCCTCACGATTCTGATGGTGTGAGACAGGATTTTGCCTCCTGAAATCCACACCCTATGGTTCTCCCCGGTCACTAGGTAAGAGCAGTTCCTCCTCCTCCTTGGGGTGGCTGAGGATGACTGTCATTCACCAGGTTGGTTGGGATTCAGTATTTTAATGAGCTCCCCAGGTGATCCTGGTAGCTAGCCAGGGTTGGTAGGTACTGCTCTAGCGACTCCCTCTTCCCACTCTCCGTGCTCCCACTCCCCGTGCTCCCACTCCTCGTGCTCCCACTCCTCCATCCTCCCACCCCCCCTGTCCTCCCACCCCCCATACTCCCACCCCTCTGGCCTCCCACCCTCCCTTCCTTCCAGCCTTCCTTCTCTCCTTCCACTGGTAGCTTCCCTCCCTCCTTCCATTTATCCATATTAGAATGCCTGCTCTGCTGGGCACTATTCTAGGTACTGGAGATACAGCAGTAGTTGAACTAGACTCCAGTCCTCACAGAGCCTCCGTTGTTGGATTAGGTACAAGCAGCGTGGACCCTGACTCCAGCAGGGTTTGGTGAGCTTGGCCACGTGAGCTAGGCACGTTACACCCCTTGCTGAGATCGGGTTCACCTGTCTGCAGAACGGGGACAGTGTTGGTGTCCACGCTCAGTGTCACAGCTGCGGATGAGTAGATGAGTCACCAGATTGGAAGGCTGAGCGCGGTGTGCAGCCCTGGACCGGTGCAAACTGCTGCTTTTGCTTTTGCCATTGTTGTGGGTGACGAGAGGCGGCCAGCTGGCCTGGGCAGCAGAGTCTTGCTTAGGTGTTTGGACTTTCTCTGGAGAGCAGTAGGGCTCCACCAAAGGGTTTTCAGACGAAGGGTGGTGTGAACGCCTTTGTGGTGTTGAACCTGGGCTGGCGAGCCTGTGTGAGATGGCCATGTCGTGGTGTTTGTAAAGTGACCCGGAAGATGATTTGGGGGTAAAGTGCTATAAAAAGGTGCTCCTCTGACCACCTAGAGAGAACAGGCCTTTGAGCCCTGGACGGGGCCACTCAGTACCTCATTTCCAGCCTCTTGATGAAGAGGTGGTGTTCTGGGGGACCCCCAGCTGTAGCGTTGCCTTAGGGGTCTGAGTTAGCAGGAGCCTGCAGGTTACTGAGGGGTCTGCAGAAGACAGCACCCATGTGTGGTTGTGGGGTCATTGGCAGGTGGCCTCTGACCTCTGGACAGGTGGCACAGCCTCTTATGTGGGCCTGGGTGAAGGTAGACACCCACGGGTCTCACTGTGCCAAGCAGTGAGTGGTTCTCAGCCAGGGCGATCCCATCCCACCCATGCAGGGGCATTCAGCATTGCCTGGAGATACTTTGAGTCCTGGTTATTTGGAGGGGGTTGCTTCTGGCATCTAGCAGGTTGAGGCCAGGGGTACTGTTAAACATCTTACAATGTATGGGACAGCCCCCACCCCAAATAATCATCCAGTATAAAATTAGAAGATGTCAGTGGTGGCAAGGTTAGAAACCCTGGTCTAGGGACTTCCCTGGTGGTCCGGTGGCTGAGACTCTGCACTTCAGTGCAGGGGTGGTTTGTTGTTGTTGTTTAGTTGCTAAGCTGTGTCCAACCCCTTTGCAAACCTATGGACTGTAGCCTGTCAGACTCCTCTGTCCTTGGGATTTTCCAGGCAAGAATACTGGAGTGGGTTGCCCTTTCTTTCTCCAGGGGATCTTCCCAGCCCAGGGATTGACCCCGTATCTCCTGAGTCTCCTGCATTGGCAGGCAGATTCTTTACCACTAAGTCACCTGGAAAGCACAATTCCTAGTCAGGGAACTATATCCCGCATGCCACAACTAAGACCTGGCACAGCCATATAAAATAAAAAAAAAATTAAAAGGGAAGAAAAAGTGTATTTCTTCCTTAAAAAAAGATTAAGAAACCTTGGTCTGAAGTCATGTGTTTGCTTTGCTTAGAACCGTAAAATGTCACTGGATACATTAGGATTCCCCCTGGACCGTGTCACGACGGAGCTGCCCCACGTGCAGTGCCGTGGCCATATTTGCCGTCATACCGGGCCCCCAGTTTTGCTAAGAGAGAGGAGGAAGGATGGAGTCCCTGTCGTGGAGGGAAGAGGTGAAACCCCACAGATAGCGGAGCCTGGGGGGCTTTAGTCCATGGGGTGGCGGAAGAGTCAGACACGGCCTAGCGACTGGACAAGAGCAACAACAGCTGGGTGGCTCTCCTCTCTGAGGCCTGGACTGAGGTAGGACCCGGCTGGCATGTCTGGAAGTTTCCAGAATCTCTCCTCCTGTGTCTGGTGCTGTGGTGATGAAGGTCGGTAGCCCGGGCTCAGCCGAGGATGTTGGCTGAGCACCTACCATGTGGCGGCCCCAGGGTCCTCAGGCTTCTTACCGGAGCCTGGTGTCCCCCCGGGGCGTGTGTTGCAAGAGTCACAGGGCTCCTTGCGACCTAGCCCGAGAAAGTCACCTGTGCTGGTCCGCGGGGCCAGCTCGGGTTCAAAGAATGGGGCATCTCCTCTTGGAGAAGGTGAGACCGTCCCAGGAGGGGGCAGCAGCCACCTTGGTGCCCAGCGACCATGAGGACGCCTGGGTCCAGACTCGCAGTTCAGATCCCCGCGCCACCACTCCTAGGAGCTGTGTGATCGAGGCAGGTCTGCTTGACCTTTCTGTGCCTCAGTTTCTCTGTTGGGCAACTACTGAGATGACAGTAGTTCCTATCAATGAGATGATGGTGAGGAGCAAGTGGATTTTATTTAAGTGCGTTTTTGTATGCATTTACGTATTTCATCTGTATATAAAAGGTGCACGTTTCAATCAGTAGGAGTCCCAAGGCCTGGCTTCTGATAAAGAAGATGAACTTCAGCTGGACACTCACGTCTTGGCCATCATTCTCCTGTTGACTTTCCGAGGCTGCTGGGCAAGGTGGTGCCCTGGATTCTCTCCTCTGTGGGCCTCCTGAGAGTCTCTGGGTGTGGGGCGGGAGCTTGTGCTGGGAGGTCCTGCCTCTCGGGTTTTTCTTTCCCTCCAGGCGCTAGTGGAACAGACTCTGACTAGAAGGGAGGCCGCCAGAGCACTTTTCTGAGTTGAACTTTGGGGTCCCCTTGCACCCTGTCCGTTTGGGAGGGCGGCCTGGGACGTGTCTTGGGAGCCAAGTGGTCCCACCTGTCCGTGGAGTGTGGATGGGGCTGGTTGTGCGACGAACCACCTGCGAGGGCGTGGACCACGTCCATCTGGACTGAGTGGGCTTCTGTGCTCAGGTTTTCACTTCTGCTTGTGCCCGTTTTCTCCATCTCTTTAGTTTTGGCAAGTGGTGGCTGTCTGCGGACGAGGGATGCTCACAAACAGGAGCTGTTCTGTTTCCCTAGTGTTAGGCTCTTGGATAACAAGTGAATGATAGTGATGGTGATGATGCTGGTGATGAGCGCCCGCCTCTGGGTGCTCTCCGTGTCCTAGTCTCTGTGCGAATACATTGCCTGTCACTGCTCTTTAAATCCTCACAGTGAGCCTGTGAGCAGGAATCGTACCCACGTTATTTATGAGGAGACTGAGTCCTGGGGAGAGTCGGTGACCTGCCCAAGGCCACACAGCCAGGAAGGGGCAGCTCCCCAGTTTGCTTTTTTCTGCCTGCCTTGTGCAGTCTCACGTCTTCTGTTCTGGGTGGCCTTCTCCTCCTGTGTGATCTCAGAGATGTCCGAGTTCTATAAGGGATAGCGGGGCACCCTCCTGGGGACCCAGGACGGATGGCCTTGCTCAGCCTTTGTTACAACAAGAGGGAAGGCACTGATTCCCTTTTCTCACAGAGGACATGCCCTGCCTGGTGCTGAGATGTCAAGCGCAGGAGACTTGAGAGGTGCCTGGGTAGTTGGAAGCAAGATATGCCTGCTGGAGCCCTCACGGTGGGGACAAGTGTGGACACAACCAGGGGTGCTGAGATGGGCTCGTACTCTATCTTGGCTTCTTCCGAGATCCATCTTTGAGCTACGCATCCTTTAAAAGAAATGAGTATTTTGCAAAGTTCTTATTTTAACAATGTGTTTTTGAAACAGGGGAGCAGGAGGTGTTTTTTCACCAGCATCTTCTGTCTATGAAATCCATTCTCTGAAAGTGGGTCCCAAGCTGCATTAGTCAAGTGTCCCATCAGAAATGAGATTCAGCCAGTGCTCCCAGTGTATTGTGAAATAGTGATTATAGTTCCCTGTGCTGTATCGTAGGGCCTTGTCAGTATAATATAGTATTAACCTCACCTCCTAATTTATCCCTCTCCCTTTTCCCCTTTGATAGCCATAGCTTGTCTCCTGTGTGAGTGATTCTGCTTTATAAATAAATTCATTTATATCATTTTTTGATTCCACATATAAGGGTTGCCATATGATATTTGTCTTTCTCTGTCTCACTTCACTTAGTATGATAATCTCTAGGTCCACCCATGTTGCTGCAAATGCCATTCCGTTCAGTTCAGTCCCTCAGTTGTGTCTGACTCTTTGTGACCCCATGGACTGCAGCACACCAGGCTTGCCTGTCCATCACCAATTCCTGGAGCTTGCTCAAACTCATGCCCATCGAGTCAGTGATGCTATCCAACCATCTCATTCTCTGTCATCCCCTTCTCCTCCTGCCCTCAATCTTTCCCAGCATCAGGGTCTTTTCATATGAGTCAGTTCCTCACATCAGGTGGCCAAAGTATTGAAATTTCAGCTTCAGCATCAGTCCTTCCAATGAATATTCAGGACTGATCTCCTTTAGGATGGACTGGTTGGATCTCCTTGCAGTCCAAGGGACCCTCAAGAGTCTTCTCCAACACCACAGTTCAAAAGCCTCAGTCCCTGGCACTCAGCTTTTTTTGTAGTCCATCTCTTGCATCCATATATGACTACTGGAAAAACCATAGCCTTGCCTAGACCGACCTTTGTTGGCCAAGTAATGTCTCTGCTTTTTAATATGTTGTCTAGGTTGGTCATAACTTTTCTTCCAAGGAGAAAGCATCTTTTAATTTCATGGCTGCAGTCACCATTTGCAGTGATTTTGGAGCCCAAGAAAATAAAGTTTCTCATGTTTCCACTGTTTCAGCATCTATTTGCAAATGGCATTATTCCATTCTTTTTTTTATGGCTGAGTAGTACTCCAGTGTGTGTGAGTGTGTGTCTGTGTGTGAGTGTGTGTGAGATTGAGTGAATGAGTGAGTGGAGGGGTATTAAAAGATTAAATGAGGTAATTAAAGAATTAAAGTAATCCCTGTAATCTGCTGTCAGTCGCATGGGCACAGAGGAGACAGGTGCTTAAGTAGTCCCTGCTCTTGTCAGCATCAGACATAGAAGGGAAATGGCGTCACGGAAAGGATGAGATGACTGTGAGAATGTCCGTTTATGTAATGAAATCACTGTTTCCTTCCTGCATACACGTGGGTCATCCTGCTCCCCTTCCCCGGTACGAATTCTCCACGTGGAGCCTGCTGGTGTGAGAAGAGAACTGGTGTTTTTATCCCTGACACTGATACAGACCTGCCTGTCTGCCCTTCAGTTGAGGAATTGGTTTCTGTCCTGGGTGACAAGCACTTGACATCTGTAGAATTTGTCCCTTTGTTGTTATTTTTTAAAATGTATTTGGCCACACTGCATGGCATATGGGATCTTAGTCCCTTGACCAGAAATCGAACTCGTGCCCCTTGCATTGGCAGCTCAGTCTTAACCACTGGATCACCCAGGGAAGTCCCTGGTCCCTTCTTTGACTTAGCCAATACTCAGAGGATTGGTGTGTGTTGGATATGAGCCTTGTCGCTGGGCGTGCCTGGTGAGTGGGACGGTGGGGACCCCAGAGGAGCTTGCGGTGTCCCAGGAAAGACAGAAAAGGCCAGACTAAGCATTCAGGACTGTCGGATGCCAGGGAAGAGAGAAGCAGAGCCCATGACAAAGAGTAACCAGTGAAGAGCGCAGTGTTAGGAGGGCGGGCCTCAGGGTTTCGTGTCCAGGGAGGCGACGTTTGAGCTGAGACTTGAAAAGTGATAAGGGAGCCATGGGAAGCTCTGGCCGGGGGCGGGGGGGAGCATTCCTGGCTGAGGGCACAGCAGTGAAGCTTCCATGTTAGTCCGGTTAGACAAATGGCAGTGACAGATGTCTTCTTTAAAATTACTTATTAAATTTACTTTTAATTGCGGGATAATTGCTTTACAATATTGTGCTGGGTCCTGCCATGCGTCAAGGTGAGTCAGCCACAGGTGCACATATGTCCCCTCCCTCGTGAGCCTCCCTCCCCATCCCACCCCTCTTGGTTGTCACAGAACCCTGGTTCGAGCTCCCTGAGTCACACAGCGAATTCCCACCGAATCTGTTTCACATATGCTAGTGTACATGTGTCCCTGCTACTCTCTCCATTCGCCCCACCCTCGCCTTCCCCTCTGTGTCCACAAGTCAGTTCACTATGTCTGTGTCTCCGTTGCTGTCCTGCAAATAGCTTCATCAGTACCACCTCCCTAGATTCCGTTTATATGTGTCAATATATGGTATTTCTCTTTCTCTTTCTGACTTGCTTCACTTTGTATAATAGGCTCTAGGTTTGTCCACCTCACTGGAACTGACTCAAATGCATTTGTTTTTCTAGCTGAGTAATATTCCATTGTGTGTATGTACACAACTTCTTTATCCTCTGATCTGTTGGTGGACATATGTTGCTTCCATGTCCTGGCTGTTGTAGATAGCGCTGCAGCGAACGCTGGGGTACACGTGTCCTTTTCAGTTATGATTTCCTCAGGGCATGTGCCCAGTAGTGGAATTCCTGGGTCGCATGGTAGCTTTATTCCTTGTTTTTTAAAGTAACCTCCATACTGTTATCCATAGTGGCTGTATCAACTTGCATTCCCACCAGCAGTGCAAGAGCATTCATTTTCTCCACACCCACTCTGACATTATTGTTTGTAGACTTTTTGATGATGGCCATTCTGACTGGTGTGGAGTGATACCTCATTGTAGTTTTGATTTGCATTTCTCTAATAATGAGCAGTGGTGAGCATCTTTTCATGTGTTTCTTAGCCATCTGTATGTCTTCTTTGGGGAAATGTCCAAAGACATTTCTGCCCACTTTTTGACTGGGTTGCTTGTTTTTCTGGTATTGAGTTGCATGAGCTGCTTGTGTAGACAAATGCCTTCCTGATATAAGTGTTTCACCAAGTCATGGTCTAGTGGGATTGGGTGGGGGCGCCCTGCTGTCTTGTGACACCACCATCCCCTAAGGCATCTGAGGCCACTGCAGGACCCTCTGTGCAGCCAGCATGTGGGGTAAGAGGAAGAGTGGAGGATGGCTCAGGAGGTTCTAGGGGGTCAGGCCCAGAACCAGTGTGCCTCTTCCCTCCCACCTTCCATGGACCAGAACTTGGCACAGGACAGGCTGCAAAGGAGGCTGGGAAATGTGGTCCAATTGTGTGCCAGGCACGTGGGCGTGGTGGGTGTCCCCCAGGCTCTTCGCGGCCCCTCATTTTGGAGGATGCAGACGTGGCTGTAGCCCCACAGATGGCTCGAGAATAGAACGATTGTAGGAACTTAGGGACTCCTGCAGGAATTCAGGGGGAGTGCAGAGCCTTTGCACTGGTCCTCCTGGGAATGGCAGGTGGCGGCATTGAGGTCTCTCCCATCCTGTCTGTGATGGAAACCTCTGTGATGACGTCTACCCGTACAGACGGGCCTCGTTAGCCCTCCTAGGTTTCCTTGGAGCCATGATTAGACCGTCCCCAGCAAAGCCCTCTACCTTGACTCTGTTGCCCCATCAGCAAAGGCTTAGGTTTCCCAGCCTCCCAGTGATGGATGCCCAGAAGAGGCCTCCGATGGTTGGGTCTTCTGAGCCTGTGCACGAGGCTTGGCCACCTCTGAGAACAGTGTCCTCTCTCTGGTCAGCTTTGATGTAGAGGCTGGGTTAGGTGGGTTTCCTGATGGAGAACATGGTCTGGCTTCTTCAGGGCTTCTGGGCGGAGGTGTGTCCCTGTTATAGGTGGAATGTGTCTCCCTTCCAAATTCATGTGGTGAAGCCGTAAGCCCCAGGCCCTCTGAATGTGGCCTTATTTGGAAATCTGATCAGTGCAGAGGTAATTAGCCAAGACGAGGTTACTGGCACAGATTGGGCTGCTGACCCCATACGACTGGTGTCCTTGTACAGAGAGGACGGGACTTCCTTGGTGGTCCAGTGGATGAGGATCCACCTACCAGTCCAGGGGACACAGGTCTGATCCCTGGTCCAAGAAAAGCCCCACACTGCGGGGCTACTGAGCCCGTGCGCCACAGTGGCTGAGCCCGCAATCTGAAGCCCACAAGCTGTAACTCCTGAAGCTCTGGAGCCTGTGCTTCTGCTTAAGAGAAGCCACCACAGTGAGAAGCCCACCTATCACATCAAGGAGTAGCCCCCACTCTCCAAAACTAGAGAAAGACAGCATGTAGCAATGAAGAACCGGCACAGGCGTAAGTAAATAATTAAGAGGATGTACACACAATATTAAAAAAAATTAATATCATGGCATCCAGTCCCATCACGTCATGGCAAATAGAAGGGGAAAAGGTGGACGCATTGGCAGATTTTCTTCTCTTGGGCTCTAAAATCACTGTGGATGATGGCTGCGGCCCTGAAATGAAAAGATGCTCCTTGGAAGAAAAGCTATGACAAACCTAGACAACGTATTAAAAAGCAGAGAGACATCACTTTGCCAACAAAGGTCCATCTAGTCAAAGCTATGGTTTTTCCAGTAGTCATATATGGATGTGAGAGTTGGACCATAAAAGAGGCTACGTGCTGAAGAATTGATGCTTTTGAACTGTGATGCTAGATAAGGCTTGAGATCCCTTGGACTGCAAGGAGATCCATCCAGCAAACCCTAAAGGAAATCAACCCTGAATGTTCATTGAAAGGACTGATGCTGAGGCTCCAATACTTTGGCCACCTGATGTGAAGAGCTGACTCATTGGAAAAGACCCTGATGCTGGGAAAGACTGAGGGCAGGAGGAGAAGGGGACGACAGAGGAGGAGACGGTTGGATGGCATCACCGACTCAGTCCATTGAGGGTTGCTGGCATCACCAGAAGCCAGGAGGGAGTCGGGGAGTTGGTTCTCCGTCACAGCCACAGAAGGAGCCACCCCTGCTAGCTCCTTGCTCTGAGCTGTGAGACAGTCCGTTTCTGCTGTAGAAGACAGTACGTGTTTGGTTGGGGCCGGTTTGCCGCAGCAGGCCACAGCATACCGACACACTAGCCTTTAAAAGGGGCCTGAGGGACGGGGAGAGTGGTCAGCTTGGCGACTGATGTGTCCACGTGGCCGCAGATACCATGGGCAAGCTGGGCTTTGTTGTAAAGGAACTTAAGAGCCCTCACCTTCTATTCCAAGTGTCATCTTATTTCCCGGCTGTGAGGGCGTGAGAGGCAGCATTGTATTCTGGTTAACCGCGGGCTCTGGAGCCAGCCTCCTTGGGCTTGAATCCTGACCCTGTGGCTTGGGCAGAAGACTTCCCACTCTGTGCCTCAGCTTCCTCGCCTGTGAAATGGGCAGAACGAGAGTAGCCAGCTTCGATGGTCTTCAGGAGGGTCAGATGAGCTCCTGAGGGTGAAGCGCTTGGAGAGGTCGGGAGGGGGGCGCCCTGTGTGGCTTGCTCTTGCTGTCAGTGGCTCACCCGTCTTGCTCATATCTTGGGGGCACGTCCCTTGAAGTCTGTCCTCCAAGTCACCAGCCCCCCCCCACCCCAGAGGACACTGTGCATGTCTGGTTAGTTGTGGTCGATCCAGTTTTCCCACGCACTCTCTGGGAGTGTGTGGGCAGGATTTGCTTTCCCTCTGGGCTCTTGGGGATCAGTGTCCGTCTGGCTGCTGGAGAGGGGAGGACGGGAGGAGAGGGCCAGGTGGGGTGTGCTCTGAGAAGCCCGAAGCCGCCCGGGAGCGGCTGCGGGCAGGGCCAAGCCCTGGGAAGGCAGTGCGTCCAGATCTCATGCAAGTCTGACTAGGGGAGGGAGCCGACTAGAAGGCATCCTCAGCTGAATCCTTCAGGAAAGACCCTCCTGCGCCACACCACGGTCTGGCTTAGCTGTAAGTGAACATTTTCGCATGTCGGGCTGGCGAAGTGACATTTTTTTTTTTCATCTTGGGAGAGACCTAAGTACTGTGCACGTTGAAGCTGAAGGCAGAAATCTTGGTACGACTCTCCCTGCCCCCTAGCAATGCCTGGCCCCGGAGCCAGGCCCTCGGTGGCTGTCACCCCAGGTGGTGAGCTCCCAGAGGCAGGGACCCAGTGGTTCTGCTCACCAGGAGGAGTCCCAGCTCCTGGCCCACACCTGACCTGTCACTGGTGCTTCCCAGGGAGCGGTCAGCCGATGAGCCAGGGAAAAGCCCTGGCTACCGCCCTCTCAGCCTTGGTGCCCTCCTCTCTCCCCAGAAATGGCAGTGTCTGTGGTTAAGGTAGGGCAGCTCTGTGACTTCTCTTTTTTGCTTGTATTTCTGTTTTTAATTTTTAATTGGAGAATAATTACTTTACAGTATTATGTTGGTTTCTACCATACATCGACATGAATCAGCCGTAGGTGTACATACGTCCCTTTTGAACCTCCCTCTCGCCTCCCACCCCATGCCACCCCTCTCGGGTGTCACAGTGCACTTGATGTGAGCTCCCTACATCATATACAGCAAATTCCCACTGGATGGCTGTTTGATGTGGTAATTGATGTGTTTTCACACTGCTCTCTCAGTTCGTGCCACCCTCTGCTTCCCGCACTGTGTCTACAAATCTATTCTTTTATGTCTGCGTCTCCATTGTGCTATGTGCTGTCACTTCGGTCGTGTCCAGCTCTTTGCGACCCCCATGGACCATAGCCCGCTGGGCTCCTCCGTCCATGGGATTCTCTAGGCAAGAATACTCGGTGGGCTGCTGTGCCCTCTTCCAGGGGATCTTCCATTGTGTCTCCATTCCTGCCATGCTAATAGGCTCATCAGTACCATCTTTCCAGATTCCAACTATATGTATTAATATATGATATTTATTTTTCTCTTTCTGACTCACTTCACTCTGTATAATGGGCTCTAAGTTCATCCACCTCTTTAGGACTGACTCAAATGTGTTCTTTTTTATGGCTGAGTAATATTCCATTATATATGTGTACCACAGCTTCTTTATCCATTCATCTGTTGATGAACATATGTTGCTTCCATGTTCTAGGTATTGTAAATAGTGCTGCAGTGAACACTGGGGTACATGTGTCTCTTTCAGTTTTCTCAGGGTACATGCCCAGTAGTGGGATTGTTGGATCACATGGCAGTTCTATTCCTAGTTTTTAAAGGCAATCTCTGTAGAAACTGACAGAATCTAACTGTTCTTTATAGTGGCTGTATCAGTGTACATTCCCACCGACAGCGCACTACACCCTCTCCAGCATTTATTGTTTATAGACTTTTTGATGATGGCCTTTCTGACTGGTGTGAAGTGATACTTCATTTGTAGGTTTGATTCGCATTTCTCTATAATAATGAGCAATGTTGAGCATCTTTTCATGTGTGTCTTAGCCGTCTGTATGTCTTCTTTGGGGAAATGTCTGTTTAGATCTTGTGTCCACTCTTTGACTGGGCTGTTTGTTTTCCTGATATTGAGCTATGTGAGCTGCTCATGTATTCTGGAGAGCAGTTCTTTGCCAGCTATTTCATTTGCAATTGTTTTCTCCCATTCTGAGGGCTGTCTTTTAATCTTGTTCATTGTTTCCTTTGCTGTGCAAAAGCTTTTAAGTTTAATGACGTTCCCTTTATTTATTTTTGTGTTTATTTCCATTACTTTAGGAGGTGGGTCACAGAGGATCTTGCTGTGATGCGTGTCAAAGAGAGTGCTGCCTATGTTTTCCTCTGATGACTCCGGCTTTAACCACACACGATGGTTCTGGCCTAGGCCTGTGCTGGCCTCAGTCTTCTCTTCTGTGAGGTGGGTGGCGGCCGGGCCGCCTTGCAGGATGGCAGTGAGGACTTGCGCCTGACGTGCATGGTGTGTACCTGACATAGCTCGTCTGTGCTGCATTTGTGTCTGCCTGGGGGCGCTGGGGGGGCTCTGGTGTCGCCCTCCCCCCGCCAGTGTAGAGGCTGGTCCCTTCTGGTGCATGAGGCTAGGGTCCCTACGAGGTTCAGGTCCTCGGTTTGAGCCCGAGTGTCAGCGGGCAGCGCCCCTCCTTGCCTTTGTCCTTCTGCAAGCCTGGGGAGGCCTGGCCTTGGAGGAGGAGGGTGTGCAGGGCAGCGGTGACGTCGTTTCGTAAACAGAGCCAGTGCAGATGCCAGCTGAGAGCAGGGGGCCCCCTTCCATGCTCCCCGCACAGTGGGAAGAAGCGGGAAGATGCCTTCGTCTTGCATGGTCTGCTGGCGGGCATGGTGGGAGTGAATATTGGGGGCGAATTGTCTGTGTGTGAAGGACTCTTTTTCTGAGGAAGAAAAGTATGGGAACTTGCTGATCCATAGAGTGGAAACTAGCGAAGTCAGCACAACAGGGCCAAGAGCATATGGCAGGGGGACAGGCCAGCCTCAGGACTGGGAGGCCCGCTGGCGTCTTCCTGCTTCATTTCTTCTCTGGTTGGATTTTACCAGCCAGGTGTCACCTGCCCACCACGCCTGGCCAGCGTCTGCTGGTGGTTAGCAGGGACCTGGCTGGGGAAGGACCAGTGTCCCTGGGGAGGCCTGAGCTGGGGTGGCTGATGGTAAAAGCTACACCAGTTTCCTGTTGAAGAGAGCCCTGAGCCAGGCTTTTCTGTCTGACCTGGTTTTATTTCCCCTAATTAAGTGGGTCTCCTTGAAGCAGTAACATGTGTCCATCAGTAGAAAGATCTTAAACTCTACAGTGAGGATTACCCACCTACCCTCAGAGCGATGTGTGTTCACACTTGGTATAACCCTTCAAGATTCTTTTTCTTGCACGACATAGATACATTTTTTACAAAACATAACCCTCTCATAATATTCTTTAGTTACATGCCTTTTTATTTTGGGCTGTATTGTGACCACCTTATTTTTTGGGTTATTTAGAATGTTGTGATTGGCATAGAGATGCCTTTGTACTTACGAGCATGTCCTCTAGGGTCCAACTGCCAGGGTTCAGATCTTGGCTCTGCTACTAAGAGTTTTGTGACCAAGGACAAGTTTTTTAGCCTCTCGTTTTCCCATCTATGGAATGGGGCCGTAGTAATGCCTCCCTCACCACGTTCTCATGGGGGTTAGGAGAGCTAGCTGTGTAGCACTCTTGGGATAGGACCTCAAAGATAGCCCAGATCACTCAGTAACAGTTAGCTGCTTTACTATACTGTTATTATTTTTATGTACTTTGTGGTCAGCAGAATATTCCCTGCCCCCAGATATTCTAAGCCTTAGAACCTGTGACTCTGTTATCCTGTGTGGCCAAAGGCTCTTTGCAGGTGTGATAAAGTTGAGGATCTTGAGATGAGATTATTCTGGATTGTCTGGGGGACCTGATGTCATCCCATGGGTCCTTAAGAGAGAAAGGGAGGGAGGAGGGTCAGAGTCAGAGGAGATGGGATGATGGAAGCAGAGGTCAGAGTGATGACATCAGTGCTTTCAAGGTGGAAGGGATCCACGAGCCAAGGGATGCAGGTGGCCCCCCGAAACTGGAAAAGATGGGCAGGTGAATTCTCCCCTGGAGCCCCCAGAAGGAAGGGAGCCTTGCTGACACCTTGGTTTTAGTCCAATGAGACCCAGTTTTGACTTCTGACCTCCAGAACTCAGACAATAAATGGCAGCCCTGAGTTTGTGGTAAATCATCACAGCAGCCGTAGGAAATGAATGTACCCTCCTCACCAAGTTAGACACATCATAGTATTTGGTTTGGATCCTTTTCTTTTGTTTTTAAGAAATAAGGTTTTACATTTAAGTCCTGATGTATACCCCTCCTTCCCTAGAGAAACCAGTAGCATGCTTTGATAATTGTATTTGAAAAAGTTTAGCCTGCGATTGATACAGTGTGTTGTTCCTGAGACATCCACATTGTATCAGTAGCTTTATCTGAACTGCTCTGAGCTGTTTCACTCAGTGAGCACATCTTGATACATTAACCAGTCCTTCTGTTTATGGATATTTAGGTTGTTTCCAATTGCAAAAATCTTTCCATTCCAAGTAGTATGCCTTGCATCTTGTTTCATTTATTTTTTGTCACTGTTGATTTATGGGATCTTAGTTTCCCAATCAGGGATTGATCCCAATCAGGGAGCCCCTTCTGTGGAAGCTCGGAGTCCTAACCACTGGACAACCAGGGAGTCCCCCATTCTGTGTTAAATAGCTATATGGTTTTCTACCTGATTTCTTAATGTTTTTTAATTTTTTAAACCAACCTTCTATTTTTGGGTGTCTTGCAGTTTATTATTTTGCTACATCAAACAGTAACCCCAGGAACATTTTCATACCTAACTGTTAAGCATATCCCTGGCAATTTCCCTAGGATAAATTTCTAAAAGAATTTCTGGGAGGAAGGACAGGCTGCGTCACAGTCTCTGGACAGAGTTCTGTTGTCCCCAGGAAAGCTGCACTGACTCGTATGTCCACCCTTGCTAGGCGGTGGACATTGTGGGCTCTCATGTCTTCTGTGAAATTCACAGGAAGAAGAAGTGTTATCCTGAGGGTCGATTACCCATCCTTCTGCTCCTGGTTTGCATTTGTTCTGTCCCAGGATGTGACACCAGCAGCTTGATTCCCTGTAGGCTGAAGGCTGTGGGTCTCATCATGATGTCAACAGGACCACTTTGGATGGTGGTAGAAAACTTAGGAGCCCGTCCTGGGGGCCAGAGCTGCTGACGGGCCCTCACAATTTCCACGTGAAGTTGGAAAGTGAGAATGTGGCATTGAGGGAAGCTGAGGAACTTTGAAAGTTGACAGCAGGGATTTAGCTCCAGTTACTTTCACTGCTCAGCTCACTCACTTTACTAGCAGGGTGGGCTCTATTCTGGGACGCGAGCTGGGTATCGTTTTCCTGTCTCAAGAGTAAGGCTTTGGATGACTTCCCGTTTTGAAGTTGGTTCCAAAAATGTATGGCCGTGCAGAGTTGCTGACCAAAGTTGAGTCTGGAATGAAAAGATTGGACCCCAGCTCCTTGGGGTGGGGTGTGTCTTGTTGGTCTCTGTAATTCTAGCTGTGCCACCAGTTCCATCAGGAAGCGCTCAATAAGTGTAGGTCCCTGAGTGAGTATTTTCCGCTATGAGCTACCACTTAAAAAATTTTTATTTGTTTAGTTATTTGGCCGCGCCAGGATCTTCACTCTTTAGTTTAGGCATGGGGGCATCTTAATTGTGGCATGTGAGCTTCTTCGCTGAAGCATGTGGAATCTGGTTCCCTGACCAGGGATTGAGCCCTAGCCCCCTGCATTTGGAATGTCAGAGCCACTGGACCATCAGGGAAGCCCCCCCTTTTTTTTTTTTGGAGGTACTACTTTCTCTTCTATAGCGGCCTAGTTTGGACATTTTATTTAAATAGAACAACAGTGTTCTTGCCTGGGGAATTCCATAGCTTGGTGGGCTACAGTCCATGGGGTTGCAAAAGAGAGGGACACAACTTAGCAACTAAAAAACAACAACAAAAATGAGACATTACCCTTTTACATCTGATTATTTTCACTTAATGTAACATTCTCAAGATTCATCCATGTTGTGGCATCTGTCACTACCCACTCCTTTTTATGGCTGAATGATACTCCCCTGTAAGGATAGACTGTATTTTGTTCATTGCTTCGTGGACATTGGAGTCTTTTCCACTTTTTGGCTATCATGGATAGTGCTGCTGTGAATATTTGTATGCAAGTTTTTGTGTGAATCTATCTTCATTCTCTTGGATGTATCCCTAAGAGTGGATTTTCCAGGTCGCACATAGCTCTTTAGTCATTTGAGGAGTTGCTGGGCTGTTCTAAAGTGGCTGTACCATTTTACATTCCTGCCAGCAGTGTATGAGGCTTCCAATTTCTCTGCAACCTCACCACCATTTGTTACAGTCTTGTCTCCCTTTTTTTTTGTTTTAAATGTTTATTTCTTTGGGCTTTCTTGGTGGCTCAGACGGTAAACAATCTGCCTGCAGTGTGGGATACCCAGGTTTAATCCCTGGGTCAGGTAGATCCCCTGGAGAAGGAATGGCTACCCACTGCAGTGTTCTTGCCTGGAGAACTCCATGGACAGAGGGGCCTGGCGGGCTACGGTCCACGGGGTCGCAGAGTCAGACGAGACTGAGGGACTAACACTTCCATGTATTTGGCTGCACTGGCTCGTAGTTGCAGCATGCTGGATCACTTAGTTGTGGCTTGTGGGATCTAGTTCCCCGACCAGAGATTGAACCTGGGTCCCTGCGCTGGGAGTTCTCAGCCACTGGACCGCCAGGAAAGTCCCTGTTGTCTGTCTTCTTGATGTTAGGCTTCTGTTCTCGGTGGGGGTAAAGTCCTATCTCCTTGTGGTTCTGATTTGCATTTCTCTGATGGCTCATTGTTCTATTTTAAATGGAGCTGATTGCACAGTGTACTTTTGAGCTGATGCAGTGCTTTCCCATGAAATGCTTGCTTTCCACGGCAGCATCCAATCTTACGTTCACTTGCCTGGGGTCTGGCATTGCCATCTGGGTGCTTGTCACTACAGGGCAAATGGACAAAGAAACTCTGAAGAGGCTAGCGTGGAGCGCGTGTGGGTGTACACTGGTCATCAGGGGTGCTAGGCCTGCCTTCAGGCTAGAACCATACACTTTAACCATTACTTCTGCTTTTGGGGGGACAAAGGACCAGTTTTTCATGAGAGTAGCTCATCTTAGTTTTCTTAGTAAATGTTCAAAGTCAGCACAGATGTAATCTTACTTCAAGATTTAATGCCTTGGCCCTGGAGTACCTAGTGGAGAAGAGATACATAGTGAATCTCTTCACAGGACCCTGGAAATGCCTCTTCTCTTCTGAACTGTCTGCTTGAGCCCCTCTGACTGCCATTTGGTTGCCAGCTACCCCTAAGGGGTATGCGGATGATACCACCCTTGTAGCAGAAAGCGAAGAGGGACTAAGCCTCTTGATGAGGGTGAAAGCGGAGAGTGAAAAAGTTGACTTAAAACTCAAGAAGGAGAAAACAAAGATCATGGCATCCAGTCCCATCACTTCATGGCAAATAGATGGGGAAACAATGGAAACAGAGACTTTATTTCCTTGGGCTCCAAAATCACTGCGGATGGTGACTGCAGCCATGAAATTAAAAGACGATTGCTCCTTGGAAGAAAAGCTATGACCAACCTAGACAGCATATTAAAAAGCAGAGACATTACTTTGCTGACAAAGGTCCGTCTGGTCAAGGCTACGGTCTTCCCATTGATCATGTTTGGTTGGGAGAGCTGGACTGTAAAGAAGGCAGAGTGCGGAAGAATTGATGCCTTCGAAATGTGGTGTTGGAGAAGACTCTTGAGAGTCCCTTGGACTGCATGGAGATCAAACCATTCAATCTTAAGGGAAATCAACCCTGAATACTCACTGGAAGGACTTATGCTGAAGGTGAAACTCCAGTATTTTGGCCACCTGATGCGAAGAACTGACTCATTAGAAACGACCCTGATGCTGGGAAAGATTGAGGGCAGAAGGAGAAGGGGACGGCAGAGGATGAGATGGTTGGATGGCGTCACTGACTCAATGGACATGAACTTGGACAAACTTTGGGAGATGGTGAAGGACAGGGAAGCCTGGCGTGCTGCAGTGCATGGGGTCACAAAGGGTTGGACACGACTGAGGGACTGAACAACAACAGATCAATCATTTAACAAGGCTTTCTAGGCAGTGCTAGTGGTAAAGAACTTGCCTGCCAATGTAGGAGACTTAAGAGACATGGGTTCTATCCCTGGGTTGGGAAGATCCCGTGGAGGAGAACATGGCACCCCACTCCAGTGTTCTTGCCTGGAGCATCCCCATGGACAGAGGAGCCTGATGGGCTGCAGTCTATATCGTCACAAAGACTTGGACACGACTGAAGCAACTTAGCACATGCACACATCAATAATGTATATACGTCAATCCCAATCTCCCAATTTACTTCCCCTCCATAAAAACCTAAGGTTTTGTGTTGCTCAGTTGAGGAAAATGTTGTGACCAGAGGCTCGCAGGAACCTAACCTTGTATTCCCCCTGGGGCGATGGTTCAGTATTTGCTAATTTGGTGGTGTTTACAGTGACTTTACAGGATGTAACTGGAAGATGAGACTTGCCCCTGTATGTCAACACAGGAGTAAGACTGGTTCTGCTTTTGTCTTGGGCTCCCCCGTCATGAATTCTAGAAGAGGGTCACTAAAGGCCAGAGGACGGTGGGAGTGTGTTCCTGGCCTCTTTCCTGGCAGGAGAGCATGTCTCCTGCCACCAAAGCCACCTACTGGGAGTCTCAGTGTGAAAGTCAGCCCCCCATCCTGCTTTCTAGAACCTTCTGCCTGCTCTTCCCACAGCCCCAGGAGGTCTCAGGTCTCTCAGGACTGAGAGGGAAGAAGGTGTGCTTCTTTAGAATTAGCCTTTTCTATTGCAAGGTTGGGAAAGCTTTTTGGTCTTGAGGACATGTCTAGACTGTGGCTCTCAAAGGCTGGTCAGGGAGGGGGGCCACCAGCCAACTGGTCACCTCTTTTATTCATCATTGCTAAATTCATTCCTCCCATCATTCATTCATTTAATAACTACTTACTGATCGTTGGGCTTTCCCGATGGCTCAGCAGGTTAAGAATCTGCCTGCAATGCAGGAGACACAGGAGTTGTGGGTTTGATCCCTGGGTGGGGACTATCCCCTGGAAAAGAGCATGGCAGCCCACTCTAGTACTCTTGCCTGGAGAATCCCATGGACAGAGGAGCCTGTGGGCCACAGTCTATCCAGTCGAAAAGAGTCGGACACGACTGAGTGCAGTAGGGACTGATCAAGGGCGGGGAAACTGCCTTCTGATTGACATAGACATGGTCTTTGATTACACAGACATTATTGTTTTGGAGGATGGGCAGACGTTGGTGGAACACACATGAACGTGTTGGTAATTAAAATGGACGTAAGTTCTGGTACTTTCCTGGAGGGACCCTGGGAGGCTTTATATCTGGTCAGAGCCCAGGAGACAGCAGCCAAGCCGAGCCCACTGTGGCCTGTCTGGTCCCAGTGGCTGTGCTCTGTGGCTCCAGGCCAAGTCTGCCCTGCGTCCCAGAGGGCTGTGAGCGTGCCCATCCAGGGGTGCCACTGGGGTGGTTGTTGGACTGTGGGAGGTCGCGTGATATCACATGTGAGTGTAGTACTGAAGTACTCCAGCCTGGGCTTGAGTCCTGGCTCTGCAGCTCTGTCTGTGTGACTTCCCACCTCAGGGTCTGTATCTGTGAAATGGGCACAGCCGTGGTACCTGCCTTGTGGGTTGGTGTGCAGATCAGAGGTCGCTTCCTGGAGCCTTTTGCTCAAGGTTAATTGAGTGCTTTTGTTGGTCATGTCATCAGTAGGGCATGGCTTTGCTTACCCAGGGTCCAGGACTCACACAGGGGACGGTCTTCCCTGTGTCAGTCTCCTGGGAAGGTGACATGCACTCTGCCCTCCTCCTCCCCACCCCGCCCCCCACCTTCCCAGCCTGGAGACCAGTTTGCAAATCCTGCCTCATTTCTCTATCGCTGTGTAACAAGCCTTACCGAACACTGGGCCTGAATTCTGTGGGTCGGGAATTTGGGCAGGGCTCAGCTGGGCGTGGTTCTACTCCTGGGGATTGACTGGAGTGTTCCATCGGGATGTAGTCAGCTGCTGGCTGGCCTGGAAGCTCCCTGGTGTCTGTTCTCCACTCTCTTCCCTGCAGTCCGTCTGTCTGTCTACCTCTCTCCTTCCACATGGCTAGCTTGGGCTTCCTAACAGCATGGTGGTCTCGCAGTAGTTGGACTTCTTACATCGGACTAGCTCCTGTGGACAGGGCAAGGAGGAGAGGGAACTGGGAGTCACCTTCAGGGTTAGGGTCAAAGGTTGGCACACTGTCACTTCTGCTGCATTCTCCTGGTCAAAGCAAGTCACAGGGTCAGCCCAGAGTCAAGGGGAAGGAAGTAGACCCTACCCCCTCATGGGCCATAAATTTGTGACCATCTTTAACCCCCAGAGAGAACGACCATGGTAGCCAGGGAGTCTCTCTGCCTTTCTGGGCCTTGACCCTGGATGCACCTGGGTGTCCTGGGGGCATCTCTGAAAATGGGATATTTAGAGGGTCTCCTCCCCAGGGAGAGAGGGTGGGAGGTGGAGGATGGAATGTCTCTTTGCTGTTTGTTTTCTGTCTATAGTTTATGTCGCTGCTCCTCTGGATGGGTGTAAAGTCTTAAGTGTTTAGGTGAGAAAGGGGGCACAGGTATAGTTTTAGGTCAGTGCATTCAGGAGTGGAGGACCTGCCTGGGGAGGTCAGTGAGGTGGGGTATAGCGGGGGTTGGACTGAAGGACGCCCAGTGGGAGATGAAGCGCAGGGAGGCTGGAGAGCAGAGGCCCTGGCTCCTGTCCGGGCCCTGTGCTGCCTGGCTGTGTGACTGTGGGCTGTAGACTTGCCCTCTCTGGACTCAGATTCTTTGTATTCCATGGGGATCATCATGGCAGCCACCCCGCAGGGTTGGGGTGAGGTCACGTGAGCGCATACGTGCCGGGTGTGCAGCCAGGGTTTGGCCCAGGGTCAGTGCTCCGTGAATGCTCGTCCTGAGGATCCTGCCAGCATGTCGTTACCTCTGCTGTTGCCGGGACTGCTTGTTTCAGAAGTCGTGCCAGCCTAACCAATGGCCTTCCAGGTGATTTGTTGCTGAGGTTAACTCTTAAGTTTTATTTCTCCCTCCGGTTACCAAAGGAGCAGTGAGGACAGGCAATGGCCAGTCATACCGAGAGTGAGTGAAGGGAGGCTTTCTGATGGGAGAGGGGAGCAGCCCTTCTGCTGGAGGGTCTTGGCCCTCCCTTGGGGGGAGTGCCCAGGTGAGCCTGCGAGCCTCCCAGCTCTCCCAAGGGGTCTTGCCTGAGCAGCTTGGGGCCCCCAGGACAGTGAGCTGCTCGTGCTCGGCTGGGCCCTGGGCATCACAGGATCAGAAGGTGCAGCCTGTCCCTCTGGGAGGAAGCCTGGGGACTGTGAGGCCACCCCCCAGGGCTGCCTGATTTGTTTCTTTAGAATTGTCACGGTTGGGGGCTACTTTGCCTTCTGCTGACCCCTGCGTGGGGTCTGTCCACTCAGCCTGTTGCTCTGGGGTTCTCCTGGCTCTTCCAAAGGTGGAGGGTGCTCCGGAGCCACCTGCAACATAGGGCCTCTTCCAGCAGCTCTGGGTCTGAGCCCCTGAGGATCCTGTCTCCTTGGGGGGTTCCTGCCTCCTTGCCGGGACCCCTGTCTCCCGAGTTGCTGGGCAAAACCCAGTTTGGGGCTACGAAAGGGCCACCTGACAGGTCTGAGAAGGGGACCTTGTCCCTCATTAGAGACGACTACTCAGTCCCAAGACAACGGAGCTCCAGAACGAGAACCGAGAGCTGTGGACACATTGTGACCACGTGTAGGGGGGGACTCAGACGCCCGGGGCTGTGTGCTGGTTCTCTCAGCTGGGCTGTGGGTCTCCTCTGAGTCAGGTTCTTTGCTTCTGTATCCGTTGCTCAGCTACCCGCTTAGAGCCTGGGAGGTGACAGGCACTCAGTGTACTGGATGCCGGGTGAATGGGTAAATAAGAGTGACAAGGTCCTTCTCACGACTCTTGTAGGCTGGTGGGAAGAGGTGGGTAATGAAATGAAGACCAAGACCCGTCCTTAATAATGAAGGCAGCTCAAGGGGTGTGAGACCACCCACAGCCGGGGTGGTCCATGAAGACCCCTTTCTGAGGACATTGAGGTCTCAGCCAACCCACATGTAAAATGGGAGTATTGGTGTCTGTGTCCTTGGCAGCTGTAAAGAGAGAATGAATTATGACCTAAGCATTTACCCCCTAAGTAAGCACAAAAGGCTTTTATAGGTATCATTATTTTCATTTTATTATTATGCTAGAGAGGAGTCTTACTCTTTGTCCTGGGAAACCTGAGGGAGTGTGTGTGTGAGTGTGTGTGTGTGAGAGTGTGTGTGTGTGTGATGCTCAAAGACCAGGAATGTGTTCTGGCCTGTTTGTGAAGCTCGGGCGTGAGCCATGTTACAGAGTGGTACATGGTGTGTGCCCTCAGCATATTTGACAAAGAAGTGGGCGGTGTTGATCAAAAGACAGATGGCGGTGTGGCTTTTCAGTTATCATTGCCGGGAGTGGTTAAGGACCAGGACCCTAGAACCACACAGTCTGTCCGGATCCTGGCATGCTCTCAGTTTAGCTGTGTGACCTGGGGCGTGTTGCTTCACCTCTCTGGGCTTTTCCCTCATCTGTAAAGCGAGGATAATCAGAACTGCCTTGCCAATCTTGATGAAATTTTAGTGAGTTAATTCACACGAAGCATTTTGTTGAATTGCTGGCATCCAGAGAGGGCTGAAGAAATGTAAGCTGTTACTAGTTGTAGGGGATTAAGATCCTGAGCTTGAATCAGAGGACGTGAGTTCAGGTGGTCACCATGGGTGATCTTGGGTAAGTCACTTCACCTTGTGACACCCTAGCTTCCCCTTTACGTGTAGTAGGGGAAAACATTACCCACCTTATCAGAATGTTGCGCTGATTAAATGAGTTAGCGTACAAGTGATTAGAAGACCGCGTGGCACGTGGTAACTACTGCCTGATCCGTGGTTCTTGCTCATAGTGGTCACAATGATTTCGGTTAGCTGTGGGTCTGTAACAAACTGCCCCAGAGCTCAGTGGCTTAAACCTGCGGTGATGTGCCGTCTTGCTGGTTCTGAGGCCGTCTCTCTGCTGGTTGTTGGGGCCTCACTCACGTGGCTGGCAGGTGGTGCTGGCTCTTGGCCTCTGCTCTCCGTGTGGCCTCTCATCCTCCAGCAGGCCCAGCTCGGATCCTCATGTGGTGGTCTCAGAGAAGTGTTTTGAGAGGCAGAAGCAGCAAGGTTTCTCGACCGTGGACCTCGCAGGGTGTCACTTCAGTCTCATTCTGTTGATCAGAGCAGGTCACGAGGCCCAGATTCATGGAGAGGGGTTCTCTCCTTGGCGGGAGGAGCTGTGAGGTGGGCCGTGCTTTTCAGCGTTCCGCGGCGTCCTCTCTGGCCACCATCACCACCCTGAGGGTCACCGTCTACTCCCTCGTCCAGGTGCTTCACCAGTTGCGTGTCGCGTGACCACAGCTTCAGTTGGTCACTCCCTCCTCAAGGCACTTTATCTGTTTGTGTGTTGCGTGACCAGAGCTTCAGTTAATACAGTTGGTCACAGTGCAGTTCTCAAGCTGCACCTGCTCTTCTAGAAGACTCTAGACATGAACACACCATTTCAGAGGGTAGGGGGTACTTCTTTCCCATGACGCGCTTCTCGAGTACTTCTGACAGCCCAGGCTCGGGCCAGGGCGTGCCCAGTCATGCCAAGCTCCCTGTTCTTGTGGAGCGTTGAGTCTAGCGTCCCTTACTCTTCAGGGGAAGGAAGGAAAGAGATTCAGTGAGCCTTTGGGGTTGAGAGCAAGCCTGAAAGGAGAAGTCAGGCTCTGGGAGGGAGGGGCAAGATGCGGAGTGCTGGGGACCATCTCCCCACTGCCTCTTCCCGCCACGTGAGCGGGCCCAGTCACTTCCTCTCCACGAGCCCAAGCCCTCTGTCAAGTGATGATCGCTGTCCTCGGCCAGGCAGTGGTGAGGATTCAGCGAGCTGGCGTCTGAGCTCTCAGAGTTGTTCTGACCACTTCCACCTGCATGCCTCGGTCTCCTCGTTGGTGAAGGCCTTTCTGACTCAGAGGCCCTCAGTGCAGTTGAATCCTCACCTCCTGCCTCCCCGTGTGGTCTCTCGTTCCTCCGTGGGTCCAGCTCATCATTGTCCTTTCTCATTGCACCGTGGCCTTCTGCCAGGGAGCTTTGTCCATGCGGTTGACAATCACTCCTTATTTCTGTGTCCTCTCCATTTGTTAGCCCTTGGTGGGGTTGGGGGAGGCTGTTTGTTCTGTTAGCTGCTGCAGCGTGCTCCATGATGAGTAACACACACTGGCGACACCATAGACATCGTCTGAGTGGGCGAATGCCATCCTTTTCCCTGCCCAGCCTGGGGATACCCTTCAGCCGCAGTGAAATGAAGCTCTGGAGGCCCAAGCTTCAGGAACCATCTGTCCAGCAAGGGCACTGTATCTGCAGGCCTCTGTGGTCTGGATGCGAGCCAGGCCAGAGCCATCCATCCGGACCCAGCCTCCATCAGCCTGGTTGGCACTCACAGGCAGGAGGAAGTGGCTTCTGTGAGGGTGCCCCTTGTCGCGAGTTTCCATGGAAACCAAGGGCTGCCTACCTCGTCAACTTGGCATAAGGGAGGAGGAGGATTGGAGTTGGTGATTAGCTAAAGCATGAATGGGGGAGATTTGCTTCCTTTTCCATGAACTAATGGGGACTCATTGAATTTTTTTTCGGTGGGGAAATCTTTGAATCAAAAGTGAAAACAGGGACTTGCCCGGCAGTGGTCCAGTGGCTGAGACTCTGAGCTCCTGATGCAGGGGGCCCAGGTTCGATCCCTGGTTGGGGCACTACTGCAGCTCCCACATGCTGCAGTTGAGTTCACATGTTGCGACTAAAGACCCTGCTGCAAGTAGACCCAGCACAGCCAAGTAAATAAACAGACAAAAAAGTAAAACCAAATACAGCTCTTTAGTGGGGATTTAGGGTGTACCTAGTACTGTCATTTCACTTTCTTTTTCCAGCCCTTTCATAAGCAGGAATAACTCCTCTGATTTCCAGATGAGGAAAGTGAGGCTCAGGTCCAGTGACTTGGTTGAGGCCACACAGCTAGGGAATGGCAGGGGTGGGATCCAGTTCCTGGTCAGCCTGCCCCCGGGGCTTAGCAGCGGACGGCAGGGCTTCTGTGTGGAGCATGAAGACCTTGCTGGGTGCAAGGCAGCTTCTGGGGACGCATGGAGGGCGATCTGTGTCCCTTTCAGAGCACAGGGTCGGGCAGAATTGTGAGGAGGGTCTCACATGAGTCCCCTTGTGCAGCCAGGCTCACAGAAGTGAAGGATCAGGCCCAAGAGGTCCAGGAAGCTCCAGACTGAACCCAGGACACCTCCTGACTCCTCTCCACGCTTCCTTGGGGAAGGCAGTCATCCGAGTCATCTCAGGAAGGCTGGATGACCTCCCACTTGAGTTTAAAAAATTACACTGAGTGTAGCTGTATTTTCCATTGCAAGTGAAGAAATTTTCATTGTAGAACCTTTGGCAGATACAGAAAAACACAGATAAAAGAAAAATGTCTCCCACTGCCTGTGACCTAGGCACCCGCTCAGGAACCAAGCTAGTATTTGGTTGCTTTTCTGTGAAGATATGATGTTTCATCTCTAAGGGTTATGATCTCCTGGGAGATAGTCGTGCCTGGTATTTAAAAAACGAGCTTTATTGAGGGGGGATTTACAAGCAGTGCAGCCCTCCCGCTTTAAGTATGTGGTCTGGTGCGCTCAGACACATGTGTACGCGTGTAATCACCACCCCCGATCACCCCAGAGCGCTCCCTCTTGGTCCTTTGCCATCAGTACCCTCAGCGCGCCCCACTCCTGCCCCAGGGAGCTCCTCATCCGCCTCCTTTCCATCCTTAGCTTGCTTTGTGTGTGTGAGAATTTCACATAAATGGAATCCTTCCAGTGTGTGCTCTTTGGTGGTCGGCTTCTTTCACTCCGCATGGTGTTCTTGAGGTTCATGCGCGTCGTTGCAGGTCCTAGGAACCTGTTCTTTTCTACTGATGAATGGTATCCCACCCACCCTCCTGATGGATGACCTTGGGCACCTCAGTTTCCCCTTCTGTAAACCGGGGGGAAATAGGTTCCCTCTGCTGGATCTCTGTGAGGATTTAACGATTCCTGTGGGTGAGAAGACTGCCTGGCCCATGGCAAGTGCTAGATGACAGGGGTTGTTCCTGAGAGTAATAATGGTTGAAGTTACCTGTTGCTTGTAGCAGACTACCCTGAAAACTGAGTGGTAGACATTGGGGGCGTTTTCAGTCTGAGGCTCTTTTGAATAATAGGAACGATTGAATAAAATCAGCATGCATCTTGGTGACAGGCTAACAGGCAGATGCTGCCGCTTTGAACTTAGGCGGGTTTTGTTTGGAGGTGGGTCCTGGGGGCTCTGATCTGCTCAGCACTGGCCCTGCTTCTCGCCCTGTGTCCTGCCCTGAGCCTGGCTCTGGCCTTGCTGAGCTGACCCACCAGCTTGCCTCATTTGGGCCTCAGGAAGTGGCCTCTGTAGGAAAAAAAAAAACAAAAAAACGTATAAGCAGCGGGTGGTGGTGAGCTTTAGGCCAAGAAAGCAGATCACTGGAGCGCAAAGCCCCAAAATAGATCTTTGTCTGCTCAGTCTCCAAGCCAGTGGAGGCATTGGTGAATGCTTTGCATAATTTCCTACCCGAAAGGAAAGGTTTTTTTTTTTTTTTACTGTGAACAACTTTTTGGGACCAAAAGGGGAAAAATAAAAAATCTCAAGAAGATCCAAGTTTTTTTTCTGAGTAGCCCAGAGTAAGAGGCCTGAATTGGAACCCCAGATGTACCATTCTCAGGCTGTGGGTTCTCGGGCAAGCCTCTCTGAGCCTTCCTTTTGCTCTGCTCACTGGCAGCGATGAGAGCAGACTCTCAAGTGTGTATGCAGAGCACCTTGCCCTGCATTTGACACCTGATGGGCTGCTGCAAATAGGAAGAATCCTTTTTTTTTTTTTTTAAAAAAAAAAAACGTGTCCCGGCACTAGGAGGTGTCTAGAGATGTGGTAGGCACGAGGGGGAGGGGTACGCTTTGGCTTTCCTGGGAAAGTTCTTGCAAGGGTGCCTTTGAAGTAATACCCTGCTCCTCTGCAGGCCACTGATAGGGAGAGTTGAAAGGCAGGGCTTGAACAGTGGCCCAGATGTCCCAGAACCTGTGGACGTGTTCCTTTCTGTGGTAGCAGTGACTTTGCTGATGGGGTTGAGTTAAGGACTTGCCATGGGGAAGTCATTGTAGATGATCTGTCTACGGGGCGGCAGGGGGTGGTGGTGGTCCAGTGTCATCACAAGGGTCCTTCTGAGTGAGAGGTCAGAGTTCATAGAGATGTGAGAGGAACAGAGGTTGCAGAGACGTCCTGTGGGTAGATGGATCGTCTCCAACGGCCCCCAGAAGAGACCAGCCCTGCCTGTACCTGGATAGCCCACCTTAGCCCAGTGAGACTGACTGTGACCTCGGGACAGAACGAGAGTGTATGTCACTCAAGCCGCTCCGTCTGCCGTCATTTGTTACAGCAGCCGTGGGAGACTTGCACAGCCCGCCAGGCTCGTGCTGTGATGGTTCCGCAGGAAGCGGCCTCCGAGGTGATGGCCCCTGTGCCCGTGTGTCAGAGTCTCCCTGTCTGACTCGGATGGACTGCTTTGGTCAGGCCTGTGGGACTTGAGATGCCTCTCCGGGGCCCGGCCTCAGCGCCTTGGCCTCTGTGGTCAGGCGGCCGCGAGCCCCCCCGAGCTGGGGGAGCTGCTGCAGACGGGCTTCCTCTCTCCAGCAGGAAGAGAAACGAGCCGAGCGGCATCGGGGGCCAAGCTTCCCGTGTGCTGCCTCCGCCCGCCGGCGCGCCGGGTCCAGGTGGGGAGGGAGGGCACTCCGGTGTCCGGTGTCCTCGGACGCGAGTGCTTTTCTCTGCCCGGTGTGGGTCTGTGTGTAGTCTTTTAAATGATTGTTTTTCTGTGATGTGGCACCACCCGGCCCCTGGAGATGCGGGCATCAGGCCCCAGCCTCTGTGGAGGCGCAGGAGTGGGGCTGCAGAGCTGGCCGCGGCTCTCTGTGGGGACCCTGTGTGGGTCTGTCTTGGGCGGTCTTGGCACTTTTCCTGATGTCCTCCTTGTGTGAGGTGCTAGGCCATGGTGGACATTCCAATTTAATAATCATTGTTCTAATGAAGAAACAGCCCCAAGGCTGAGAAATGAGGCGTGTGCCATGGGTGGGTCATCTCACTGATTGTGAGATGGTCATCTTGTGACCTTTACCCTTTCGGTCCTTTCTAGGATACCCCTGCCCCTGCCACCGAGTGGGCAGAATTGTGGTCCCCAGTGACGTCCAGGTTCTAATCCCCGGAACCTGTGGATGTGTGACTGATGTGGCAAAAGGGACTTTGCAGGTGTGATTAAGTTAAAGCGCTTGAGATGGGAGATGATGCTGGATGATCCCTGTGGGCCCGTGTCATGACCAGGATCTGTAAAAAATGGGAAAGGGAGGTAGCAGGTTCAGAGTCAGAGAGAGGCTGAGAGATTTTGGCCTCGAAGATGGAGGAAGGGCCCGCAGCCAAGGGATGAGGTGTCCCCGGAAGATGAAAAAGGCGAGCGTTCTGCCCAGAGCCTCCAGGACGGGCAGCCCTGGGGACACCTGCTTTGGAATTCTGGCCTGTAGAAGCGTGAGATAATGCATCTGCATTGTTTTAAGCCTCTAAGTTTGTGGTCGTTTGTTAGAGCAGTAACAAGAAGTGAATACACTCCCAAATATGCATCTCCTTTCAAGGTCTTTCAGACGGGTCCACTTGGTAGAGATTTATCAGCCGTGCTCGAGACACTCTGCTGGGCACTGACGTGACCAGGTTGAGTACAGCAGGGTCCTGTCTCTCGGGTTCACAGTCTGCCGAGGAGACGGGCGAGAGGTGACGACGCCTGTGTCCAGGGTGCCCTGGAATTGTCAGGGAGACATGGAACCACACCTGGCGTGGGGGTGGGGGGCGTAGGAGGGATCTGGTGAGTCATTGGGAGAATCCCTGAACTCGGAGTAGGAATTCTAGAAATGTCCCGTCGTCCCTTGGTTATCCCTACTTGGACATCTAGTAAGTGTTTTAAGCTGAAAACTGTTCAAGATGGAATTTGTCACCGAAAAACTCCCAAAACTCAAGGCTGCCCCTTTTACTTATTTCTTTTTGGCTACACTGGGTCTTGGTTGCTGTGCACGGGCTTTGTCCAGTTGTGGCGAGTGGGGGCTGCTCTCTGTCGCGGTGGGTGAACGTCTTTTCGCAGTGACTTTGGTTGCTGTGGAGCTCCCGCGCTCGGCATGTGGGCTCAGTAGGGGTGGCTCCCAGGCTCTGGAGCAGGCTCAGTAGCGGTGGCACACCAGCTTAGCTGCTCCGTGGCATGTGGGATCTTCCTGGACCAGGGATCAAACCCACGTCCCCAGCATTGGCAGGTGGATTCCTATCCCAAGACAGAGTCCCGAGGTCTCCTTCTTTAAAGCCTACTCCTTGTTCCCCCACCTTGGTGAGAGGTTCGCCACACCCACCCAGCGGCCCACACCAGACAACTGGAGTCCCCCTGACTCTGCTTGCTCCTTTGCTTCCGACACCAAACCCGCTCCCGAGGGCTGTGGGTTTGTGCCCATCTGGAGAGCCTTTCTCCTCCTGCCAGGTGCGTAGCGCTGGGATCCAGGGGGGCAGAGATGGAGGGAATGGAGAAAAATCTCCTGTATGACCTGCCTCCCTCATCAGGTAGCAGGAGGCCCTAAGGGTCATGGCCAGAAGGGTGGACCCCAAAGATGGACTTCCCGGGTCAAGACCCCAGCTCCACACTTAGCGTGCTCATAGTCAGTTGCTCTTTTGTGTCCGACTGTCTGTGATTCCTGTGGGCTGTGGCCCTCCAGGCTTCTCTGTTCATGGGATTCTCCAGGCAAGAATACTGGAGTGGGTATCCAGAGGATCTTCCTGATCCAGGGATCAAGCCCCCATCTCCTGTGGATTCTTCACCACTGTGCCACCTGGGAAGCCCAGCAGTGTGCTCTTGAGGTCAGATCACTTCATTTCGAGTGCCCCAGTCTCCTCACTGATAAAATGGTAGAAAAATAGTACTGATGTCATAGGGATGTCTTGGAATGAAATGTGTTAAAATGATCCAACATCTCCACTTCTGGGTGTTTGTAAGAAGAAAATGGAAACACTAATTTTAAAACATATATGAATATCTTTGTTAATAGCATCATTATTATTTACAATAATCAAGATATGGAAATATAAATACACAACATTGGATGAATATGTAAAGAAGATGTGGTACATATTTATACAATGGACTACTATTCAACCATAATAAAGAATGAAATCTTGCCATTTGCAACAACATGGATGGACTTGGAAGGCATTATGCTAAGTAAGTCAAACAAAGATAAATATCATATGATCTCACTTACATGTAGAATCTCAAACAAAAAAATAGCAAACCACCACCCCTTCTCTGCAAAAAAAACCCAAAATAAAACTTGGCTCATAGATAAAGAGAATAGATTGGTGGTGATCAGAGGTGGAGGCTTGGAGGGGGCAGGCAAAATGGATGAAAGGGGTCAAAGGGTACTAACGTCCAGTTACAAAATAAATCACGGAGATGTATAGCATGGTTGGTGTTCAGTTGCCCAGTCATGTCCAGTTCCCCACAACCCCATGAACTGAAGCATACCAGGCCTCCCTGTCGCTCTGTAGTTAATAATACTCTGTTGTATATTTGAAAATTGCTAAGAAGATAAATCTTTATAAGTTCTCATCACAAGAAAAAATTGTTATTATATGTGGTGAAGGATAGTAGACATACTGTGGTGAGCATTTTTCAGTAGGCAAATACTGACTCATTATGTTATAAACTTGTAATATTATATGTCAGTTTACTTCAATAAAAATTTTTAAACCATAAAAAAATAAAATAAAATAAAATGCAGAAAGCACTTAGAATGACACCCTCCATAAATGGTGGTGGTGGTGGCTGACGGAGAAGCACTGAAAATCCTCACAGCAGTAGCCACTTTCTAACTGTGTCCTCTGAAGGGTCTTACGACCTCAGTCCTTGGTTCCTTTATCAATCCCCATTGTGCCTTTATGGGGAAACTGAGTCTCACAGAGTATATGACCTTCCTGAAGCCATTTAGTTGGTAAAAGTCTGCTGTGATTCGCCTCAGTGCGGCCTGGGGCCATTTTCAGCACCTCTTGGGTTTTTTTTGACGGTTTCTTCCTGTACCCATTTGGAAGTCTGGATCTTACTACCGGAGAAGAGCAAAACCAGGCTCCTGATTCCTGTGGATCAGTTAACTGACACCAGGGAACTTGGCCCTGAACTCCTGTCTAGATGCCACCTCCTCGGTCCCCAACCTTTTGTTAATTTAATTATTATTTTGGTGGGGGAGGGGCTGCGCTGGGTCTTCATTGCTGTGCAGGTTTTCCCTAGGTGCGGAGAGCAGGGGCTCCTCTCTGGTTGCAGTGCGTGGGCTTCTCATCGCAGTGGGGACCGCTGCCCTAAGGAATTGCCTCGTAATCTACAGACTCTCTGTCACCATGTTTGTGAGGTCTCTGGATGCATTTCCCTGTGACCTTGTACTGAAATCGGACTCACCGGACGTTTTCTGGGACCTCATAGATGAGATGTGTGGGAAGGAGCCTGGTGAATTCACATCTACTGCACTTAGAAAGGGTCTGTGTTGTTTGGGCACTCTGGTTACTTCTGTTCAGTGTCAATTAAGTTTTCAGACCCCGAAATAGAACTTTGCATTTATTCTTTTAAAATTCCACCTTCTCCGTTCTAGGTGGGGGAACCAGAAACTCATCTGCTTGTAGGAGGCTGGGCAGGTGACCTACATAAGAGAACTGGACAGAGTCTAGGGGATGAGTGACAGCATACCTGGGCTGCAGAGATGTGAGGGCAGGTGGGAACCATGGCGCACGGGGTACCAGGTGGGCAGATCATGCCCAGTGCTGCAGGCTCAGGGTCGACAGACCTGCGGCTGAAAACGCTGGTCGTTACTGTGAAATCAGCCCAGTTTTAAAAACTGCTGACTCATTTAAACAAATAAATAAGCAACATGGTCTTGACCTACCAAAACACATCTGCAGCCAGATGCAGTTTCCAGCCAGTGAATATAAACTTTGTTTTAGACTGTTGGGGATCAGTTCAGTTCAGTCCAGTTGCTCAGTCCTGTCCGACTCTTCGTGACCCCATGGACTGCAGCACGCTAGGCCTCCCTGTCCATCACCAACTCCTGGAGCTTTCTCAGACTAATGTCCATTGAGTTGGTGACGCCACCCAACCATCTCATCCTCTGTCATCCCCTTCTCCTCCTGCCGCCAATCCTTCCCAGCATCACGGTCTTTTCCAGTGAGTCAGCTCTTCCCATGAGGTGGCCATAGTATTGGAGTTTCAGCTTCAACATCAGTCCTTCCAGTGAACACTCAGGACTGATTTCCTTTAGGATGGACTGGTTGGATCTCCTTGCAGCCCAAGGGACTCTCAAGAGTCTTCTCCAACACCACAGTTCAAGAGCATCAATTCTTTGGTGCTCAGCTTTCTTCACCGTCCAACTCTCACATCCATACATGACCACTGGAGAAACCACAGCCTTGAATAGATGGACCTCTGTCAGCAAAGTGATGTCTCTTCTGTTTAGCATGCTGTCAGGTTGGTCACAGCTTCTCTTCCAAGGAGCAAGCGTCTTTTAATTTCATGGCTGCAGTCACCATCTGCAGTGATTTTGGAGCCCAAGAGAATAAAGGCTGTCACTTTCCACTGTTTCCCCATCTATTTGCCATGAAGTGATGGGACGGATGCCACGATCTTAGTTTTTGAATGTTGAGTTTTAATCCAGCTTTTTTGCAGTTTTTACTGTTGCGTGGCAGGCAGTGCCTCCTCCTTTATTTCAGCCACAGTTTTGGTCAGTGTGTTCTTGGGGCCCACAGAGGAACCTGGGAAGACATGGTGGTGTGACCTTAAGCAAGTTACAGATCTCCGAGACTCAGCCTTCCAAAGCTGCTGTGACAGCTCAACTTGCATGTTTTTCAGAGCATGAAAGGTGTGTTGCATGGAAGGTTTCAATAAAAGTGGATTTCTTTCCCATCCATTTGCATTCCTTTTCTTTTTCAAGTTTTGGATGAAAAACTTTAAAACAAGGAGCCCACACAACGGCCCAGTGCCCTTTTGGTTCATCACTAGAAACCTCTTTTCAGGGAGACATTGCAAGTCACCCGGGGTCCTCTGGGTGGGCTTCCTGTTGTGTGTGTTGCTCTTGTTCAGACTTGGCTCCGGGTCTGGAGATGGACCTGGCAGTGTGGCCTAAAGGGAAGAGTGATCGCTGCAAGAGAACGGATTCTGAATCCTGGCAGGTGCCAAGGTCCTGTGGCCAGGTTTTTAATATGAATTCAATGTGTTTAAATAAAAAAAAGGGCAAGGAGGGCAGGGTTTTGATGAGGACCAGAGTATCTGGGTGTGAGGTCAGTGCGCTGTGGGCCTGTGGCCATTATAGAGACTCTTCTGCATTGACTGTGTGTTTGTAAGCTTTTTAATTTTTGGCTGTGCTGGGTCTTTGTTGCTGAGAGTGGGCTTTCTTTGGTTGCGGTGAGTGGGAGCTACTCTTCATCAGGATGCACAAACCTCTCCTTGAAGTGGCTTCTCTTGCTGAGGAGTGCAGGCTCGGTAGTTATGGCCAACAGGCTTAGTTGGAATGGGCGGCGTGTGGAATCTTTTCAGACCAGATATCGAAACTGTATCCCTTGCATTGGCAGATTCTTATCCACTGTACTGCCAGGGAGGTCCTGTAAGCTTTCTTTATTTTGTACATTTGAAATTACTGTTGTTGTTTAGTTTCTCAGTCGTGTCCAACTCTTTGCGGCCCCATGGATTGTAGCCCGCCCGGCTTCTCTGTCCATGGGATTTTCCAGGCAAGAGTAGTGGAGTGGGTTGCCATGTCCTCCAATTTGAAATAACACAAATTAACCATTCAGTATAATGAATGATTACAAGACGAACCACCCTGTCACCATCAGCCAAACTGAGACCAAGAACATTGCACTTCCCAGAAGTTTCCTGTGTATTGTCCCAATCTCCCCTCCTCCCTTGCCAACTAGCTCTTCACTTTTCTGCATAGTTTGATCATCTATGTACACAGTGGGGCTTTCAATGTATTTATTTATTTATTTTTGCTTCTGTCACTGAATAATAGCTCAGGAAATATCTCCAACTCAGTTGACACAGGCGGTCTAATGTGCCCTTTTTACTGGTTGCATAATAACCCACGGTGTGGTGGAACCACAGGTAAATCCTCTATTCCTCCACCTTTACTCTGTGGTCAGATTTTTGTTTTTTCCGCTAGCCACTGTAAACGTTGAGATAAAGGGGCCGTATCAGTACAAGAGCCTTCCCTGCTCACAGTGCCAGGGAAAAAATGTTCTGTCCTTCTCCCGCGTCTTGGAGGTGACCAGTGTTAACCGTTGAGCGTAGTTTTCTGTGTCTTTCCTGTGTGCGTTTGTGTCCGTATACACACTTGTGGCATCAGATTTTGAAATCCTTTCTTTGGCTGTGTCAGATCCTGCAGGATCTTCCATAGTGGTGCGTGCATTCTCTAGCTGTGGCGAGCGGCTCCGGAATGCACGGGCTCAGCAGCTGCAGCACATGGGATTATTGCTCCCCGGGATGTGGGATCTTAATTCCCCAGCCAGGGATTGCACTCACGTCCCCTGCATTTCAAAGCGGATTCTCAACTACTGAACCACCAGGGCGGTCCCTGTACATAAGTTTATGTACAGTTTTCTAAGCAGAAGTAGGACCACACGATGCCTGTTGTTCTGTGGCTTGCCGTTTCCCTTACCATGCTCTGGGCGGCTTTCGTGTCAGTACACGTGGGTCTGTCCCATTCTTTTTCACAGCTGCCTGGTATTCCAGACAGTGGCTGTGCTGTCGTTCCTTTAACTCACGTGCCCGACTGGTGGGCAGGAGGGCACCGTCTAGAGTAGAAAGCCCCTGTACTAGCGTCTTTGTGCACCTGTGCGCCTCCTTCTGCAGGATGGGCTCCTGGAGGTGGGATTCCTGGGCGTGCACGTTGAACGTTTTCATCGATCGTGTCATATTTTCTCACCAGCTGTAGCCTGGTTTTAGAGGGAATTCTCTGCTATGAACATTGAATCTTTTAACGGTGTCCTGGCTCAGAAATAGATTGTTACAGAATCTGGGTTTTAGTGGTGCCTTAGCTCTGCCCCTTTTTTCTGCTTCTGTGCTTCTCATTCATTTATGAGTTTTGGCTTAATTATTTTAATAAATACATGTTTGAGTTTTTAAAACAAATATTTGTTGATTTATTTGACTGCAGTGGGTCTTAGTTGTGGCATGCAGCATCTCTAGTTGCAGTGTATGGGATCTCGTTCCCTGACCAGGGATCGAATCCTGGCCCCCAACATTGGGAGCATGGAGATTCTTTGTTATTAAATCCAGAGATGCTTTTTTTTATTATTATTAAATGTTAAAGGCCTATAAATCCCTCTGTCAGTTCTCCCAGAAATAACCATTTTGTGATGGTGTGTATCCTTTGATGTCTTAAACTTTCTATACCCTGGGGTAACTGGAATCACAGGCACCCGTGACAATTGACTTGTCTTTTAAGTAAGTCATTACCATTTGTATCAATTTTCAGACTTTTGCAACCTTTTCCCTACTCAGCATTTCTTGAAACTAAGCTTTTGGAATGACTTTTTTGAGGATATGTTTTTAATGCATTTATGGCCGTGCCGGGTCTTCCTTGCTGCTTGTGGGCTCTCTCTGGCTGCGGCGAGCGGGGGCGGTTCCCTGCTTGCAGCGCTTGGACGTCTCACTGCAGCGGCTTCTCTTGTGGAGCTCAGGCTCCGTAGTTGGACGCACAGGCTCAGTTGCCTCGCGGAATGTTTGATCTTCCTGGAACGGGGACCAAACCCTTGTGCCTTGCATTGGCAGGCGGACCCCTAACCACTGGACCACCAGGGAAGCCCTGGAATATTTTTTGATTTACAGAGGAGTTGCAAAGATACACAGCGTTCCCATGTGCCTTTCTCCCAGGCTCCCAGTTTCTGTTGTGTGATGAATTTGCCCAAACCAAGAAATTAACATCGGTGAATGACTATTAACTAAATTTCAGACTTTATTTGGATCTTACCAGCTTTTCCACAAATGTGCTGTTCCAGGATCCGTCTGGAGCAGCCCATTGCACTGAGTTGTTTTGATTTATCCGCATTACTATGTATAGGTCTGTTTCTTTAATTGACAGAGAGGGATCCATTGACGATGAGAGCCCATTTGCTCCTGTTTCCAGTGAACATGCACGTTGATTCTCTTTCCCTTCTCCAGTGGTGAGCCGCACTGCCCTCAGCACAGGTGGGGTTTCTTGCGGGTGGATGGACGCTGGGAGGTGGATTCGCCAGGTGGGAGGGAGCATGTGTTATTGCCAGGTCACTCTCCAGGGTCCTTGTTCTGCGTCTTGGCTGAGTTCCCTCTTTGGTGCCACGCTGAATGCTGTGGACTCAGAAATGAGGGAGATGTCCCTATTTCATGGCCAGACCCCCGGTGTGGGTTGCCGCTGACCCCAGAGGGCCCTAGAGGGAGCTGGATGCACAATGGGGAGGGTTGAGAAAAAGGTACTGGGATGGGGCTGCAGGCAGGTGTGTGCTCGGGCAGGTGGGCTGACTGTACTGAGGCAGGGCTGATGTGATCGGGCTGTCCCGGGAGGGGAGGCGAACAGGCACTGGGGCCCCGGGGCTCTGGGGGCACAGGCCGTGTGTCCATGGCTCACTCCTGCTCCTCATGTCAAGACAAAACGCACCCAGCTCCCCCTTGCTTCTTTTGTACTTGCTGCTTGCCCTTTTTTCTTTTCTTTTTTTTAAATTTAAACTTCTATTTTATATTGGAGTATATCCAATTTACAATGTTGTGATAGTTTCAGGTGAACACCAAAGGGAACTCAGCCATACATATGCATGTATCCATTCTCCCCCAAACTCCCCTCCCATCCAGGCTGCCATGGAGCATTGAGCAGAGTTCCCTGTGCTACGCAGTGGGACCTTGTTGGTTTCCCATTTTAAATATAGCAGTGTGTACATGTCCATCCCCAGAACTCTCTGACTGTCCCATCCCGTCATCCTTCCCCTTGCTGTCTGATCTAGACGTCCGCAGGGATCTGCCCTCATTTCCCCTGGGCCATAGATTAGAGGGCGTCTCCTTCGAGCTTCTCCGCCGCCCGTCACCCGCCAGGCCTCGCTCTGTGCATCTGTGCTCAGCCGACCCTTTGCGACCCCCTGGACTGTGCCCACCAGGCTCCTCTGTCCGTGGGATTCTCCAGGCAAGAGTACTGGCTGGAGCAGGTTGCTGTGCCTGCCTCCAGGGCATCTTCCTGACCCAAGGATCTAACCCACATCTCTTACATCTTCTTCACTGACAGGTGGGTTCTTTACCACCGCGCCACCTGAGAGGCCCTGGGCCTCACTCTGCTTTGGTTTAATTATCGTAGCCCTTCTCACTAGCAGGCGTGATGTTGTTGTTCAGTCGTTCAGCTGTGTCCGACTCTCTGAAACCCCACAGACTACAGCACGCCAGGCTTCCCTGTCCTCCACTATCTCCTGGAGTTTGGTCAGACTCATGTCCATTGATCTGTTGATGCCATCCTGGATGGCAGATATAATACATGTGGATTTATCTGTCAGCCTACTTAGAATGTCCTTCCTTAAGGGCAGGGATTTGGTCTTTTGGGATCTCCAGCCCCCACCCTGTGCTGGGCTCTGGACCCTCGGCACCTCTGCCGACGGGATGAGTGGCTGAGAGTGTTCCCCTCGCTGGGGTGACCTGAGATGACAGCCATGAGCAGTTAGCACTGGGTCAGATACAGCTCTGTGTTGTGAGCTGTCTTCTTCAATCCTCGCATGCCCTCCATGAGCCCGACCTGACTTATGGTGTCTCTTCTCTGCAGGGGAGTGGGAGCTGGCAGGGGTGTGGGTGGGTGACTGTGGGGCAGGGACTTGGCCATCCACTGACCCGAACTCCGGCCGGGAGCCCAGGCTGACTCCCTGGCAGATGCTGCAAAGAGGAGGCAGGCTGTGGGTTTCCTCTCCAGGCTGCGAAGTCAGACAAGCGCTCATAGCCCCAGGCTGGATGCAGGATCCTTGTGCTAGGAGGACGTGGGTGGACCTGCCTGGCCTGGAGTGCTGGGGGGACCCTCTTGCCCCCATCCTGCCCTCCCCGAAAGGGAAGGAAGACTCTCACCTTCTAGCTCGTTGTAACAGGAACTGCCACCTCCCACCCCCCCAGCCTTGGTTTGCAAAACTCTGAGCCTGGTGGGGAAATGAGGGGCTGGCTGGCTAACCACAGTGAAAACTCATTTGCAAAGGCAAAGCAGGGGCCGCAGGCCCCTTCTCTGCCCCGGCAGAAGGGACCCAGGTCTGCAGGCAGCTGTCTTGCTGGGGCGAGTCATGCCCCACCATGGGGCCTGGGAGCCTTGAGACAGTTAACGGACTTTGGGCCTTCTCATCTTTCAGCCTCAGTCTTCCTCTCCGTTCAACGGGAGTAATCATGATAATGTGGTGGTCCAGTGGATGCTCAGAGGAGGAGATGCACGCAGCGTCTGACACCCTGTTCCTCCTGAGGGACTCTAAGCATCATTCCTAGGGTGGGCAGTGGGAACCCCTCTCCTGGCCTGCGTTCCATGTGGTAGCTGCTTTTTAGGAATAATCCTCAGGTGGAACAGCCAGGGGATAAAGGAATATTTCCTGACGCACGCTTTCCTTTTCCTGTTTGAGCAGACCTGGCCAGTTTAGTCAAACTTCCACGGGGCAGTCTGACATCGATTCGACTGAGGGCCTTGTGGGGGCCAGACCCCTTACCTGCAAAGCTGAACAAGGAGGCTGAGCTGGGCCTCCCACCTTGGGACCGGCAGGGGAGCCCATGGCTGCCCAGTGAGCACCCCCACGCCCCCGCGCCTGGAGGTCTGGCATCCCTGCCAGTAACTCTCTGGAGGCTCCCAGGGGGCCCAGGTCTTCTGGGGCCAGGGCCTGGGTCAAGGCCGTAGCAGTAAAGCAGAGCAGCGAGTCGTTACCAAAAGTGTGGTGAGAACCAGGAAAGGGGAAGTTGAGAAGAGGAAGGGAAGGCCTGCCTGAGGAGGGGGGCATCTACTCGGGCCCAGCCAGATGAACGCCGTTTCCTCCTCCCCGGCTGCGTTCACTGCCCGCCCGCCCCCCTCCCCCCAGCACTGGGCCCCCAGCTCGGCTCCGGGAAGAGCGGGCCTTCCCTTGCAGGCTGCCCACGTCCCTCGGGGCCCTTCCCTTTGACCGTGGCTCCATCGGTCAGGTCCCTAGGCACCTGAGCCCTTTTTCCTGCCAACATAGCCCAGGCCCGGCTGGAGACTGGGAGAGTGTTCTGCTGGCGACCCCTGGCCTGTCCTGATCAACAGTGGGGTGAAAGGGGTCCTCGCCCATATCCTCTGGGGACTGAGCTTGGCCTCGGGAGCCCTGAATGCTTCTGGCATCTCTCTCCAAGCCCACCAAGACTTGCCTTCAAAGAGCCCCCTTGAGTCTATATCTGTCCTGTTCACCCCAAAGGTTTTCCTAGAGACCATCATGGGAGCAGCCCGCCCCCTGACACAGAAGTGGGGAGAGGAGAGAGGCAGGCTTCCCTGGGTGGCAGGCTCCCCTGGGCGGTGGGCTGTCTGTGTAACACCCCCATGTCACCACCCTGCTGCCTTTGGTGTCATGGTCCAGGTGGCCGTGAGGGGCTGACCTCATCTTCCTGAGTTGAATCTGGAAGATGGGGGTTTGTTCCTGAGGTTGGTGGAGGAGTAACGAGCCTGTGAGCTCAGCTCTGGCACCTAAGAAATATTTCATAAGAAGAGTCCGGTCTGTTCTCTGTCCAGCTCAGGTGTTTTGACCTTGGGCTTGACCTTGACAGGGCTCCCCCCTTTTCTGCTGGTGGAATTGGGGAGCCTGCCTGGGTGGTGCTGGAGCTGGACTGGCAGGACTTGGACCCGGGTCACCCGACCTGCCAGAGTCTGCTGCCTCCTCTGCAAGATGGGGCTGCTAATAACAGTGGCCACTCACCCCTTAGAGCTGCAGGAGGCATCTCTGAGCTGACCGAGTCTTATTCTTGGCTGGTGTTTGGTGGACGGTGACCTGTCAGAGTTGCTGCTGCCTGTGTGTAGGGGTTTCGGAGCCAGGATCCGAGCAACGGTGTTCCTGAGATGAAGGACCCTGAGGGACGCAAGTGGGCCGGGGGGGATCTGAGCAGGCGGGAGGTCTTCCCAGGAGAGGAGCTGGCCTTCCCTGAGGGGTGGTTAAGGGCCTGCTGGGAGCCAGACTGCCAGAGTTCAAGTCCTGGCTGCACCAGGCTGGTGGTGACCTCCTTGGCTGCTGTCTAGTCCCTCAGGCATGTCCGACTCTTTGCGACCCCATGGACTGTAGCCCACCAGGCTCCTCTGTCCATGGGGTTCTCCAGGCAAGAATGCTAGGGTGGGTTGCCATGCCCTCCTCCGGGGGATCTTCCCAACCCAGGGGTCGAACCTGCGTCTCCTGCTTGGCACGTGGGTTCTTTACCACTGGGCCACCTGGGAATCCTGGTGGTAGCCTTAGGAAGTCATGAATCTCTGTCTTAGTTTCCCCATCTTTGGAACACAGATGCCGTCTCTGCTCACACGCGTGTCAGAATCTCTGGTGTGGTGCCTGGCCGTACTTGGTGTTTCTATGAATGTGGCTTCCCTATCCTTTTGTGCGTGTTGGATCTCTACTGAAGCCAAGAGGTCCCTGGTAGAAAGATGAGGGCCAGCATTTTCCACTGGAGGAGTCAACATCAATCCACCTCGAGAATTTTCTCTACACAAAGTGGTCAAAGTTGAGACAGTTGTGTATTCTCAGAACCTTTCTTTTCCTGTTTGAAAAAAAAAAAAATGATAAGAAAAGAACTGTCCGACACAAAGAATGAGCGTGTGTTTATGTGTGATGCTGCTTGCCTGATCCTATGGACAGAGGGGCCTGAAGGGCTACAGTCCACGGGGCTGCAGCGGGCTGGACATGTCGGAGCCACTGAGCGTGCACGCATGCTGGTGGGACTGAGGTCAGGGAGGGGTGATGGGACGAGAGCCTGTTGTCACAGGGAGGTCACGCTGTCCTTCCACAGGTGCTGAGTGCTCCCGCTCCTCCCGGACGTTCCGGGTGTTCATTGAAATTGTGTTCTTGGCAGCCGTCTTTGGCCTTTGCAGAATGAGCGGACCCCCGGGCTGGGCCCCCTCACGGGCCCGCTGCAGGCCACTTCCTCTGGGTTTGAGTGACTGGTTATCAGGCAGCCCCATGTGCGTCTATTTGTGGCCTGGCTAGAAATAGCATGGATCCTGGTGGAGGGAGGAGCAGGCCACGGGGAGGGGTAAGGGACGCTGTCCCCAGTGCCCGCCCCCCAGCCGCCGGAGACTGACTCAGGCCCCGGGACGTGAGCTGGTGCTGGAAACACTGTTCCCACCCAAGTTCTTTTCTGGTCTTTCTGAGCACGTCAAGGAGAACATCTGTGTGGTACTAGCACGGTTGGTTTCTTTCTTTCTTAATACTCTGTATTTTTAACTGAAAGGTTTTTTGAGGTCTTCAAAGAATCATCTGTATGTGGACCGTACTCAATTTCCCCCATTACTAATAACATCTTGCAGAGTTGTAATGTGACATCACAGCCAGGACGCTAGCCCTGATCAGTCTACGGCCGGTCTTACTCAGATGTCCCCAGTTTCCCTTTTATTTTTAATATTTGTTTGTTTGGCTGCACTTGGTCTGAGTTGTGGCCTGTGGGATCTAGTTCTCAGACCAGGGATCAGACCTGGGCCCCCTGCATCGGGAGCACCGAGTCTTAGCCCCGGGACTACCAGAGAAGTCCCTCAGTTCTCCTTATACTCTGTATGTGTTCATGTGTTTGATTCTGTACAGTTTTATCCCATGGACAGATTTCTGCATCCTCCACCACAGTCAAGAGATCGAAGTTCATTACCACCTCCATCTCTCTTCACAACCGCACCCACCTGCATTTCTAAAATTTCAACACATCTCATTTTGAAAGGCACAAGTTTTCTTCAGTAAGGTATAACCTAGCTATGGGAAAAAATGCAAGTGACGTGAACATGAGCTCAAATTTACATGTGTCCAGCTCTGTGGCCGCTGTCCTCACGAGGGAACACTGCTTTGCTCTGTGTCTTGTGAGTCTGACTACAATGAACTTGGCCTCACGCCCTCTAATAACTGCTCTGTCGTCTTATAACTCAGAAGCACCCAAGGGCTTGCTTTAGTGTCAACTGTTCGCAGGCAGAATTTTAATAATATTGTCCTATTTCTACTGACTGCGTTACTTTACAGTTCCTATAATATACAAAGGCTTTCCAGGTGGTTCAGTGGTAAAAAATCTGCCTGCCAGTACAGGAGATTTGGATTTAATCCCTGGGTTGGGAAGGAAGATCCAGTGGAGGAGGAATTGGCAGTCCACTCCAGTATTCTTGATTGGGAAATCCCATGGACAGAGGAGCCTGGAGGTCCATGGGGTCGCAAAAGAGTTCGACACGATTTAGCAACTAAACAACACCACCATGATATACAATGGATGGGACTGGTTTTCTTTTTACCTAAGACATAAACTCATTCTTAGAATACTCAGATGAAAAGGCAAGTTGATTTAAAGATAAGTATTAAGCAGTACCAGCACCATACCATACGGCAGACTTTACCGAGCTGATAATCAGATGACATTTGAGAAACAGTGTCAGGAACACATGAGGTTCCAAAAAACTCCAGACCCCAAGTTGGTCAGTCCAATGAAGGGAAAGACTTGTAGATAGTCTTGGTACAGTCAAGGCCTTCTGTGCAATTTTGATGCACAGTCCTGGGTTTAAGATTCATTTTGATGTGGACCATTTTTAAAGTCTTCATTGAGTTTGTTACAGTGTTGCTTTTGTTGTTTGATGTGGCTTTTTTGGCCATGTGGGATTTTGGCTCCCTGGCCAGGGATTGAATCCCCACTCCCTGCATTGAAAGGCAAACATTTTAACCACTGGGCCACCAGAGAAGCCCCAGTACTGGGTTTAAAGCAAAGCAAATTGAAATTTTATTAGGCCACGCATAAGGGAGTGAGTCCTTTCTTTTAATGCTTTAATGATTTCTGTTGTATCTGCGTACCACCTGTTTTGTATACCCAATATGTATTTTAAAATCAACTTTTTAAAACTTAAATTTGTATAGAAGGAACTTTGAGCTCACAGTTTAGAGGCTGCTGGATATGTTTCAATATGAATTGGAAAAATACACTTCACAACTAAGACATAAAAAGAATGTAGATCCTGTTAAAGTCATCCCCCACGTCAGACATGTAGGATCATTCTTGTTTGTTTTCAGCAGGAGGGAGGAAACATCAAATTTAAGTGACACTAAAACAATGAATACTTAAAGAACTGTATTTGATGCTTAGCGTTTGATGTTTTGGCTGGCCAGTTCATCAGGCTTCTCTTTCTGTCATCTTCTCCTGAGTTCGAACTTGATTAAGAACTGAGACCCGGGTCACTCATAACGGGCTATGAGAAGATTTGCTCTGTGTTTGAGCTGCCCTGAGAGTCTGGTTTAGCACTGCTCTCTGACCCCTGGCCTGCTCACCCTGGGCACTCTTGGATGCCTACTCTGAGCCACAGGAAGTGGGGCTAGGCGTGTGGTTCCTAGGGGGTAGGTTGGACCAGAGCTGGATAAGCACCCTGAGCTGGATAAGCTGGGTTCCTTCTCCCAGACACTCCTGTTGGAGAGCGTTCCCTCCTCTCTGGGGGAGAGGGAGTCCCTGAGGGTAAGAGAAGTGATTCTCCAGGATCACTTCAAACTCTTAAACACCTCTGAAGGGGCCCTTCAAACATTCCTGCATGGATGCAGAGCCTTCCAGGAACAGATCAATGTTTGAGTGTTGTTTTTCTGGAAAAGTCTGCATGGAAGCAGGAGGTGGATGTCCTCAGCTGGGTGTCAGCACAGTCTCATCCATTGCGTGTTGCTTTCTTCAGCAAGGAAGATGAGAGTAGCCCCCCTCACTCCCTATCTCTAGCCTTTAAAATAATTTTTGAATATTTATTTAGCTGTGGTGGGTGTTAGTTGCAGCATTCTGACTCTAGTTCCCCGGCCAGGGATTGAACCTGGGCCCCCGATGTTGGGAGCGTGGAGTCTTAGCCACTGGACCGTACCAGGGAAGATCCTAAAATAATTTTGAATGTCAAAAACTCATCTTTTTGACATTTTACCAAGTTCTTTCAGGCATATCTACCTATGAGATGGATGTTATTTCCTCATCGCACCTATGAGAAGGTAAAGGCCAAGTCAGAATAAAGGAACTCGTCCCCAGATGCATAGCTGGGGACCACAGAGGTGAACTTGAAGCCGTGTCTCCTTGATTTTTGTGGAGTTGGACTCTTCCTGTGCCCCCAAGGGCACCTCCTGTAACTCTGTGTTCCGTGGTGTATCTCAGTTATTTTCAAAGTAACCCCATACCCCTTGGCTTTTTAAAGCAGGGTCCTTCACTGAGACAGAGTGAAACCGCCAGCGGTGGCGAAGGTATTGAGAGATGCTGTGAAAGAACGTTCATCCCAGCAGCTCGGCCAGCGCCAACTCAGACCTCCCGGGGGCTACCTCAGTTTTCACTGACAACCATCTCATCTCGTTTGCAGAGCAGCTCAGGGAAGGCACTGCTGTTACCACTGTGCGTGCAGCTGAAGGGAGAGGGGAGGTGACTCGCCCAGGCTCCCAGGTGTCACTGGGGAGCAGGGCTGGGCTTGGAACCGGGGTCTCTGCAGTCCAGACTCCTCCCAGGGCTTCCCCCCTGCCCCAGGGTAACTCCAGCCTTCAGAACTCAGCCGGGATGCACACCGCCTTGAGTAGCCTTTCTTCCCCTGGCTGGGCCGAAGCCCCCGTGTAGACTTAATCTTGCTCCTTGCCGTGTTTAGCTTGGTGGGAGGTTTACGTGCTTGTGTGCCAGTTTGCTCAGGGTCTGTCCCTCCTTCCAGTCTCAGAGCTTCTGAGGATGGGGAACGTGCCTATGGGCTTCTTCCCTGGCACTCAGCGGGCTGCTCGCTCCCCACCCGGTTGGTTGAATGACTGAAAGATGGAAAGGGGGATGGTGGGCATGTGCAAGGAGGTGCCAGAGTCTGGTCTGTCTCCTTTCCCCTCGGTTACACCTGGAGCTTCCTTGAAGGTGTTTTGTTAAGCTCGTTGGCTGGTGGTGCCACCTGAGATCGGGTGAGGAGGTAGGGAGAAGGCCAGGCGAGGGCAGGAGGAGGTTCCCAGTGTGGGGGGCAGCCTGAGAGCGGCCCAGAGTCAAGAGTGAGAGGAGGAAGGAAACAGGAGTCGAAAAACAGGGTCATGGGGACAACAGACATGGGGCCGAAAAACCCCAAGTGCACGCCTGCAGATGATGGGTGGGTAGTGGTGGCTAGAGTTGGGGAAGACCCGGGGTGATGCCGGGAAGGGGGCTGTGCAGAGACCTCACCTCCGTGGCTGTGTCATCTCGCTCCTTCAAGCAGGAAGCGCGGCTGCAGATCCTGACCGCATGAGCACCCCCGGCCCGAGACCTGGCCCCCAGAGCCCAGTTGGTGGTCGAGTCTGTGCTCTCCGTGAGCCCTTGGCCGAGACTCCCGCCCACTCAGGTCAAGGTCCCCCAGCCACTGTTTGCCCAGCACCCTTCCCGTGAGTCACCCCTACTGTCAGCAAATTGGTGGGAAGGAACCTCTCTTTTTTAACCTCTTCTCACACTTTGACACACACATGCACACAGGTACAAACAAAAGCACCTCTCCTTAGCCGAGCCTAGCGCATCCTTGAAGACGCAACAGAGAGCGTCTTTCTTGGGATAGTGTGTTAGGTCCTATTACATGAATGCAAGTGGTGGTGCATCACCAACAGCTTGAAAGAAACCCAACCCATTTCCGCAGTACTGCTTAACACCCCTAAGCACCTAAAAACCAGCCCATCGAATACTTCTGCAAGAATATAGAGCACTGACGGCAACAAATACCTAACGCTTTGATGCTTTGATGAACTTATTACTCGTGTCTATGATGCTGTACAGTGTTGGTTCTGAATTTTGATTTTTTGTTTCTGTCCTGTAACTACTTTGTAACTTAACAGAAACAACAATCAAATCGCCTGTTAAAAATACTAAAGAGAGTATCTAAATTGGACTCTGGTTGGTAGTCGGCTTGCCAGAAGCAAACACGGAGATGGACTAGGGTGGCAGGACACTGGGCTTGCTGCATGACGATTTTTACCAGCAGTGGCGCTGGACGCGTTCCTCTCCAAGGCAGAGTGATACGCAGTGATACTTTCGCAGGTGCCTGCTTGTGAACTTCCTGTAGCAGGTCTGTGTGGTCCAGGTGGTGCGTTTCAGGTGAAAAATTGTAAGTTCTTGTTGTTCAGTCTCTAAGTCACTTTCCACCCTTTTCGACCCCATGGACTGCAGGACGCCAGGCTTTCCTGTCCTTCACCATCTCCTGGAGTTTGCTCACAGTCCTGTCCATTGAGTCGGTAATGCCAGGCTTTCCTGTCCTTCACCATCTCCTGGAGTTTGCTCGCAGTCCTGTCCATTGAGTCGGTAATGCCATCCATCCATCTCGATGTCTGCCGCCCCCTTCTTCTCTTGCCCTCAGTCTTTCCCAGCATCTGGATCTTAGACTAGATGCTCACATGTGAGCATTTGAATAGTAATAGGCACCTGTATACAGTATGGGCACACACATGTGTGTACATACATATGGATCCACACACAAGTCTCCCACTCCTGGGAGACCCTCGGGAACATGTGGGTTTGCATCCCCAGCGCTGGGGGTTTATCCCCAGTGGCAGGTCGGTCAGAATGGCGCCTTGGGGTTAACCTGGCCGAGTGCAGCCAGAGTTACCCACCTTGCTGTCTCGCACCCCTGAGTCAGTGGGACCACCCTTCAGTAAGGAAGGTGCCCCACTGCCCTGTGATGTAAGATCAGGTGCTGGGCATGTCAACAGAAATGGGCAGAGGGCTCTTGCAACCTCTGCAGTCAGTTCAGTTCAGTCGCTCAGTCGTGTCTGACCCTTTGCAACCCCATGGACCTCAGCACACCAGGCCTCCCTGTCCATCACCAGCTCATGGAGTCTACTCAAACTCATGTCCATTGAGTCAGTGATGCCATCCAACCATCTCATCCTCTGTCATCCCCTTCTCCTTCTGCCTTTAATCTTTTCCAGCATCAGGGTCTTTTCCAATGAGTCAGCTCTTTGCATCAGGTGGCCTGATTGGAGTCTCAGCTTCAACATCAGTCCTTCCAATGAATACGCAGGACTGATCTTCTTTAGGATGGACTGGTTGGGTCTCCTTACAGTCCAAGGGACTCTCAAGAGTCTTCTCCAACACCACAGTTCAAAAGCATCAATTCTTCGGTGCTCAGCTTTCTTTATAGTCCAACTCTCACATCCATACGTGACTACTGGAAAAACCATAACCTTGACAAGATGGACCTTTGTTGGCAAAGTAATTTCTCTGTTTTTTAATATGCTGTCTAGGTTGGTCACAACTTTTCGTCTTTTAATTTCATGGCTGCAGTCACCATCTGCAGTGATTTTGGAGCCCCCAAAATAAAGTCAGCCACTGTTTCCATTGTTTCCCCATTTTTTGCCATGAAGTGATGGGACCAGATGCCATAATTTTAGTTTTCTGAATGTTGAGTTTTAAGCCTTTTTCACTTTTTTCTTTCACTTTCACCAAGAGGCTCTTTAGTTCTTCTTTGCTTTCTGCCATAAGGGTGGTGTCATCTGCATATCTGAGGTTATTGACCTTTCTCCTGAAAGTCTTGATTCCAGCTTGTGCTTCATCCAGCCCAGCATTTCTCATGATGTACTCTGCATATAAGTTAAATAAGCAGGGTGACAATAAACAGCCTTGACATACTCCTTTCCCTATTTGGAACCAGTCTGTTGTTCCATGTCCAGTTCTAACTATTGCTTCCTGACCTGCATACAGGTTTCTCAGGAGGCAGGTCAGGTGGTCTGATATTTCCATCTCTTCAAGAATCAGCCTCTGCAGATTACCAAATAGAAAGCTGCTCCCACTGGCCAGGGATTTCCTTCCTGGGGCTCCTGGTATTCAAGGGGTGGCCAGACAGTGGGTACCCCTGTGTCTCTGGAGGTGGCCCCTGCTAGCCCAGAATGCCTGGAAGTGGTGGTGACTGTTTTGAAGGACTTGGTGGTGGTTTGCAGAGGCCCAGCCACAAGCCCATGCAAACAGGTGACTGTCCACCTACGTATGAGCCACTGCTGCCCTGGGTTGGCAGCTGGTCAGCCTCGTGGCATGAAGGGCGCACGTCACCATTACACTTGCGGCCCTGAGGGTGTACACGATAGGGGACCAGTTTCCGCTCCTACCAGAAATCCAAGATAACTAAAAACAAGTGTTCAAACTGAAACCTGCATGCAAATGTTCAGAACTGTAGTATTTACAATAACCCAAAGGTGGAAACAACCCAGATGTCCAGCAGTGGGTAAATGGCTAGGTCAGATTCGTATGATGGAACGTTACTCATTCATCAAAGCGACACGTGCTGCGACATGGTGGGGACCACGGAGATGTCCTGCCAAGTGAATGGAAAAGCCAGACCCGGAAAGAAGACCGTGTATCCTATGATTTCGTTTATATGAAACGTCCAGAACGGGCGACTGTTTGTAGACTGAAAGTGGATGAGTGGTCTCCAGGGGCTGGTGGGAGTGAGCGGGAATGTGGAGAGTGAAGGGTCTGGGCTTCTTTTCATGGAGATGAAAACATCCTAACGCTGACTCCGGTGGCTGCACGAATCTGTGAATATACTGGAAGCCGTTGAATTGTTTGCTCTAAGTGGGTGACTTGGTGAACTATAAGTATGGCTTGTGAACTATATTCTTTTAAAAAATTCGTTTATTTTTGTTTGTGCTGGGTCTTTGTTGCCGTGTGCGGGCTTTCTCTAGTCGGGCTCCTCTTCCTTGTGGCGCGTGGGCTTCTCTGGCTGCGCACAGGCTCTAGGTATGTGCCTTCAGTGGCTGCAGCCACAGGCTCCGCAGCTGTGGCCCTCGGTTCTAGGTGCCCTGCCCCATGGGGAACCTTCCCAGACCAGGGATCGAACTCCTGTGCCCTGCGTTGGCAGGATTCTTAACCACTCTACCACCAGGGAAGTCCTGAACTATATCTTAATAAAGCTATTATTTTAAGAGGTTGAGTGAGCGAGTGCACTAATTTCTGTAGTTCCAGGATACCTTCAGGGCTGCAGAACGTACAGACGTAGTGACATCTCGTCCTGTCTCCACACAGCAGCCCCACTCGAGGAGCCCAGAGACTCTGTCCTTGTCAGTAACTGGGGCCTGTCCACATCCCCCACTGTTCTGCCTGAGCTAAAGGCACTGCAGCTTTGATGCAGTCTGATCCCCAACGAGTCCTGCCAGGGTAGCACAGAAACTATGGGGCTTCCCAGGTGGCTCAGTGGTAAAGAATCTGCTTGCCAGCACAGGGGACTTAGAAGAGTCAAGGTCAATCCCTGGGTCAGGAAGATCCCCTGGAGAAGGAAATGGCAGCTCGCTCCAGTGTTCTTGTCTGGAGAGTTCCATGGACAGAGGAGCCTGGCGGGCTGCAGTCTGTGGGTTTGCCAGGAATCAGACAAGATTTAGCGGCTCAGCACACACACACAGAAACTACCCGATTGATAACCTGATACAGCAGAGGATGCTGTGGGCTACCCTTACGCTCGAGCGGTCACTGCTGCACGGTGAGGGCACTTTGCTGTGAATGCTGCAGCCCGCTGCTCAAGGCCTGGTGGGGTTAAGGCCTCCAGAAGCAGTTCTCGACCAATAGCAGGTGGAAGTCGGGGGATAAATACCCCAGCTCCCTCCTTCCTCCATGAGGCAGCCGCTAAGGGGGCTCCTAATCCCTATGGGGTCAGCTCCCAGTGCTCCTGGGGTACCAGCTTGTTAACATAGCAACTGTCTTGCTTCCCCGTGCTTCTGCTGGTGTTTCCTGGCATCCGCTCCCCGGTGAACTGCAGGTGCTCAAATCGTGGTCTCAGAGTCTGCTTCTGGGGGAAGCCAAGCCAAGCCACCTGGGAGACCTCATTTATCATGCGGCAGTCTGAATCTCTGCTCTAAGCCAGGCTCTGACGCAGGCGGCTGTGAGGCTCCAGTTGTGCACAGGATGGACACGACCCTTGTCCAGCTGGGGCTTGGCAGGGAGAGCAGATGGGCAGTAAACAGATGAACCTGTGACTGCAGATGGTGCTGGTGAGGAGCTTTCCAGGGAACCAACCGATGACGTGGGCAAAGCGCTGGCAGTGAGCCTGGCGTTGCAGTGTGTGCTCTGTGAGAGCTGTACGTGACTGTTACGGCCTGGATTTGTATTCTCGTGGTTGAAGTCAGTGTGTCTGTAAGACCGTTGGGGGTCAGGATTGTGTACATCCAGGGGGTTGTCTGGCTGACAAGGTGTGATGAATCAATACTCCAGTCGTTCCTGGAGAGAAAGACTCGATATGTCAGTTCTCTGCAACCGGGTGTAGTCAACACAGTCTCCATCAATATCCTAGCAGGTTCTTCTGTAGATATTGACAGTCTGATCCTAAAGTTCATATAGAGAGGCAGGACACCCAGGACAGCCGAGGCAGTGTTGCAGGACAGTCAGAGGGGGTTGCAGCCTCACTCTGAGACTTACAGTAAAGTCATAGTTATCAGGGCAATCAGGGAAACAATAGATCCATGGAACAGAAGAGAGCGTCCAGAAATAGACCCACACAATAGTCAGCTGACCTTTGATAATGGAAGGGAGGCTCCAGTGGAGAAAGCATGGTCTTACCAGAAGTGTGATGAATAGGCCAGGACTTACCTCGGCAAAGAAAGAGGGCAGCGTTCAGGATGACGTCATGGAGGTGTCCAGTCCTGCCGATGAGGGTGGACACCTGCAGCCTTCTCCTGGGAGAGGGCTGGCCTCCAAAGGCTGCTCGCTTGCACTGAAGTGAGGGGCGGTGGTGTAGGGGTCATCGGGGCTGTCTGTGTCATCAGAGTAGCTGTTGTATTTCATTCTCTTCCTAGTTCCTGTTTTCTCTATCTTTTAAAAAAGAGTTTGACTGGGTCTCAGTTGCGGCCCGTGGGCTCTGTGTTGCAGCCCCGTGAACCCAGTAGTTGGGGCGCACGAACCCCAGAGGGCATGGGCCTAGTGGCCCCGCGGCATGTGGGATCTTAGTTCCCCGAACAGGGATCGAACCAGTGCCCTCTGCAGTGGAAGGCAGATTCTTAACCACTGGACCACCAGGGAAGTCCCTGTCCTCTTCCCCTTTTAACAGTCATATGTTTATTATAATTTTGCTGTAAGGAAAAAAAGCTCACAGTAGGCCGGTTCAGAAGTCCCCTCTTGGCAATATTTTATGGGGACGGAGAATGGTTAGACAATCATTGTTAGACTGACCGGGGTGGGGCAGGAGTGTTTACTCAAAGTCGCTGGACTCTTGGTTGCTGGGTTGGGGAGTAACTTCTTTCTGAGAAGAGACCTTAATACCTTAGATGTTCCCAGATAACTGCTAAGGCAGGTGGATCAGCGCTGCTGATCTGACCTCTCTAGGTGGTGAGTCTGAGCGCACACAAAGGCTCTTTGTGTTTTGTTGTCGGCTTTTGGGGAATGAGGATAAGAAGAAAAGATAAGATTCCTGGGTTTCAGGGTTGAATGAAGAGTGGGATTATACCTCCCTACCCGCCAAGGTTTAGAGACCCCCCCTCCCCCCGCAGTAATAGGACCATTCATAATTGCTAAGTGTCTCAAAAACACTTTTTTGGCTTGAAACAATCGTAGATTCAAATAATACAAAGTTTCTATATGCTCTTTATCTAATTTCCCCCCATGATAACATTTTTCATAACCATAGTTCTCAAACCCAGGAAATTGACGCTGGTAAAATGTTCTTAAACTACAGACCATGATTAGATTTTTTTGTAATTTATTTTTTATTGAAGTATAATTGAGTTACGCTGTTATGTCAGTACTGCTCTACAGCAAAGTGACTCGTTTATACATATATGTATACATTCTTTTTCATTGTGACTTTTCACAGGATACTGAATATAGTTCCCTGCGCTCTACAGTAGGACCGTATTTTTATTCATTCTGGATATACCAGTTTGCATCTGTTAACCCCAACCCCCGGGGGCGCCCCCCCCCCCCCCCCCCCCCCGCTCCTTTGGCAACCCAGTCTGTTCCCTTACGTCCTGATTCTGTTTCTGTTTCATAGGTAGGTTCGTTTGTGTCCTATTTTAGATCTCACGTATATGTGAGGTGTGTGTGCTCCGTCGCGCAGTCGTGTCTGACTCTTTGCAGCCCTCCTGGACTGTAGTCCGCCTGGCTCCTCTGTCCATGGAATTTCCCAGGCAAGAATCCTGGAGTGGGATGCCATTTCCTCCTCCAGGGGATCTTCCGAGCCCAGGGATCAAACTATGCAGTGTCTCCTGCATAGTTGGTGGGTTCTTTACCACTGAGTTACCGAGAAAGCCCATGTAAGTGATACCATGTAGTATTTATCTTTCTCTTTCTGATTTACTGCACTTACTATGGTAATCTCTACTTGCATCCATGTTGCTGCAAATGGTATAATTTCGTTCTATTTTATGGCTGAGTTCAGGCCATAATGAGCTTTCATTATTTTTTTATGTGGACTCAATTTTGGTTTGTTTTTGTTTCGGTGAATAGTTTTAAGGAATTTTATCACATGTATAGACTTGTGTGGCAACCACACACACAGTGCAGAACAAATGCTGTTTATTTAAAGTTTTTTCCCTTTTCTTCATGACTTTTGTTCCCCAAACTGTTTTCAGTCTGGCTAGATCCATGGTAAAGCAGTGGAAAGCCTTTTAGTTCATTCCACCCCCTTCCTCCCCTAATTTAAGTATGTCCCCTCTTCTGCACCCTGTGTGCGGTGGTGCCTACATGAGTCTATACATGTGATAGAATTCCTTAAAACTATACACTGAAACAAAAGAAACCAAAATTGAGTCCATATAAAAAAATGATGAAAATTTATGATGACCTGACAACTCAGCCGTTTAAAAGGAATGAAATTATACCATTTCAGGGGCGCGCTAGTGGTAGAGACTCCGCCTACCATTGCAGGAGATGCAAGAGATTCAGGTCCGATTCCTGGGTCTGGATGACCCCCTGGAGGAGGACATGGCGACTCACTTTAGTATTCTTGCGTGGAGAATCTCATGGACAGAGGAGCCTGGTGGGCTACAGTCCACGGGGTCGCCAAGAGTTGAACATTTCTGAGCGCACACATACCTCATTCTGCTGTTACGTGTGAACAGCTGTGAACCTTTCCTGCTACTTCAACTCTGACTCTAAGATGCCCTGGTTTACTTGGGTCTGTTTGCTTCCTGGACTCCAGGTCAAAGCTGAGGTCTCCTTCCTACCCTCTCATTTCCAGGAATACCTCTCTTTGCTGTTTCTCTCTTCAGTGCAGTGATGGAGGTGTATGTCTCAGGATTCTTATGGTTGCATGTGACAGAAATTTCCCACTAACCAGAGCAAAAAAGAGAATTGATTAGGTCACCGAGATGGTGTGTTCCAATGCAGAAGAGGCTTCAAGCCCAAATGGACCCAGGAGTTTGATAGTGCGTCAGGGCTGAGTCGTTTTGCTTTCTACGTGCCCAGCAGCGTGGACCCTGCTACCCCCCCGACTCATGTTTCGTCAGCCTGCAGCAGCAGCAGGAGGAATGTGATGAATGGCTTTGGCCGAGTAAGTCCCGGGAGGATGCTGACGGGCCCAGCTTAGGCCGTGTGCTCCTCTCTGATTCCTGACCTAGAGGTGGGGTGCCTTGGTCATTTCTGGGACCCTGGGCCTCTCCTTTGGCCTGTAGTGGTGGGAGGCGGGTGGACCATCTTCATCTCAGGCGTGTGAATGGGTCCATCCCAGGAAAAGGTACTTTTCTGACAGAAGAAAAAGAGGAAGCGATGGATAGACTTGTCTCTTTGTGACACTCCTTAGTTCACTGGACATCCTGAGATAGGAGGAGGGTCCCTCTTGCAACAGATGGCCATCCTGTGAGGGGAGGGGCTCACCTTTGACTCAGGGGCTGTCCTGACCTTTGCCCAGGAGAAAGTCAAGGTCCTGTGGCCTGGGTTCTAGGGAGGATGAATTTCCTCTTTTTCTGTCATCTAGGGCTTCCCCGGTGACTCAGACGGTAAAGAATCCGCCTGCAGTGTGGGAGACCTGGGTTCGATCCCTGGGTCTGGAAGATCCCCTGGAGAAGGGAGTGGCAACCCACTCCAGTATTCTTGCCTGGAGAATCCCATGGGCAGAGGAGCCTGGCGGGCTACACTATAGTCCATAGGGTCGCGAAGAGTTAGACAGGATTGAGCAACTCTCAGCATTGCTGTGTAATAGCTCTCCCAGCCCTGAGTGCCTGAGAGCCACACGCGTTTCACTCTTTGCACATGAAGCTGTGGATGGGCAGGGCCTCGGGGCTGGTCCAGCTTGTCTTCACCCTGGGCAGTGAGGAGCTGGTGGGGTGTCTCTGGGGTGCAGGTACGTGGCTGCAGCCTCAGATGGACTGATGTCCGGCTTCTGACCGGCTGCCGTTACTTTTCCTTCAGTGGACATCATGGAGATAAAGGAGATCCGGCCAGGGAAGAACTCCAAGGATTTCGAGCGCGCGAAAGCGGCCCGCCAGAAGGAAGAGTGCTGTTTCACCATCCTGTACGGCACCCAGTTCGTCCTCAGCACGCTCAGCCTGGCAGGTACGCTTTGCCTCCCTGGGGTGCCTACCCCCGCCCCCGCCCCCTCAGGGTGTGTTCGGGGCATCACTGTTTTGAGTCCTGCCTCTTTCTAGCTGTGTGGCTTTGAGTAAGCGGCTCTGCCTCTCTGAGCTACAGTTTGCTCAGCTGTAAAACAGGACCCAGCTGTCTTCATGCTGACCTCCTGGGGTGCTGAAAGGATTGTGTTAAGGGCCTGTTTGGCTCATGCTGTGCTGAGCAGGTTACATTTTTTGTCCAGCTGATAGTGCACAATTTATTCAGCTTAACTGATCTGAAGGACCGATCCTGAAGTCTCCTATCTCCTACACGTATACATGCACACACACAGTACACACACACAGTCGCAGTCTGGAGGGGTGACGTCTGGTCCTCCACCAGAAAGTCAAAGAGGCCTTTGAGTGGCCGGGAGAAGAACTGAAAAAGCTCAGGCACTTGGCTCAGGGGCAGAAGCTTATGGCTATCTTTAGGCCCAACCCCAGAATTTCTTGACTTAGAACTTGATGTAATAGCCAATGAAACAACAGACAAACAATTAATCTCAAAAATATACAAACAACTCCTGCAGCTCCATTCTAGAAAAATAAACAACCCAATTAAAAAGTGGGCCAAAGAACTTAACAGACATTTCTCCAAAGAAGATATAAAAATGGCTAACAAACACATGAAAAGATGTTCAACATCACTCATTATCAGAGAAATGCAAATCAAAACTACAATGAGGTACCACTTTACACCAGTCAGAATGGCTGCCATCCAAAAGTCTACAAGCAATAAATGCTGGAGAGGATGTGGAGAAAAGGGAACCCTCTTACACTGTTGGTGGGAATGCAAACTAGTACAACCACTATGGAAAACAGTGTGGAGGTTCCTTAAAAAGCTGCAAATAGACCTGCCATATGACCCAGCAATCCCACTGCTGGGCATATACACGGAGGAAACCAGAATTGAAAGAGCCACGTGTACCCCAATGTTCATCGCTGCATTGTTTACAATAGCCAGGACATGGAAGCAACCTAGATGCCCATCAACTGACGAATGGATAAGAAAGCTGTGGTACATATACACAATGGAATATTACTCAGCATTAAAAAAAAATTCATTTGAAGCAATTCTACTCAGATGGACGAAACTGGAGCCCATTATCCAGAGTGAAGTAAGCCAGAAGCAAAAACAACAATACAGTATATTAACGCATATATATGGAATTTAGAAAGACGGTAACGAGAACCCAACATACGAGACAGCAAAAGGAACGCAGATGTATAGAATAGACTCGTGGACTTTGTGGATGAGGGTAAGGGTGGGATGATATGGGAGAAGGGCATTGAAGCATGTTAATTGTCATGTGTCTAATCAATCGCCAGCCCAGGACTGATGCTCGGGGCTGGTGCAGCGAGATTTCCCGGGGGCGGGGGGAGGGAAGAGGGAGGGGGTTCCGGAGGGGAAGCATATGTAAACCCATGGTGATATCATGACAATGTATGGCAAAAACAATTAAAAAAAATAATAAATAAAAATTAAAAAAAAAACAAAACAAAATCTCTCCCAAATAAAATTTTATTTAACAACAGAAAAAAAAAAAAAGAACTTGATGTAAAATCATGATGGACAAGAGAGAAAATAAGTAGTATTAAAAGTAGACCAAAGTAGGGGGAAACTGTGGAAGCTGAGTGGCGTTAGGGACATTTAATTTCAGGTCCGATGACTCTCCTTGGTTTAATTTCTCAGTCGTGCTTTCATCAGGCGTCTTTTGAGCCTGTGCTCTGTTCCGAGTTGTGCTAGAAGTCGGTGGGGCTGTAATGAGACATCAGACACAGACACCACCTTTAAGCAGCTCACGGTCTACTTGGGGAGACAGATGTGTGGACAGGAACTTAGAGTACTCTGAAAAGAGCCGTAGCCCAAATACAGCGTGCTGGAGGAATACACGGTGCCTAATTGCCTGGAAGGCTTTGCAGAGAAGGTGACTTTTTTTAAACTCGGTTTTGAGGCCTCAATAGGAGTTGTGAGGGAAGAGGGAGGATGGTCCAGGGAGAGAGCATTGCATGTGCCAGGCTTGGAGGAGGGAAATAGTAAGCCAGATGTGGAAAGTGATGGGTGAATGTCTGATGGAGGGGGCGTGGCAGGAGGCAGGGGTGGAACAGGAGAGAGGGGCCCGTGACCCTGAACCTTCAGAGCTTTGTCCACTTAGCTCAGCTGCAGGCTGAGGCCTGGTTACTGTTCTTGGTATGGAGGCCGTGAAAGCCCAGCAAGATGTGGAGCCCAGGATGCCAGCTTGACGGCTGGATCCCGGCTTCTTCCCTTTACCTTTCCTAGCCATACCTTTCTCTTCATCCACCTGGGAAGAATGAGAGCAAAGACCTTGGCATGCTCTGTCCAGGCTAGCAAGGACCCTGGTGGTGCGGAAAGATGTTTAATAGCGGGACCACGTGTTTACATTGCCAGCTCCATTTTATGATGAGGAAATGAGGCACAGAGAGGTTAAGTAACCAGCTGGGCATCACACAGCCCTGAAGCACTACAGTGGGACTTGGGGATGATGCCAAGCTCTTATCCACTGCTTGTAGCTGCTTCCCTTACAGGCATCAGCCTCACCTACTTTACAGCCCTCTCTCTAGGCTTGATGGGAAACAAGGGAGACGCTGAGGGCTCTCAGGATCGTGGTACAAGTTGTCCTGAGTTCTACCTCTTGTTCGTTAGTATAGGATTAAAGCTAAAGCTCTACCAGCTGGTCATTTCTGCTGTAGGAAGCTCACTGTGGGCAAAGAGCAGGTCCCAGGAACTAACACAGGTTCCTCCCATCCCTGTGGTCTATGTGAGGCGGGAGTCTCCACGCAGAGATCTTCCCAGGGAGTAATACAGCATTTCTGTCCCTTCTCCTCTCCAGCTGACTCAAAGGAAGACGCAGCTAAGTGGCTGTCTGGCTTGAAGATCTTACACCAGGAAGTGATGAGCGCATCCACCCCCACCATCATCGAGAGGTAAGGGCTTTGCCTGTTTCTCCCCCTATTTGCTCACTCGGGCGTCTGTTCTGCTCCTTCTAGCCAGTTTGGTGAAAGAAAGGAAAAGGAGACATTTCATCTTGGAGGCTCCTGGAGTGCCCTGTATGCGGCAGGTGTCCGATAGTGGCTGTGGACACTCCAGCGTCTCCCAGAAGAGCCTGTCTCAGTGCTGGGCCTTGTTCTGCCCGGGTGGGAAGTGCACTGGGATTGAGACAGAAACTCATCCTGGTGTTGGGTCTGAGGGGAGGGCCCGAGGCGTATTTCTCAGAGGATTTAAGAAGAAATTAAGCTGACTGATCTAAGGACCTCGGGCCCGAGGTCTGGGATATTCCTCCTGGCTTGACAAGGACCTGCTCAGGACTGTCTGTCAGGGTCGTGGGTGGCATGGGTGGGACTCGTGTATGAATTGCTGTCTGTCTAGTGAACCAGAGCCCTTTGATCTCGACTGTTTCTCTTATCAGCTTTTTAGGAGATTAACAGAGAGCACCAGAGGGAACTGTCAGTTTAAAGAATCCAACCTCTGTGAGTCCACGGGGCTGCTTGGCACGGCCGGGCAACATTCTATCCACACGCAGAAGCTGCTTCTTCCCAGGTCGCCAGTGTTAGAAAGTGGGAAGACCTTCCTTTTCATTTCCAGGCTCTGTGTCCCATCCTACAGAACTTACTTGGATTTGTGAGTCCAGCTTTCTGATTTTCTAACTCTCTCTGTCTCATCTCTCTTCCCAGCTGGTTGAGAAAGCAGATTTATTCTGTGGATCAAACCAGAAGAAACAGGTAAGATTCACGTGCATTTTTGTGGTTTTCTCCCGATCATTTTGGATCATCTCATTCTCTCTTGAAATATCCCAAGGCGTTTGGAGTGAGTTCCGTGCTGTGGAAAGGTCCTCGTGATGTCAGATTTGACTTAACAAGGTGATGGATGCAGTGCTCGGGGGTGTGGGTCGTGGTGATAAAAAGCCTCCACCCATGTGGGGTCTCATTGCAGTGGAAAATACCACCCCATCTGCGGGGAGGACTTCTCTGCTGTGTGAGGCACTCAGACCACGTCACTTAGGCCTTCGCATTTGAGCATCTTCTGTGTCCTGGGGAGAAACAGGATCCCCGTGGTGCCTGCCCGTCCTTTGTGGTGGAGATTGACCATCAAGAAGTAAACCCAGTTCGGGGCGATGCTTGTAAGAGCTGAGTGAACACGAGACAGGCGATGTGACAGCCTGTAATTCAGTGTCCCTGACTGGTTAACTTAATAGCACGTCTTGGAGTGATTCCCTCTTGGCACATCCAAGGCTCTGTGCCACACACTTTTGGAACAAATGTGATTTGTCCTTGGATAGATGTGGTGTAATTGCCATACTGATGGGAAACCAGTTCCTTCTCGATGAACATCAGGTTGTTTTTTTATTATAAAGCTGTGAAAACCTTTAGGCCTCCCTTTTAAAAAATATTATTTGTTTCTTTGGCGGGGCTGGCTCTTAGCTGAGGTCTGCAGGATTGTCCATCTTCATTGCGCAGGCAGGATCTTTAGTTGCGGTGTGCAAGCTCTTAGTTGTGGTGTGCAAGCTCTTAGTTGTGGTGTGCAAGCTCTTAGTTGCAGTGCGTGGGATCTAGTTCCCTGACCAGGGATCGAACCTGGGCCCCCTGCATTGGGACTGTGGAGTCTTAGCCACTGGGCCACCAGAGAAGTCCCTGGGTCTCCTTTTTGTAAATGTGTGCGACACAGATATGAACAGGATAAATTTCTAGCAGAGGAATTCCAGAAGCCAGGTATCATTGGGTCCAACACTTTGACAGAGGTGATAGCAGTTTATATTTCTGCTAGTGGTTCAGAAGAGTCCTCTTTTCCTTGTGTCACCAGACTTTGACCTTTGTTAACCTGATGGGTGAAAAGCAACAGTGGATTTTTGGCTTAAATTTGCATTTCTTTATTTATGGGAGAGATTGAACAGCCTCCCATTTTTTTTTTTTTGTGGGGGGGTGGTTATGATCCAGCTCCTGTTAATAGTGTGATGATAAAAACAAGCATTTATGGAGCACCTCGCCTGCCAGGCGCTGTCCTCAGCACTTGACAGTCACTGTATCATTTTAGCCTCACATCAGGCCTCTTTCAGCATTTTTAAATGTCTTTCCTTCCTTCCATTCACCATTAAGAGACGTCAGCTTCATACACGAGGCAACGAGTAACCTCTGCAGTGCTCCCCTCGTGTATTGCACAGCATGTGGGACCTAATTCCCCACCAGTGATTGAACCCACGCCCCCAACATTGAAAGTGCAGAGTTTTAGCCACTGGACCACCAGGGAAGTCCCTACCCAGCTTGTTCCTGAAAGTCTTTGCATCTTTAAGGCATTTTGGTGTCACCCATCACTTGTCAGTTTTCAAGTGGTCTCTTGTACGCATGCCCTGAGGGGTGATTTGCAAAGGGTATAACCAGGGAGCAGTGGAGAGGTAACTGGCAGCGTCTCCCTGTGTCTTTCCATCTGCCTTTCCCTCCCTCCTCCTCCTCCTCCTCCTCCTCCTCCACCTCTCCGGCCAGCATCCTCTGTGGTCCCGCACCCTGGGCTTGGGCCTGGTGTTTCAGAGGCAGATCAAACGAGGTCCCTGCTCCGGGGGCCTTTGTACACACTGGGCTCATTCAGCCTCAGGGTGGAGCCTCCCATGACCATTTCCCTTCTCGGTGGCTGCCTGGTGATTCACAGCTGAGGTTGGCACAGAGCGGACGGAGGGAGCCCCCTAGGGCCCTGTCTCCAAGAGGTGGGGTTTACAGCATCGGTCTGGTTCCAGAGTCTGCTCTCCATCTTGTGTTGTTGAGAAACAGAAGCCCGGCTCTCTCTGCCCAGAACGATCCTTGCAAGTCCTTCATTGAGAAGCCCTTTTCAGCACCTTCGGCAGGGAGCGAGTCTGTCTCTGTTCCCCATCCTGGCCCCGCCCCCCACCCCGACATCCCTCCTGGTGGGCTGAGCCCTGCTGCTCTGTCAACACAGTGGAAAATCCCACCTTTCACGTGGCTCTGTGAGGCCCTGAGGGAGCTTTTCTAAAGGTGCTTTGACCAAGGTGCCCATGAAAGGGCTCTTGACTCCTGCCAGTTTCCCCTCCTTTCCTGTCGCCCGTGTTAATCGCGTTTCCTGGAGGAAAACAAAGGCGCAACAGCGAAGTAAAGCATCCTCTGGGTGGGGAGGGCTGCAGTGCCTGCTCCCAGGTTTTCCTTGGCCTGAGCGTGTTTCCCTTTTCAACGTTTCGAGGGGCCAGACGGCAGCAGCTGGCGTTTGTCGAGAAGCGGCTTTGCGACAGCCGCTGTTCTGAGTGCTCTCTGGACTTAGTAAGCTGGGGAGAGGTTATGGAATGAGTGCTGGCAGACTGAGCAGCTAGGCATCCCCTGGGCCGTTTTATGAGGATGCTGAGGCCATGAGAGGTTGTCCTTTGCAGAGCAACCCAGCCAGCCAGTCGTGGCTTCTTGATCACTACGCTGGTAAAAGGCAGAAATCTCTTCCTGCCGTGACTTCCTGTGACTGAAAATGACTCATTCATTGAGATGAACTATACGTAGCATAAAACTTACCATTTTCAGGGTACATTTCTGTGCACTCATGTTGCCCTGCTGCCATCAACATCTGTCTCCAGAGCCCCTCTCATCTTGCAAAACTGAAACTCTCTACCCATCAAACCATAACCCCATTTCCCCCACTGCAGCCGCTGGTAGCCTCTATTCTTTCTTCTTTCTCTATGAATTTGCCTCCTACGGGGACTGCCTATGAGTGGAAGGATGCTGTGTTTGGCTGGCTTATTTCCCTTAGTGTGACGTCTTTGTGGATCAGGCATGTTGCTGTAGCAGGTGTCAGAACTTCTTCCCTTTTTAAGGCTGAATGATATTCCACGATATGCACATAATATCTTCATTGCCGTGTACAAAGTGTTTTTTTTTTTTTTTTTTTTAGTGGCAGCATGTGATCTCTTAGTTACAGATTGTGGGATCTAGTTCCCCAACCAGGGATCCGACCCAGGCCCCCTGCATTGCGAGTGTGGAGTTTTAGCCCTGGACCACTGGGAAAGTCCCGACCTTGACAGTATGGAGGAGTAGGTCTTGGGCATTCTGTAGCATGCCCCTCCATTTGTGTCCATCTAGCATTTCGTCATGGTCAGACTGGAGTTAAGGGTAACCTGAGGTTGTGTTTGAGAAGAACACAAGGAGGCGAACATCATGGAGGTGAAGGTCTTTTTCTTCACCTCAGTCAAGGGGTGTCTGCTCTCACGTGGTCTGTCGAGGGTGATGGGAGTCTTGACCATCCGGCCGAAGTGGTGTCTTCCAGATCTCTCCTTTGTAATGACCCCTCCGCTCACCACCCCCACCCCCCGCCCACTCATCCCCACTCTATTTTCTGGGAATCAGTCACTAAGTCCAGCCCATGTGAAAGGAGGGCAAACTGTTTTTCACCTCCCCTTAAATCGTAAACATGTTTACATTTCCTTGTAACTCTTTTGGGAACTGTATCAATGCCTACATTATAATTCAACCAATTAGATTTGATATCTAGCTCGAAAAGTTGCCTTTTGTTTGTCATTTGGTATGTGTCTCGTGTTTCAAAGTGGGCGTAGGAAGTGGTAGGCAGCGCCCCTCACGAGAAGCACTTCTGGGATCACTGTAGGATTAGTGCCAGGCTCCGTGGTCCCGTCTGCTTTCTTAGAATTTCATCCTCATTGTTGCTGTGCACATTGAAGGGGCTCCTTGAGGTCAGGGGTCTGGCTGGTTGGTCAGATGAAACGAAAGGGCCCTCCGTTTTCATGCAATATCAGACAGCTAGATTGGTTCCCCTTTGGAAGCTTTCCTTATGACATCTCCAGGCCTGGGGGAATTGGGTCAGAGGCAGGAATGTTTTAACATTCATCCTGGCCAGATTTCCAGAAACCCCCTCTGTTTGAATCTGTGGCGTTTAGTCACCTCTTACCTGGGAATTAGGTTTCTAAGGTCAGTGCATTAGGCGAAAACTTCTCTTGTCAAACAAAATACCGCTTGAGAAAGCCCCTGGGTCTTTTGGGACTGCCACTGGAATTGCATTCCTCATGGTGGGGCTCACGGCCAGTCCTGTCGAGGGGCCAGCAGCCCTCAGGTTGTGGACGTTTCTTTCCCACCTTGCCCCTGCCCCTTGGCCTGTAACCCTGACTTTGCATAAGCCGAGCCTGCACTTCCTGTTCTTGCTGAGCCAGGCTTTTGGGATGCCGAAGGGGCAGGCTCACAGGTGTGTAGTCCGGCTCTCTCTTCAACAGGAAGGCAAATCGGTTCCTCATGGTCAGCAGTCCTGGCACTATGGACAGCCTGGAGGGGGCTGTGCCTGCCCCACAGAAACTGCTTCCCTCTATCTGGGTAGGGACCACAGATTTTCATTTCCAACAGATTCCCAGCTGACACTGATACTGCCGGTCCAGGGACCCTACTTAGAGGAGCAAGCTTCTAGAGCTGCACTGTCCACATGTCACTATTTAAATCTAAATTAATTACAATTAGATAAAATTTCAAAAATTAAGTTCCTTGGTCGCCCTGGTTGCCTCGGACAGCTCTGATCTAGAACATTTGCTACACTGTAGAACATTCTGTTGGGCAGCACTGAGATTTAAATCTCAGCTTTTCACACTCACTGGTTGGATGAGTTTGTGTAAATCGCTCAATTTCCCTGTGTCTTAGTTTCCTAATTTGTAAGAGAGATCATAGTTCCTAGCTCCTGGGATTGGTATGAGGATTCAGTGGGTTAGTATGTGAAAAGTGCTTGGCCACTGCCTGGCTCGTGGTGGTGGTTTAGTTGCTAAGTCGTGTCTCACTCTTACAGCCCCATGGACTGTCGCCTGCCAGGCTCCTCTGTCCATGGGATTCTCCAGGCAAGAATTCTGGAGAGGGTTGCCATTTCCTTTTCCAGGGATCTTTCTGACCCAGGGATCCAGACCGGGTCTCCTGCATGGCAGGCAGATTCTTTACCATCTGAGCCTCCATTGTTGCAATAAGCCAGGGTTGGTGGGCCTGCTGGTAATCAGCCTCAGGAAGGCAGGGTAGTTTTCTGGGGCCATCAACCCCCAGGGTACAGTGTGGTGGGATCTGGGACCAGGCTAGCCTGAGGAGGGGAGGGGCCCCGATTGTTTATTGCCTCCAGGGCAAGGAATCATATTTTGCTCTCTCTCCCCAAAGGAATCGCCCCAGTTCTTAACCCACTTCCCAGGCCAAGCCTGTAGGAAACAACGTGAGATGTGGGTTTGTGTGCAGGAAGCTTATGGGGAATGTGCAGGGGACCCGCACCCATGGAAGTGAAGGCCGAGGGAATTGTTGGGCTTGGATGCCATCGCAGCCGTGGTCTCAGCTGGCCCCCAGGGGAGCTCTGGGATGGCCCCCTAGAACTGCCCTGAATCGAGGCCAGAGGGCAGGGCGTGACCTTGGCCGAAGCCCTAAGACAAGTCCTGGACCGGGAGGGGGTAAAGTTGGGAGCTGCTAGCTTCCTGCCCTCCAATGGCTGGGAATCCGTGCCAGTCCTGGCTAGGGGTCAGATGGGGCCTGACCACATGCCCAGGGCGGGGAGGGAGGGAGAGGTCCCTGCACGGGAGCCCGGAGGAGCTCCTCGGTCCCCACCTTTACTGGAGGCTCACCTGCTCTGCTCTGAGGTGGGCTCATTGAAGCAGGTGGGGCTCGGACATCCCAGTGCTCAGATTCTCACGCCCCTCTAGGCTGTATTTGCTCCCCTGGCCCCCCAGCAGCTGCCCTGGCTCCTGGCTCCCCAGTCTCTCCATTCCCAATTGTGGGAGGGTTTCTTGGCCCTGTTTCTGCCTGGAAGTTCTGGGTTCTGCAGGGGACTCTGTCCTCTCCCCTGGTCCTGGATGAGCCCCCGGGGCCACCGTCTTGGCCAGACCCTCACCCTGCCTCATTTTGCAGCACCAGCCACCCCCCCACCCCAACTCCTCTCCCTTCACCCCATTCTGGCAGGCTCTTTGTGGACACCCCAGGGTAGGGTCTGAAAGAGGTGTCAGCCAGTCTGCATGCTTCTCTGCCCAGCCAGTCCCGCCTGGCCCACTGGGGACTTTGTGTTGCTCCCACCATCTCTTGGGGAAAGCCCTGGGTGCCAGCCTTGGGAGCAGGGGGCATTTGCGGGCACCGGGCACGTGACGATCTCTGGCATTAGGGAGGCCGTTAGGTGAGAGGCAAGGGTACTGGAGGTGGGGCCACGAGGGCGGCCAGGAGCCTGCTGGGCCGTCTCCCGGGGTGGCTGCTGGCTGGGATGTGCCGTTTCCTTCTGGGCGAGTAGACGGTGTGGGGGAAGCGGGGCCACTGTCTGCCCACAGCCTGGGCAGACTTCCTTCCTGGCCGTGTACAGCCCCTGTCTGGTCTGACGTTTTCTGAGAACGCAGCACAGTTTTCTTTGGCCACAGCCAGAGGCTCCCCAGGACCACCCTTGCTTGCTCTGCTGGGCACTCTGCTCTGCAGCCACAAGGGTCTGGAACATGTGCCCTCATCCACCTCCTCCCTAGTCTCTGTTCATGCCATTCCCTGAGAGACAGTTAAATGCAGTGCTTATAGGCAGACACAGAGGCCAGCTCCTCTGCAGTCTTATCTCCCACATGCCGGCACCGAACCTCTCTGAGCCTCAGTTTCTTCACCTGGAATGCAGTGTGATAATGGTTGTTCTTGTTCAGTGTCTTAAGTCATGTCTGACTCTGCGACCCCTCGGATGGCAGCATGCCAGGCTGCCCGGTCCTTCACTATCTTCTGGAGTTTGCTCAGACTCATGTCCATCGAGTCGGTGATGCCATCCAACCATCTCATCCTCTGTCTCTCCTCCTCCTGCTCTCAGTCTCTCCCAGCATCAGGGTCTTTTCCAGTGAGTCAGCTTTTCGCATCAGGTGGTAGAAGTATTGGAGCTTCAGCTTCAGTCCTTCCAGTTAATATCCAGGGTTGATTTCCTTTAGGATAGACTTGTGATAATGGTGATGATATCTGCCTTCTAAGGTCTTTAGAGCAGCTCTGACCTTGAGCGTCCTGGCCCCCACCCTCATCGCCTGTTCTGAACCCCTGAGGGTCAAATGTAGTGGGGGGCAAGGTGACATCATTGCTTGGAGGTACCTGGGGCAGCCTGGCACATAGTAGGTGTTCAGAAAAGGTTGCTCTTTCCTTTCCTCATCTCTGGCCTTCAGTGACCTCCTTCTGGTTTGAACCCTGGTGACATTTCCTATCTCCCAAGATCCTCTGCAAGTTTCCGCCCACTCTGTGCGTCTCCTCCGTGACCTGCGTCCACAGCCAACCCCCTGACAGTGGAGACCATCCTTGCACACGGGGTGTCACCCCCACTTTGACCTGGGACTCTCTGTCCCCAGTCGGCGGTCACTCAGAGCTGGTGGCAGGTCTTCTTGTTGAGGTGGGAGCTGGTGGGAGTAGCCAGATCTTCCACTGTTGAAACCCCTCGAGGCTGACGGAGCTGGGGTTCCCTTCTTTTGCAGCATCAGCCTGCGGGAGTTGAAGACCATCTTACCCCTGGTCAACTTCAAAGTGAACAGTGCCAAGTTCCTCAAAGATAAGTTCCTGGTAAGTTTCACAGCTCAGCCTGGCGATTTTGTGAACCTGGGGTCATACGTGCCTCTCCCATGAAGCCACGGCACACCTTCAAGCGCTATTGCATGGTGTTCGCAGGAAAGCCCTCTGCCTCCAGACTCATCCATCTTAGTCCGGAATGAGGGATCATGTGAAGATCTTAGGCCCGCGTTCTCCATCTTGACAGAGGGTGTCATCCAGGAAGGCCATGTTTACCGAGCTGCTTGGCTCAGAATGTTTCCATCAGTCTAACTTTCCCTTTCCCTCACCAACCCACAGCCTGTTTTTCTTTTAATAATATGAACACATGTGTTTCATTTGGAAAATATTATGAATGATTCCTTATGTAGGTTGCCAGGGAGGTGGCATTTTGTATGCAAGCCCTGATAGTGGAGGGGTTGGAGTTGGCTCTTCTCTGCCCTTCCCCGCTCCCAGCCCACCCTCCACCCACCCACCCTTCCTTCCATCCCTCCTTCTGCCATCATTTCATTTCTGTTCCTGTGTAATTAAGCTGTTGGTAGATCTGGGGCAGGTTATTCCATGAGTGAGGGGGAATTGTGGGTCTGGTGGGGCGCTTCTGAAGGGTGTAAGGATGGAGATGACCCGTGGGCATCGTTTCTGGCCTTCACAGAGGTCCGGACTCTTGTCAAGGACCCCAACAGGACTCCACCCCAAGAGTCTCAGTTGGAGGCTCTCGGGGCCATGCCACAGGATTCCTCAGCTTAAAAAAGCTCATTCATTTTGTATCCATGAGTTCCAGAAGAGTTAACCCATTTTATGGCATATCTGGCCATCTTTTGGCCTACCCTCATCATTCCAACTAGTCCGAGAAGGCAAAACCAGAGAAGGGTGGGGATTGAGAGAAGAGAGATGGGGGAAGCATTTACTACTGGCCACCCCGTAATTGGGATTTGTCCCTTATCGTGCCTTTACCAAGCAGGTGCTACATGAATGTTACTTGGTTTGGTTTCAGGGAAGTCCTAGGCGGGTAGTGGCGATTCTCTCGTTTTACAGAGGAAGAAACTGAGGGTCCGAGGGGTCTAAGTGAGTTGGACAAAGAGAAGCGAAAGTTACTCAGCCGTGTCCAACTCTTTGTTGGACAGTCCATGGAATTCTCCAGGCCAGAATACTGGTGTGGGCAGTCTTTCTCTTCTCCAGGGGATCTTCCCAACCCAGGGATCGAACCCAGGTCTCCCACATTGCTGGTGGATTCTTTACCAGCTGAGCCACAGTGGAAGCCCAAGAATACTGGAGTGGGTAGCCTATTCCTTCTCCAGCAGATCTTCCCGACCCAGGAATTGAACTGGGGTATCCTGCATTGCAGGCAAATTCTTTACCAACTGAGCTACCAGGGAATCCGTGAAGCAATTCAGGGAACAAGTCTTGACTGGAGTTGAGCTCTATTAACTCTAAAGGCTTGGGTTTTTTTCTTCCAGTCCAGTGAAAGTCACTCAGTCATGTCCGAGTCTTTACGACCACATGGACTGTAGTCTGCCAGGCTCCTCTGTCCATAGAATTCTCCAGTCAAGAATGCTGGAGTGGGTTGCTGTTCCCTTCTCCAGGGGATCTTCCCGACCCAGGGGTCAAACCTGGGTCTCCAGCATTGCAGGCAGATTCTTTACCAGCTGAGCCACCTGGGAAGCTGGGCTTTTGAAGATGACCTGTGTGTACATACCCTATAAGTATGTCTAGATGTGAAAGTGTCTCCTGCCCCAGAAGGAAGGGTTCCGCATCATGCCTGTTGGAACTCTGGCTGAGACCCTTCCCTTCTGGGGAGTTGAAGGATCTTACCTGGAGTCCCTGGTGGGTATGTTCTCCAAGCAGAGAGGTTGGGTCCAGAGGAATGCAAGTTTGCTTTTAGCCAGTGTTGTAGCCGAGCTGGCTATTTCTGTGAACAGGGAGTAGGCATTCTTGTGGTGGACACCAAAAATTGTGTGGTCACTTTTTTTTTTTATATTTACAGGAAATAGGCGCACACAAAGATGAACTCAGCTTTGAACAGTTCCATCTCTTCTATAAAAAACTTATGTTTGAACAGCAAAAATCGGTAAGATGATTCTTTTTTTCCCATTCATGTTTTGAAGGTTTTGATAGTCTTGGTTGACCTTATTTTTTAAAATCGAAGTATAGTTGATGTATAATATTATATAAATTACAGGTGTACACTTTTTAAAGGTTATACGCCATTTTAGTTATTATGGAAATATGGCTGTATTTCCTGTGTTGTACCACATATCCTTGTAGCCTATTTTGTATATAATATTACAGTTTGTACCTCTTAATCCTCTACCCCTGTCTTGCCTCTCCTCCCTTTCCTCCCTACTGGTAACCACTAATTTGTTCTGTGGTATCTGTGAATCTGTTGTTTTTTTTTTTTTTCTTTTTTGTTATATTCGCTAGTGTGTTATATTTTTTAGATTCCACGTGTAAGTGATATCATACAGTGTTTGTCTTTCTCTGACTTATTTTACTTAGCATGATACTCTTTAAGTTCATCCATGTTGGATATGGCAATATTTCAATATTTCTTAGAAATAATGCAATATTTCATTCTTTTTATGGCAGAGTCATATTCCATTGTGTGTGTGTGTGTGTGTGTGTGTGTGTGTGTGTGTGTGTATCACATCTTCATCCATTCATCAGTTGATGGACATTTAGCTTGCTTCTGTATCTTGACAGTTGTTAATAATGCTGCTATGAACATGGGGTTCATGCATCTCTTTGAATTAGTGCTGTTGCTCCTTTTGGATATATGCACACAGGAGTGGATATGCTGGGTCATATGGTAACTCTGTGTTTAGTTCTTTTGAGAAACCTCCATGCTGTTTCCCACAGTGGCTGCATCGGTGTGCATTTCCAGCAATACCTGAGGGTTTCCTCTTCTCCACATCCTCGCCAATATGTGTCGTTCGTGTTCTCTTTGATGATGGCCATTCTGACAAGTTTGAGGTGATACCTCATTGTGCTTTTGATTGACATTTCCCTGATGATTAGCGATGTTGAGCATCTTTTCCTGTGCCTGTCGGCCATCTGCACGGGTAAAACGATTTCTAAGCAAACGACCAAACGATGCTTCTGTTTCCCCTGGGTTTTGAAGTCTGGCCCGTTCCTAAGAGACCCATGAGAAGCGTATTTTCTCCCTTCTAGTCCAGGAAATATACAGTGGGAATGATGGTGATTTCCTGTTTTCATCTGTTAGGTGGGCAAAGATCTTGAATGGGATAGAGTTGAGGGGACAGGGTGGGGAAATGACCGTCTCCTATCTTCTTGGTGGGAATGTGAGTGCCTGTCGGTCTGACTGGAATTTAGTCTGAGACTATTTAAAAAGGTTCAGCTAACTCGACTGTGTCAACTTGTTCTGGAAGGAAATTCACCAAAGTATTAATAGTTAACTACCTCTGGGTTGAGGGATTTTGTGTGTGTATGTGTTTTTCTTTTTACAGTTTTGTTCCTATAATGAGAATGTTTTTTGATTACGATAATATGCAGTTTTAAAATTAAGATGTGCATGCATTTTGACCTGACAGTGGCATTTGGGAGCTCTGTTTTAGAGAAATGGAAGCACTGAGACCTAGGAATGTATTACCAGGCTGTTTATTGCAGCATTACTTATGTGGCCAAATACCATCTGAATGCCTCTCAGGAGAGTAATAGCCGGGTGAGTTACGGTCCAGCCATACTATGGGACATCGCAGCTGATTAAGAAGCCTGAGTTCACTGGGCTTCTGTCCTTCTGGAGGGCTGCTGATGGTATTTTTGTGAGGAAAACCAGCAGCAGAAATGAGGAGCCAGGTCTGACTTTTTGGTAACACACAGTAATCCTCCTGAATACGTTTGCATGTGTTTTTATGAACAAGGAGAAGAGTACACACACCTCACATTTAATGTTGACTTTTTGCATGTCCTGGAGGGATTTGGGAAAATGTGCTGGTGAGATAATTAAATTTTTCTTTGCATCCCTCAGTTTTCTTCAGCTTGTCCCAAGGAGCATGCTACTTTTGCAATGAAAACAAGAGGAAGTCCCATTAAGCATAAGGCATAAAAAGGGAGGTGTCGGGTGCAGCGCATGGAGCGCTGCCTGGCCGTGGCTGCCGCTGTTGCTGTTGGGACAGGGCTCTGCAGGCAGCCAAGGTGGGCCGGAGCGGAGACTGCGTAGGACTCTGTGTGGTCTTGGGCCAGCCACTGACCCCTCCAGACCCCAGTCTTCCCATCCATGCAGTAGGGGTGATGAGTCTCACCCCACCGGGCTCTGGGGAAGACGGAATGAGGGTCTGGAGGTCAGGAGTGCAGACATTTTAAAGCAATGAGCATGAGAGGCAGTCATCAGTCACCCTCTTCCAGCGGACTGGCTGTAGGGCCACACCTCTTGATAGTGACCACTGGCTGTGGGGCTTTGGACGTATTTGAGGTAGAGAAATGGGGGAAGCATTTCTTGTCTCCCTAGATTGTGGAAAAATACACGATTGTGTAGAGTAAAAGATTGAGTTGCAGTGTGTTCACTTTTTCACCCATGTAATAATTAGTGCTTGGCTTGCCAAGTAGAGTAGAAAAAATAGTAGATTTGGGAGTTGAAGGAGTTAAATTCCAACCCCCAGGTGGTCTGGGGGGAAGCCATCTTGCTCCATCATTCAACCTCCTCTGTAAAATGAAAGTATCAAATCAGGTCATTGGTTATACAACTTTTTAAACTATCCAACCCCCTCTTCTTTTTTATATGAAACCTTAATTAAGACAATTCTTCTGCCTAAAAGCTGATCAAAACACTTTTTTAGATTTAAATCTACAGCTTTCATTTATAATCACTTGTTGAGAGCAATGAAAATGTTGTGATAATAGTATATAAACAAAATTCAGAGTAATGACTATGGCTGTCTTAGGCGGTTGACCAGGACTGAGAAAAAGTTGATTCACTCAAGATAAGCAGTTGCAAAAAAACCTAGTACTTATCATTTGCCGTGACGTTTCAAGCTGCTGTCTCATCAGATGGAGGGCAGGTGACACTTGGGAATACGTTTTGTGTAAAAGCCGTCGTATAGTCTCCACCATGATCAAATTCCACATAAGAGAACTTTTCATTGTGGTTCTTTTTAAAGTGAATGTATTTTTGAGAGAGAGAAGGAAGAGAGAAATTTAAGTCACATTTCTGCATAATCCATGAGTCCTAGATGGCCAGTTCTTTGGGGGAAGTGTCTGTACCTATCAGAGGTTACCCCTGGTGGTCAGAATGCCACATTCAGCTGGTCTTCGGTTGGTGCTTAGCCTAGTGATTTAAATGGTTTTTCCCATCCCAGTACTAACAAGGCTTAACCCTGCTTAGCTTCTGAGATCAGATGCGATCAGGTGTGTTCAGGGTGGTATGGCCGTAGACTAAGTGTTTTTTAAATGAATTGCCTGTGTTTAAAACTTGGAAGATTTCTTATTAAGATCCAGATTTTTTGCTTCTCTCGGGAAAAAAATATCACGTTCTGGTTACATTTAGCAACCTCTGCGTGGAGGGAAGGATGCTTTCTGGTTTGTCCTAGTCCTCTCAATACCCACATACAGCTTTCTTTACTAATTTACGTCATCTCCCTGGGCTCCTAAGACATTTTGGGTCAACAGCCTATTCTCTCTTTCATTGGAGGGTAGAACTGCCCTATCTGGCCACCGCATGTTTTAATTCAATGAGTGGGAATTTGATTAACAAAGCCCCAGGCTCTATAGATACTTACCGGTCGACTTGAGAAGCCTCACTGCTCTTGTGTATGTAAATGCCTCTCCCCCCGGCTGTCAGCAGCTTCCCTTGTGGCTCAGCTGGTAAAGAATCCGCCTGCAATGTGGGAGACCTGGGTTTGATCCCTGGGTTGGGAAGATCCCCTGGAGAAGGGAACGGTTACCCACTCCAGTATTCTGGCCTGGAGAATTCCATAGACTGCATAGTCCACGGGGTCGCAAAGAATTTCACTTTCACTTTCCAACTGTCAGCGTACCGTTTACTTCCTGAGTGCCTCGCTGGAAGCTCAGGGCAGAGAAGAGCATTACCTTGGTGCTCTTAGGGGTTCAGCCGGTTTTCTTGGGCTTCTTGGGGTGATAGAGCTGTTCATGATGGTTGGTGATCCCCAGACTTAAGTCCAGGGAGTGGAGTCCTGCTTATCTGTAGCCATTGGTTTCCAGCTTGAAGCTGCCAGTTCCTCCTCCTGTCTAACTATCTGCTCTGCACTCAAGCCTCAAAACTTCCAAAAGTTTGGCAGCAGAAGTAGGATAAGAACTTAAAATTTCACATGTATCCACCCTTGGGAGAGGGGTATGTCTCTGACTAGATTGTAATAACGGTGTTACAAATGAAAGATCACAGCCAACATTTGCTGAGCATAAACTCTCTGTTGGGCACTGTGCTATATGTCTACATGCATTTAATTCTCCTCAAGAGCCTGTAGGATAGGAACTCTTATTATCCTCATTTTATGGACCGAAGAGGCTGACACTCAGAGAGGGCACTTGCTGGAGTTCAGGTGGCTACTGCAGAGCCGGAGCTTTAGTTCTCCTTTGCTCAGCTTCACTGCCCACCCACTGATACTTCTTTTTATTTTTTATTATTTTAAAAATGCTTATTGTTTATTTAGCTCTGCCGGGTCTTAGTTGTGGTATGCTGGATCTAGTTCCTTGACTAGGGATGGAACCTGGGCCCCCTGCAGTAGAGTCTTAGCCACTGGACCACCAGCGGTCCCTCTTGGGGTGTGTGTTAGTTGTTCAGTTGTGTCCAGCTCTTTGTGACCCCATGGACTGTAGCCCACCAGGCTCCTCTGTCCATGGAATTCTCCAGGCAAGAAAATGGAGTGGGTAGCCATTCCCTCCTCCAGGGGATCTTCCTGATCCAACCCAGAGATGGAATTCGGGTTATTGCAGGCAGATTCTTTGCCATTTGAGCCACTGGGGAAGCCCCTCCCATTGATACTTTTTAATTTTTTAAACTTTTGTATTAAGGGAAATTTCTGACATAGACAGGCAGAGATGATGGTGTAACAAACCCCTTTGCTTTCCATCTGGTCCCTGCTTTGTACCCCAAGGGGCTGATTCCTATAAACATGTTCTGCCTCTGTGCACAGGCTTCCGGGGGTTCAGAAAGTGGGGTGATGTGAGAGTGCAGGCAGAGGGACGGGGAAGCTGGGGTGTATCTCCTGGTCTTTCCTGGCTCTGGAGTCACCTCTGAAGTAGAGGCACCCCTTCCTTCATCCTGGCTCCCCATGTGGCTGGAATGGAGTTGAGCTTTTTCTCTGCTTCATTGCATGGCAAGGAAGGGGCTGACTTTAAGTAAGGACCACGTGGAGTGGAAGCACTTGGGGAGTCACAGGTGGCCTTTCTCCAGATGTGGGGAACCAGTCTCAGGGTTTGGGTTTGAAAGGATCTGGCCTTACGCTCTTGACCCAGTGATGTAAGGGCCGAATGAGCCCAGATAGCAAACAGCATGCCTTGCCTGAAATCCTCCCTCCTTTTAAAAAAAATAAATAGCCATGCTATAAATCGGGGATTCCCCAGCCTCGGGATCTAACGCCTGATGATGTGAAGTGGGGCTGGTACAATAGTAATAGAAGTGGAGTGCACTACGAATCATCCCGAAGCCGTCCCCCCTCCCCAGTCTTTCACAAAACCACTCCCTGGTGCCAGAAAGGTTGGGGACCGCTGCTGTAAATGGTGTGTACATGAAAGGAAGTGCTTCTAAGTCTTTCTTAAGGAGTGACTCTTCACCTTTTTTGGTGACCTACTTCTTTGAGATGCTGATTAAAGCTACAGACCATCTTCTAGGAAAAAGGGGGGTGGGGGGAAAGTACACACACAGACTTCTGCAGACTTCCTGAGGCTTCCCAGGGGCCGGTGGCTACCTTTTCTAGGACATTGACGTTCCACACGTCATCCTGGAGCACAGGCTGTTTGGCAAGAGGACTGGGACATCGAGGGCAGGAGTCGTTTTAGATTGTTTGCATTTATCACCTGCCAGGAGCTGCATTTCCATCTGTGTCCTGAATTACTCCAATGTTGCTCCATTCCCAGTCTCGTTAGAGACTGTTCCAGTCATACTGCCTACCTGGAGATGGATGTGCTATGGGTGTGCCCGTGTGTGTGGTATGTGGGTGTTTGTGCATCCATGCTCATGTGTGTGTAAGATGCCTGGCCAGGGAGTCGTGTGGTGGTGGCTGGGGACAGGGGTGTCCCTGGTCCTCCTTGGTAGGGGAGCTCGCTGCCCTTCATCAATAGCTGGAGTACGAGCAGGCCATGAAGCCTTGGACTAGAGCTTCCGATTTTTTTTTTTTCTCTTGAATTCAAGGATGAGAAATGAGCCCATTGAAATAGTAAGGATCTGAAATGTAGCTGTGAAGGTGCAGAAAGGGGTGTATATGTTCTGCTGGGTGTGCTAGTCAGGACAGCTGTATAGAGTGTGTCCAGGTGCTTTCCCACCCAGGAATCCACCCCACGGAAATGCTGGCACGAGTGGGCGAAGGTATATATGTGGGAACATTCTAGGTAATGCTGGATGTATTAGAAAATTGAAGGACAGACATGGAATGCAGTGTGGGTTTTCAAAGTGGTGAGGCAGGGCGATTTGAAGTTGCTAAATAATAGCTAAAGCGTGAAGCAACAGCAAAAAGTTGAAAGACATAGCATAAGATGATAAGATAGAATTTGACAAGATATAATTAATTGAATATCCATAAAATGAACCCAAGATGGAGAGCTGCCCAATTATTATGAATGATTGTGTCTCAGGAATTGGATCATAAAGAGGCGAGGAAGACTTCCACCTTTTGTGTCAAGATGTAAATATTCGAATATTTACAAGCCACTTAAACGACCACGGTAATTTTTTTTAACAAGAACTCTGTTTATTTTCATTGTCTCGACTTGTCTAATTTTCTTGTTTTTTTGTGTTCTGTTTTCTGTTTCAGATCCTTGACGAATTCAAAAAGGATTCTTCTGTGTTCCTCTTAGGGTGAGGCACCCCTGCTGGGTTGTAGTTCTGGGCAGCTGTGCCAGGCAGTGGTGTCCTTGTGGGTCCTCCCAGCCCAGCCACCTGACCTCCAGGAGGTCACCTCTCTGGCAGACACTGGTCTCCACACAAACGGGGTCCCCTGACTCCTGACACTCAGTTCAGTTCAGTTGCTCAGTCGCGTCTGACTCTCCGCGACCCCATGGACGGTAGCACGCCAGGCTTCCCTGTCCATCACCAACTCCCGGAGCTCGCTCAGATTCATGCCCATTGAGTGGGTGATGCCATCCAAGGCCATGAATGAACATGCCCAGTGACAGGACTTGTGGAGTGTTGGGAGGATGGCCCAGAAGGTTCTGTAGAGAGGCCTGCTTGCTTCAGTACGTCCTGGTTAAGTAGGCTGAACCGAATTAAAATGGGTCCACGCACATAAAGTGCTTTCTGAGGTGCACGGCAAGGCTCATAAATAGCGGAGATGATGTGATGGCTAAAACTTAAGTGCTCCAGGACTTGTCAGGCCCTTTACTGAACTTACTGATGCCCCAGGTGGGAGCTCTGTAGTGTGCTGAGTCTCCCAAGCCTGTCTACCTGGGAGAAAGGTCTCCTGTGGGGTTCACAGCACCTAGAATGTGATTTGTGGCCTGCTGACCTGGGCCTGCTTTGAGGAACCAGCCCTTATCGATGAAGATGCCCTGGCAACTGTTCCTCTGTTGCGTTCTAAACCAGAAACCTGAAAACTCCAAAGTGTTCGTTTATCTAAATGAATCTGATTTGTTTGCAGTGTTTTACTAAAAAGATTAGTGTTGGACCATAAGGCTGTTAAGAAAGAAGGTTAGAAATACCCTCAGAGACAGTAGACTTTTGGACCCTGAGTGTTTAGTAAACTTAAAGCATGTTTTATCTCCTGTATTTAAAAAAAAAACAAACCCCTCCCACCCCCATTGCAGATGCTCAGGGAAAAGCACGGGTTCCCCTGGAGAGCCCTCTTTTACAGGACGTGCCTTGTGTAGCCCTCACGGTTGCTTGTGCTGGTCCAGTGAGGTTCTTGGTCCAGTTGAGCACCCCCTCCAGGAGGCCAGCATCAGGCTGAAGGATTCCCTGTCTCAGGCGGAAGATTCTCCCAGCTGAGGCCCTCCGCTCACTCCCTGGCCCTGGTCTTGCATATTCCAGCGGGATCTCCCGCCCGCCCAGAGTTGGGGCTTCGTCCAGGCCCCTCTCCTGCCTCAGAGCAGGCTCAGGGTCACTTCTCCAGCATTGCCACCAGCTACATGCAGTCCATGGCCAGTCCCACCCTGGCCTCTGCTGTCCTACCCGCCTTCCCTGCCCCTCCAGGAGCAGCTGGGAGCAGCTGGGTGTGGATTCCAGGGCTTGATTCTCCCGGGTTCTTGGGTCAGGGCCCCTCTTGCATTCTCCTGGGTCAGGGGTGTTATCGGGTCACCTTTGTCTTCCTGTTGGCCAGCCTGCACCTGACCCCGTGGGGCAACGGTGGGGGGCTTGGCTGGGTGCCCGGGTACCCGGGTGTCTGCTGGCTGGGACTGTCTCCTGACTGCCAGCTGCCCCGCTCTAAACACCATCTCTTTCCCTGAGGGCAGCAACACCGACCAGCTGGAAGCCTCTGCTGTCTACCTGCATGACTTCCAGCGGTTTCTCTTGCATGAACAGCAGGTGAGGGGATAGCAGGGCAGGGGCGCTGGGTGGGCGGGGGGCGCTGTGCCTTCAGTTTGTCCCCTTGTTGGCACCTGCCATCAGAAAACAGGAGCCGTCTCCCTGCAGTGGCGCCTGGGGACTGAGGCTCTGGAATGAGGCTGGCCTCGCAGAAGGCCCTTCCCTGGGCACAGGTGGAGGAGGGGGCAATGGGGCCCTCATCTGCTGGCCTCTGCTCCCTGCCTCCGGCTCGTCTCGGGGGGCCCTTCCCCCAGAAGCCGTCCCTGGCTCAGGGAGGATGGGACTCAGATGGACGAGCCTGCGGGTCCTCCGAGGGATAAGGCAGCATGCTGTCCTTCAACCGGTGACCTGTGGACGTTTCGGGGTGTTTGCATGTGGGCCCCGAGCTGGTGGCTGAGTCGGAGTTCGTGTCAGGCAGTGGTTTTTAATGGGGCCGTCTGGGCAGGGCCTGCATACTCAGGTCGGGGCTACTGGCATCTAGTGGGGGGAGCCCAGGGCTGTCGGGAGGCGACTACACCCCGCCTCCGCCCCACTCATGCAGCAAGGAATTCCCCAGCCCCGCATGTCAGGAGTGCCTCAGTGGAGAAGCTGAGTTAGCGTGACAGAGACCAGCCATCCTGTCTTGAGCTGTGTGACCTCGGGCAGGGCTTCGACCTGCCTGTGCCTGCTTTCCTCCTCTTTAAATGGGGATGAGAACCCTGCCTCTCAGAATGGTGGGGTTCAGAGAAGATGGTGTCGATCTCTGTATGTATGGTTATGTGTGTACATATATAGTCACATGATCTGCTCAAAAGTTTTATTTCTGTCACTGGAGTTTCATGTACTTTTTTTTTTCTTCTGTTGTTTTTGAAGATTTTAAAAGCCCTTATTGAATTTTTACAATACTGCAGCTGTTTTGGATTTTGTTTTTTTGGCCCTGAGGCATGTGGGATCTTAACTCCCTGACCAGGGATTGAGCCCTCACCCTGTGCATTGGAAGGCAAAGCTTAACCGCTGGACTGCCAGGGACATCCCTTGTTTTTCTTTTTGTTTGTTTGTTTTAAATAGACTTTTTAAGGACAGCTTTAGATTCATAATGATATTCAGTTCATTAAAAAATACTTGGTATTGTACAGCATCTCAGACATACACAAAAGTAGACAGGCTGGTATCATAAACTACCGTGGACCCATCACTCATTACAGAATTCTGAATGTTTTGCCACTTTCATTTCATCCCTCCTCTATCCCCACACCCACGTATCTCCCTTCCCTTCCCTCCTTCTTCATTTCTTTGCTGGCAAATTCTAATGGAAACCCCAGACCCTGTATCATTCTATCTGTAAATACTTCAGTATGTCTCTCTCATGAAATGGACTTTTTTTTCCTAACGAAAGAGGACAGTAATGGTCCTGTTAACCCCTTTCGCAACCAGCACTAACTTCTTAGTGTCAGCACCCATCCCGTGTTCAGATGTCATTGCTTGTAGGGAGATCAATGAACAGAGACACACACTTGGTCGAGGCTGGCCGAGGAAGGTCCAGGTGGAGTGGGTTGCTGCAGTGGTTCATGATGAATGGTGATCGAGGATGCTGAGGTGTCATGCTTTCCCCTTGTGGGTGCATGGGAGGGACCGAGAGAAGTCTTACCTGCCTGGGACTATGACCGAGGGCAGGTGAAATGAGGGGGTAGATGAAGTCTCTTGAACCCAATTACGTGTAAGGTGCTGAGCTGCCCAGGGATCGAAGCAGAGAGAGAGGCACCCATGCTGTCTGCTTTTTCTCCATGTTCTTCCTTGCACTGAATTACTCAGTTTTGTAGGAAGGTGTTGGAGTTAAATGGTTAAACTCCTGGGGGCAACTCATTGTGTATCGTAGATCCACCGCCTCCTGCAGGGTAATGATATTCCTGGGAGAGTTGCATGCTTTCCACACACTGGCCCTGTCACTGGGGTGCCCTCAGAGGTCAGGGTCATGGGCCGGCAGCAAAGTGCAGGGAGTTAGGATCCCACATCCAGGAGCTAGGATGCAGGCAGCCTGCGTGCATCCGTGTGAGTGTGCGTGGTGGGAACAAGATTGAGGCCAGGGGTGGGGCGCTGGGCCATCAGTCTTGTGGACCCTGAATGTCCCAGCTCCCCACACTCTGTGGGATGCTGAGCCGGTCCCAGGGCCTGGAGGCTCATATGTGAAATAATCGTTGCCCCATTTGGTGTGCGAGTTAATCAAGTTTTTCAGAAAACACTTTGGGCAAAATGCAGTTAATATGACAAGTTTGAAAACAGCCTTCTGTACTTTAATAATTGCTCTCCTAGGAACTTATCCTAAAGAAACGACAGCAGCTTTTTTTTTGGAGGCAAGGTGTACATAATACAATCAGAAATATTTCAAGTATAATTTATGTGAAACATAACTTGGAAAATATAAGTGCTCTGATGCCTATATTTTAAAAAGCTTTATGTAATCCTCGTGTCAGGAAATGCCCATTAGTTATTGAAGATGGAGGGCAAAGAGATTATATACAAAAGTATTTTGAGGGACTATCTTATGCTTCATTAAAACAAAGGTTCAGGTTGTTTGAACTAATAGGTAAGAACAGATAGGAAATATACAGAAAAAGAAAGCAATCAGAATGATATCCACCAGATAAGATTTTGAATATTCCTTCACTCTGAATTCTTTGCCGGCTAAAATCATCTTCTCGATCACTCCAATTTCCATGGTGAGACTTGTTTACATTCGGTATCAAAACTAACGATATTTATTATTTTGGTTTCACTCTCCTTTTGGTGTCTTTACATTTCTTCCGACAGTCCATACGCAAGCTGTTTGTTCTGATCTCCCAAGAATTCCTGCTAATGTTGCCTCCTCCTCTCCAGAATAAGTTGTGAACCGTGAAGTCTCTCATCATTCTTAGAGAAAAAGAAAAATCTAGTAGTCTCTTTGCCAGGTAATGATACTTCTTCAGGGCTGTGCTTTTGGTCATCTGTTTCTTCAGTAACATCTTCCTCTTCTGAACTGCTGTCTTGGAAACGAGAGTCTCCCTGCCAGGTGATCTTCCCAGGTTTTACCGCTTCAACTCTATAGGTCTCTTCCTTTTCATCTTTGGTGTCAGACTCAAAAAAGGAAAATGTGAACCCACTGGTTTGTTTATCCCACATCAGCAGACCTGTAGTGTCCTGGGCTGCCTCAGCCTTCTGTCCATCGGAGTCCTCATTCCAGAGCATGTCGTCTTCCTTTTCACTGGTACCTTTTACAGTCTGGAATGTTTGTTTTAAATCCGTAGCAACGTTATAATACATTTCGTTAGACACCTCAGGTAGTTTCTCAGCTTCTTCCCTTTTCTTCTTTTGTTTTGCTTTACTTTCTTTGGGTTTATCATCTTGCTTTCTTTCATAAGTGGCATGGTCATGCCTCGCTGGATCATAATGAATGATGTCCGTAAATTTCTTTGCAGCTCCTGGTCCTTTGCTTGTAGAATTGCTTAAGCTGATCTGCAAAATGCTCTGCACAACATTCAGGGCTTTCAGCTTTTCTGCAGCGAGCTCTTCCTCCTCAGCAGTTTTCTTTTCATTTATTTCTTCCTGATCCTCTTCCCTATCACTTTCTAGACATCAGGAGTCAGTGCCAAAGTGAGACTACAAATTCATGAGCTTCTGTCCAGCTCTGCCCTCAACCTGAGGTTTAATTCTGAGCCTGTTACTCTCATCTTCGGGACAAGGTCCCTCACCGTCACTGCTGTCCAAGGGCTTCCCAGAGGCTCTACCCATGGACTTTTACCAGTTCCTCTCCTGGACGGCTTTGCTCCTGAGTGGATGGATGTCTCCTCTGTTTCACTTTCATTATTGGAACCAAAGATGATGGGCATTGGCTTGTCCTCTGGATGCCGTCCACGTTTACCAGAGCATTGTGAACCAACTTCTTTTGGACTTCTTTTGCTTTCTGCCTTGCCTCTAAGGCTACCAAACGCTTCTGATAATCTTCAGCATGCTTATCCTGAACTAACGTCTGATGACCTATTAACAGAAGTGGGAAGTCAGTTTTGCTTCCCTGGGAGTCGCTCCTTTGAAAACCTCTGGTGATTTCTCAGGGGCCTTGGCGCTGCGCAGGTCAGGCCTCCTTTCCGGGCCCTCTCCTGACTTCCCAGTCCTGTGGAACAGTCTTCATCAAGGCCTCTGCTGCGAGTCTTAGCATCAAGACTTAGAGACTTCTTATCTTTTAGTGGCAACAGACTAGAAATAGGATTTCTGTTTCTCTTTTCTGAACTGTCAGGGGACACCTGCTTTGTGACCCTGGCTCTCAAAAGAAGACTGTCTCTTTTGAGGCTGAACTTGGTTTGAGTCATTTGCCCCCTTTGCATGTTGGAAAGGAGTCTGTTCACTTGATGGGCCCTTAGCACACAGGGACCGTTTTTCCATGGACATGTTCCTGGGTTCCTCAAGTTTCAAGGAACTTTGATCTTTATTAATATCATTAGAGGCAACACTCTCTTGCAAGGATTCTTTCATGGATTCCTTCATAGAGACAGCGCACTCCTTTGAAAGCCTGAAATTTTGACTTTAAGGTATTTTCCTTTGGTTTCTGTTTTCCACATGGGTTCTCTTTTTTTACTAAAAGAGAAGCCACGGTCTCCTCGGGACAGCGACACTGCTGGCCTCCGCAGAGGTCACCTGGAGTCCGTCGGCCCTGGGAGGTCCTGTCCTGCTTGGCAGTGGTTTCCAGGCTGTTGCTGTTAGTCCTTTCTTTTGGAGCCTCCTGGTTACTGCCAGCCAAAGTCAGATCGACACGGAGACAGTTTTCCATCAAGGTGTTATACTCCTTACTTCCTTCAGACTCGGAATCTGCATCGTCACTGCTACTGGACTCAGAGATTTGCAACTAAGAGGCTTAACTCTGTGACTGAGGGCTATCTCTAATTTGTGTTTTCTTTTTTGTACTTAGTACAGTCATCAGAAAAACCATACTTTTTTTTCCTGTTTTTCAAATAAGCTTTCTTGTTCATAGACTTTTCTATCTGTGAAAAATCGACCCTGGTTTTGGTCTTGCCAGAACTTCTTTTCATTGCAATGGTTTCATCTGTATCTCCTGCATCAGAGTCACAACCATTTTCCATAATGTTATTTTCACTGTTGAGGCAAGACACATTGTTTTTGAGGCCTAAACCTGTTGAAGTATGAAATTTGTGAAAATCAGATTTAAACATCATCCCTTACAACTTCCAAGGGATCATTTCCAGATTCTTCTGAGGACCGTGTGGTTTTCTCTAACTTGTCCTCTCTTGCAGTCATTAGTCTTAATTCATCTTCAGAATCAGTGTCATCATCAGATTCGCTGTGTTTAAACCAGGAGCCTGAAAAAAATACATTTTAAAATTTCTGACGATTATCATCAGCTATATAGGGTGATTTAGGAGTAATGGAATTATGAGGCATTTTTTGTGCAACCTGTTGTATTAAATGTGGGCTCTCCATTACGCTACTAGGTTTTGATCTGATAGTTAGAGATGCAGCGGAACCCTCCTTTTCCTGCCCTTTTATTATCTTCTTGGCACAGCTGTGAAAGGCAGAGAATTCTCTCGCCGTTTCTTGCTCATAGGATCATTCCCTCCTTCCAGTTCCCAAGTGAGGTTGGATATAGGGACAGCATTTGTAAAATCCTCCCCTATTTTCTTTAAGTTGTGGCAGTATTTTGAGGGTTCATACTTTATGATTTTACGTTTATGTTCATTCTTTACGTGAAGGACAGGGAAGACTCTTCCAGATTTACTCACAACCCAGTTTTTGTGCCCTGGTACTTCTGCTCCTAGCACAGTTTTCGTATGAAAATCCACCATCTTCATCTTTTCTAACAAGCTGGTGTGATGGTGGCATTTTAATAGAAGTGAGAATTTCAGAGGACTCATCTGAATTTCCATCTGGGGGCTGGTCAAGTGGGCTGCAGTCCAGCCCTGGGAGGGACAGGTGACCTGAACTGATCTGAACCTGATGTGTCTGGGTTGGTCTAGGACTCACTGTTGGGTCGGTTTATTTAATGACCTGAAGCCTCAGCTTTCTTATTTATTTAACCAGAGAGTAGTGTTATACGTCTCTCCTGGGCTTGTGTGAGTTCAAAATGAGCCACACATGACAAGGTTGAGGGCAGAGCCTGGCACGCTGCCCCTGCCCAGTGCGGACCACCTCACTGCAGTTAATTCTCTCCTCATATTCTCCTCATTGCCATTATTCTGGTTGCCCAGCGCAATACCCCACACCACAGAGACACATTTATTTTTTCTTTTTCAGTCATGTAGCATGTGGGATCTTAGTACCCTGACTGGGAATCAAACCCGCTCCCTGCGTTGGAATGGTGGAGTTTTAACCACTGGACCACCAGGGAAGTCTCACCAAGTAGAAACATTTCCTGACCCTCTAGGATAAAACCTTCTCCTTTAGGCAGAAGATTTCTTAGTCACAGCCATTTCAGTCCCAGGTTATGTCGGCTCGGTACCCATGATTTTTTATGCGAAAGCTCTACAGGAGAAGGAAGCAGGAAGCTTCTGGCCTTTGCAGGGCATCTAGGCCTGGCAAGGTGTTTGCATCAAGTACCCTACAATTTGAGTTTCATGTTCTGGTATTCAAAGGTTGTAACACCCCTGAACGCAAATGAGCCCGCTGCTCCCCTGGCTCCTGGCCATTGAGTGTCCTTCACCCAAGTCGATTTGCAAGAACCAACAGTGAGGCTTATTGTTGACTTCTGCCTGCCTCATTTGTGTCTACCCATATGCTTTACCTTCTTCAAACTTCCTGTTCTGACCTTCCCATCCAACCACACGTAGCTGGTAGCACATCTGGCTTTATTTTTCTTACAGATAGAGGTTTTAGAATATTAGGAATCCAGAAACCATGAGCCAAAATTGAATATCTGGGTCATGTTTTAACTTTTTGTCTAGGAATATTTGGGGATTTAGGGTTTGAAGAGAAAACAGTGAAGTTCTTTTCTGTTAGATATTCTTTTTTCTAAAGGGCTTCCGAATTTCTGAGACTGTGCAGAAGCTATTTTTGAACTAGTCATGTGTCTTTCAGACTTTATTGGTGTCTGAGTAGCAGTACTTTGCTAATCTTGACTGATTCTGTCAGTTTTCCAAAGTGTAGTTATTTGGAAGCCTAGCTCTCTGAGTTACTAGCTGTGTGAAGTTGGGGTCGTGTGCTGTTCTGAGCTTCTGTGTCCTTATCTCTAAAACGACAGTGACGGTATATTACCTGCAGAGTTGCCTGGACAGAGTAAGATGTCACAGGAGGATGGCAGTTGACTACTCGTGCTGCTGTGATTTGAGCGCCTTCTGTGTACCAGGTGCTGTTTTAAGCACAGAACTTCTATTTCATCCAGTCCTTCACAGCCTCTGTGCTTAGGTATCACTATTCCCAGGTAACGGACCAGGAGCTCAGAGATGGTCTTTAACTTGCCCACCATCAGCCAGGGGAGTAACCCTAGTTGTCTGACATAACTGTGCTCCCCTCCTCTTCATGCTAGCAAGTGTGAAGAACTAGCTTAGAGCAGGAGTTGGCAGACATAGCTACAGACCACATCGGGCCCACAGCTTGTCTTTTATAAATACAGTTTTATTTATAAACACAACCATGGCCATTTGTGTGCCTGTTGTCTGTGGTTCTTTCTGCACTATTATGGAAGAATTGAGTGGTTTTGGCCAAAAGCCTAAAATGTTTATTTACTCTCTGGTCCTTTAGGGAAAATGTGTGCTGTGCGTAGGGTGAGGCCTATTGATGGTTATGTGTGTCCTGGATCCTGGGAGGTAAAGAATTTTGCAAAGTCCTCTTTCTGGTGCTTTCACGCTCTTTTTTTTTGTTTTTGTTTTTTTATCATTCTAAGGAGCTTTGGGCTCAGGATCTGAACAAAGTCCGTGAACGGATGACGAAGTTTATCGACGACACCATGAGGGAAACCGCTGAACCCTTCTTGTTTGTGGATGAGGTGAGTGAGCTCCCTGTCCTGTGGGCGTGGCTTTTGGATTCACATCGCTGTCCTCCAAAGTGTATTCTCTAGGTCTCTTCCCGTGGAGGGCTTTGCTGCTAGCTGTCCCAAGACTGACTCTCTCAGTCAAGAGCTGAGTTTTCTTCCCGGTCCTAAACCATCACAGCCTTTGATTTTTCTCCTCCGCCTCTCTTTGATCACGTAGGTGAAATCTTTTCTTTTGCCACTAGAGGGCGCTGCCTGCAGCGAGCCTTAAACTGTTACAAGCGCAGCGCTGGAGTTACACGGTTTATGTGGCTCTTGCAAGATGTGGAAATGGGGGCACGTGGCCCTGCGTGAGGCAGCAGGGGCTGAGGGGAACTGGGGAGCCCCCTTCGTCTCATGTAGGGTTGTTCCCAGGAAGCAGAGTGTCACTCAGTCTTCTGATTTCTTTTTTAAGGGGTCAGGAACTGGTATATGAAACTTCCTGCCTTCTAGATATCATACTGGCAGTGTCCTCTTTCTTACCTCGGATGGCGTGTCCACAAATGGTCATGGTATTATTGTCTCTAAACACTTGTGTTTGGGCAGCCTGTGCTCTTGTAGCCTCAAATACTTGGGGATACATGTTGAAAAGGAAATTAACCACAAAGGTCAGTGAAGTGTGTGTTCATACAGCCTGTTGCAATCCAAGTTTTCTGCTTTGGCGACTTGGGTGACTGAGGCCAGGCGACCGTGTGTTGAGTCGTCACGTTACCATCTCCCAGAGCTGACGCAGGCCCGTCAGAACCGGTCGCCACCCTTGCCTCGTGTGGTGATGCCTCCTCGTGTTTGTGATTCTCCTAGTTCCTCACGTACCTGTTTTCCCGGGAGAACAGCATCTGGGACGAGAAGTACGACGTGGTGGACATGCAGGACATGAACAACCCCTTGTCTCATTACTGGATCTCCTCGTCTCACAACACGTGAGCCTCCCCACCAGCCTGCGGCCCGTCGGGCAGGAGAACGGGAGTACAGAGGGCACTCCAGGGTGCTTCTCCAGGAGAGCGTGTGGGCAGTGGGTAGAGTGCAGGCCCTTGCTGCTCAGACTGGGATATATGGAATCTTCTGGAGGGGTGGGGAGATGCATGTCTTTCCTAGTTGGTATTGCCATAGTAATCCTTTTTCTGTGGCCCTAAGAAGCAAGTTGACAAAGCCAGTTTGCTCAGTTTGTGCATCCCATTCCTAGCTGTTGGTGTTGTTGTTGAATCTCTAAGTCATGTCCAACTCTTTGTGACCCCAAGGACTGCAACACGTTGGGCTCCCCTGTCCTTCACTCTCTCCCTGAGTTTGCTCAAACTCACGTCCATCGAGTCGGTGATGCCATCCAACCATCTCATCCTCTGTCATCCCCTTCTCCTCCCTCCTTCAATCTTTCCCAGCATCAGGGTCTTTTCTGAGTCAGCTCTTCGTATCAGGTGGCCACAGTATTGGGGTTTCACCTTCAGCATCAGTCCTTCCAGTGAATATTCAGGGTTGATTTCCTTTAGGATGGACTGGTTTGTTCTCCTTGCTGTCCAAGGGACTCTCGAGAGTCTTCTCCAGCACCACAGTTCGAAAGCATCAATTCTTTGGTGCTCAGCTTTCTTTATGGTCCAGCAGTTGAATTAGTCACTGAACTGACGTTTACTGAGAGTTCACCTTGCACCAGGCCCTGGGCTTGCATTCCCACTGCAGGGAGCTTGGCTTCAGTACCTGGTTGGGGAACTAAGATCCCACATGCTGCACAACGGGGCCAAAAAATAGGAAAAACTCGGGGGAGGAGCAAGGTCAGCCCCTGTCCTCATGTGTTTGGAGGGAGAAGGGCCTCCTTTGAGTCTTAGCGGTGAGCAGGAGTTGGTGAGAGGAGAACAGTGGTGAGGCAAGCAGGAGGGTTTCAGACACAGGAACAGGACATGCAGATGTCCAGGGGCAGGGGGACCGAGAGGAGTCTGGTAAGGCTAGGGCATAGACCCTGGGAGGGTGAGGGGCAGGAGACGAGGCCCGCAGGGTCAGCTAGAGTGGAATCTTCGAAGTTGCAGTGAGGGCAGGGGGAGTCCCCACCGATGGCTTTTAGGCCAGAGCACAGCACACTCAAATGTGTGTCTTTGGAAGTTTGCTCTGATTGAAAAAAAAAGAGCAGAAGGGAGAAATGGATGTGCCACTCAAGCTCTGACCCTTGGTCTGCTTTATAAGGTGAGAGGATGGAGGCCTTCGGTCCCGGGCTGTTGACTGGTACAGTTTTGGTCCAGGCAGGAGGTGAAGAGAAGGCCCTTAGGTTTGTCTCCAGGCATTTTGCATTCCTACGAGGCATTCTTATGGCATTCTTAAGGCATTCTTACGAAATACCTTCCTATTCACGGGCAAAGGGACTTCATGGTTCTCGTCCCCATCACGTCCTTTGGTTTGAGTACGTGTCTTAGAATGGTGAATTCTGCCAAACCCAGAAGACAGCTGAGCAACATGAACTCTTAAAGAGGGGGAACGCGGGTGGTAAGGAGGAGAGTGATAAAGATAGGTCTTTCTGCATCAGTTTTGGTGGACCTGGCTCATGGGGTGGCAAGTCCCATTTACTCTGTGCTGCGCCTGGGGCCCTGATGTCAGCGTGATGGCCTAGCTCTGCCTTGTGTAGCCTTGGGGGGCAGCCATCAGGTGTCGTTGGTTTGTCACTGTCAGTCGGTCTCACTCCTGACTCCCTTTGACCACATTTTCCCTAAAAGAACACTCATTCTCCACCCCACCCTTGGGTTTCCAGGATGGTTCTCCTTCACCTCCCATGACGATAGCCTGAGGCTTGTGACTGTGTTGGCCACACGATTGCCTGTGTTTGGCCCAGATCCCAACCGGGGGGTGGGGTGGGGTGGATCTTTCTAGACAGGAAGAACTCGGCATTGGGGGCTCAGGCTGAGAAGTTCCCCAGGGGCGCCCCGAGGTGCAGGCCTGCCCCCACACGGTCCCCCCTCCCACAGGTACCTCACAGGGGACCAGCTGCGGAGCGAGTCGTCCACGGAGGCCTACGTCCGCTGCCTGCGGATGGGCTGCCGCTGCATCGAGCGTGAGTACCCACCCGCCAGATGCTTCGCGTAGGGGCCCGAGGGGTGGGATGCGTGGGGCAGCCTGGGGGTGAAGCCAGGCACCCTTGGCATCTGGGGTGAGCGAGACGGCCCCCGCCAGTCGGGGGTCCCCCATGACAAGAAGGGACGTTGGGCCTGGCCAGGTCGGAGCCACAGCACCTTGGGCAGCGGTCTTCTTGTCCGGAAAGTGTCCAGATACAGTGGAGGGGTGGGAGGCCCGTCACAAAGATGGCCTTCTTGCCCTGCCGTCCCTCAGGGCTGTAGTTAGAGGCAGGAGGGCGCCCTGCGCGTTCAGCAGGGGTCCCTGAGCTCCTGTGCCCGGCTGCCTGCAGCTGGCCCACACAGGCGACTCCAGGCCCCCAGACGTGGCAGGGAGTGGGTGCTTCCTCCTCGCCCCCCGGCCTGGCTCACTGCCAGAGGCTCACGGCTGTGCCAGGCTGAGAAAAGGCACAAAGCACCGATGTAGGCTCCAGTTTAATCAGAAACATTCATCACAGTATCAAACCTTAATGGCAGTTCCTCCTACAGAGTGTTGCCTAATTTATGCCTTTTTCCCTCTTAGGAGAAAAGCAAATGTGAAAAAATTTTAGTTTGAGACTGTCAGCTCCTGTCTCCTCTGGGGGTTAAAAATATAGAGGCTGTTCACCTTCTGCGTAACCTAGTTCTGTTTGAACATTTCACCATGAATCTCAAAAAATAAATCTCTGACTGCTCTGTAATGTTTCCTCTAGCAGAGAAAGCAAGCCAGGGTTTAGACAAGTCAAATCAGAAGATAAAACGCACAATAAATCTCTGTTAAAAAAATTTGAACTAGTGTCTTTTGGACGGATATGTGGCATTACAAAAGGAACTTAAATTAGACCGCCCCGTCTCCCTGTAATGACGCAGGTGATGCGTGTCCTCAGGCTGGTGGCCCCGGTCTGGCCTGGGCTGGCCCCGGTGTCCTGTGGTGGAGCCGGTGCTGGGGCGGGGGCTGGGGCATGGCCGTCCCCTGGGCAGCATGGCCGCTGTCAGTGTCCTGGGCACGGAGAGGGACGGGCGGGGGCTCAGGGTGCCCGGTTCTGCCCGTAGTGGACTGCTGGGATGGGCCCGAGGGCAAGCCCATCATCTACCACGGCTGGACGCGGACCACCAAGATCAAGTTCGACGACGTCGTGCAGGCCATCAAAGACCACGCCTTTGTCACCTCCAGGTCGGTGGCTGGTTTCCTGGTGGTTCGCCTTCAAGGGGAGGCCGCTGGGGTTGGGTGGACACACACATATACACACACTCCCCACCCCCTACACACCCCACATAGACACACACACACACTCCCCACCTCCCAGTCATGCCCCCACACACATATACACACACTCCCCACCCCATACACACCCCACATAGACACACACACACACTCCCCACCTCCCAGTCAGGCCCCCACACACATATACACACACTCCCCACTCCCTGACACACCCCACGTAGACACACACACACACACACACTCCCCACCACCACAGATGTACACACAGAAACAGACACTCCCTCCCCCCAGTGCACACACTCATACACACACTACACATAGATTCTCAGAGATACACCCCCCACATGAGACACCCGCAACACACACAGATACAGACACACCCTGTGTAGACACCCCACCACGGATACCCCTCCAGCAGACAGACACACCCCCACCCGCACACACAGCCAGACTTATACTCTCCACACACACACACACACACACACACACACACACACACACTGACACCCCTCTCCCCTAACACACACACAGACACACTGACACCCCTTTCTCCCAGCACACACACACCCATCTAACCCGCTGGGCTCCGTCTTGGCCAAAGTCACCGCCGACAAGCCTCGGCTGAGTGTTGGCACCCCTCCAGGCCAAGAGTGCAGGTCAGCTCCTGGTTGCAGAGCCTGGAGGAGGCTGGGGAGTCCTGTGTGGGCGGCCGGTGCCCGCCCCGCTGACCCCGCCGCCCGCCTGCTCGCAGCTTCCCCGTGATCCTGTCCATCGAGGAGCACTGCTGTGTGGAGCAGCAGCGCCACATGGCCAGGGTGTTCAAGGAGGTGTTTGGAGACCTGCTGCTGACCAAACCCAAGGAGGCCAGTGCTGACCAGCTGCCGTCACCCAGCCAGCTGCGCGGGAAGATCATCATCAAGGTAGCGGCTCGGGGTGTCGCGCGCGGGGGCTGGGGTCTTGGGCTCGCCGTTCTCGCTAACTCCGCACCAGACCTGGGCAAGGTCACTTAACCTCCCAGTGCCTCCGTGTCCTCGCTGTCTGGGGGCTCACGGTAGAACCCCCACTGTCAGTGTGCCGTGAGTACAAATGCGAAAGAGTGTGTACAGGGTGCGTGGGACTACCCCGCCCCGCAGTGGTGCCCCGGCCGTGTTCACTCACTGTCTCTCGTTCGTTGTTTGGCAACTCTTCACCACATTTCTCTGCATCGGGCCCTTGTGATGTGCTGGGGCTGTTCCAGTGAGCCCCAGGCTCTGTTCTTGCCCTCGGGAGGTGGACTGGAGGTGGACAGTTGCCCCAAAGGACTGTGTGCACCGGGGGTGGTGGGGGTGGCCCGCTGGGTGCTGTGGGAGGGGAATGAGTGACAGCCATGAGCAGCATGGAAAGGGTGACATTTGGGTCAAGAGACCAGATGCACGGTCCCTTAAAGCATGTCACTTCAAGCCTGGTGTGCAGGAGAGTGGGCTTTGGTCCACGAGGTTGTCCAGGGACCCAGGACCCTCCCCTTGTTCTGTGCTCTCCCAGGGAAGAGGTTTTCAGGTGAGGTCCTGCAGAGCCCCCAAGAGTCCACAGGTAGAATTCAGGGGATGGGGACGGTGGCGTGTGAACATGGGGCAAAAACATTGCCTCTTTGTTAACATGTAAGCAAAACATCTCCTCCCATCATGAATACTGGCAACAAGCCATGTGGGGCTTTGTCACCAGCAGAAATCATGGACGTTTTCACATCACATTTGCAGTTGTTGCAGACATCTCAGACTGGTGTGTGCTCATCATGACTTTGAAATCATGACGGTTATTAGATCTGCCTCTAGATCTTACATGAGGTGTTAATAAAGAGGCATGTCTATTAGTATGTTACAGGGATTTTTATTTACTGTCTTAATAGTTGTATTTCAGTATCATTGGTTTCTCTTATAATTTTATGCATTATGAATGTTGTTCTGAGGAAAGGATCTGTACTCTTCCCCAGACTTCAGAGGTGGGGTCCATGGCACAGAACTGGCCAAGGCTGCCTCAGGGCACCGTCCTTGTGTGGTCGATGCTGGGTTGCAGGCACATGGAGATCTGGCTCACAGAAAGAGGAACACAGGGGGTCCAGGGCGAGGGATGCCTGGTAGGCAGGCGGGATGTCAGTGGGACAGGCCCGGCCTCTCCTGCCCTGAGAACTTAGTCATGTGACCACCCCGCCTGCAGGGACGCTGATACTAGCAGGGCAGCATCCGTGGAGAAAGCGACGTGGATTTCGGTGACAGCCAGCAGGTCCGTGGGAAGGACAGACAGGGGTTTATCAGGCAGAGAATGGGGAAGGCCCTTCAGGTTTGGGGGAAACATCCATGAAGGTGGGTGGTGAGAACGCGTGGTGTGTTCCCTGGATTGTCACTGGACCACAAAGACGCACTGGGGGCATTCCCTGCGAGGCGGGAGGTCACGGTCTGGTGGGGAGACCAACCTCTAAGCGGAGGAGCACCAGGCGGTGAGGGGGCTTTGGCCAAGGCCCATCTGGAGGGGAGGACCCTGGTGTGTCCTTGGGTCAGAGCAGCAGCATATTTGGAGGAATTGGCCAAGATTTTGGGGTTGATTTCCCTGAGGCGTCCAGGGAAGCTTCTAGCATTCTGGTAGGACGAGAGGCACAGGGGGCTTGGCCGGGGAGGGTCCACGGCTTCTCAGGTTTCGTTGGTGGCTCTTCAGGGGCCCTCGTTGCCTCTCCCCGTGACTTCGCTCTGTGTCTGCCAGGACAGCTCTCTGCGTGGCCCCGGCTCTCGGCTCTCGTTTCATGGTGTGAAGAAGCACACACCCTTTAGGAGCAGCTGAGGACCCACCTGTGCCACCTCATGGCTCACCGCTCTCCGTTTCAGGGAAAGGGGGTGGAAATGGCCTCTGTGACAGAGTCAGTGAGTGCTGCACGCTGGGCTGGGTCCACACTCATACATGGTATTGAGTCTCATGACAGCCCCACAGGATGGGTCACCCGGGTCCCCAGCCCCCTTGAGGGGAGGCACTTAGGTCCAGAGGTCGACTCAGCGGAGGTTACACAGTTCCTGCCAAAGATGTCACTCACGGCTGTTCAAACGGAGCGTTTGGGTCGTGCCGCGCCATGTACCCTGCTTGCCCACTGCCTTATGGGACCCGGCAGGGGCTCTGTCACCGGCATTTACAGGGGAAGTTACTGAGGCTGAGATGGATTGGCATGCGGCCAAGGCCACCCAGTGAGGAGGGCGATGGGCCCGCGTGTGACTCCCCATCCTGAGTCCCCTCCACAGGGCACCGCTTCCCAAGGCTTGTGCGTGTGATGTGGGTGGTCAGTGCTCGCCCGGTTGCATGTCTTCGTAATCGTCCTCTTAGTCTTGCCGATGGACAGGAAGGCTTCAGAGCAGCGTGGCCACCTGCCCCGGTCACACAGTTGGTAAAGCAGCAGCAGGGCTGTTTGCACCCAGGTCTTCTCAGCCTGCCTCCCCAGTGTGCCCGCCCCTGCCCTGCGCCGTGGCCATGCCCTTCCCTCTGTGTGCTGGAGAATGTGGGCGCATCTTTGATTGACTGAATGTTTGTTGAGCAGTCACTATCTGCTAAGCTAGCTTCATGTCACGTAGACAAGGGAAGCGCCTCTGGGGAGGTGACGCCGCGTGCAGAGCTGAAGGTGATGAGAGAGGTGCGGCAGGGAGAACCGGCAGCCCAAAGGCCCTGAGGCAGAGCGGTGTGCGCGGATGCTGGGCTGACGGGGGTGAAGGTTTGCCGGCTCCGCGGCCCTAACTTTGGGCCTCAGGGAGACAGGTGTCGTGTGTTCTCCCCCTCAGCACAAGAAGCTGGGCCCCCGGGGCGACGTGGACGTCAACACGGAGGACAAGAAGGACGAGCACAGGCAGCAGGGTGAACTGCACATGTGGGACCCCATCGACCAGGTGCGGCTCCTCGCGGCCCTGCTCAGAGTGCCGCTGCCTGCCGTGAGCGCCGAACGGCTGCCTGGCTTACTCTCAGCTCGTTCTAAGTGAAGTGGTCGTTTTTAGGAAACTTTTTCTTTGGCCTTACTAATGTTTTATTTTGAAATAATTTTATATTCAGTGTAACATACCGTAAATTCCCACACAGAAACATAGACACACAGACACACACACACAAGTAGAGAGAGTTCTCATACATCCTTCACCCAGTTTCCCCAAATACTAACATCCTCTGTAAGCAGAGTGTGACTGTCATAACCAGGAAGTGGAACACTGGCTGCCTTACTACGGACTAATTTATGGGCCTTATTCCAGTTTGTCCACTGACGTCCTTTTTTTGGTCCAAGGGATGCAATAACGCAGTTAGTTGTCCTAACTCCTTGGTACCCTCCAACCTGAGACAGTTCCACTGGGAACATTTATTACTGTTATTATTGGCTGTGCCACACGGCTTGCAGGATCTCAGTTCCCCCACCAGGGGTTGAACCCAGGTCCCCCTGCGTGGCAGCACAGAGTCCTAACCACTGGACTGCCTGGGAATTCCTAAAGAAATATTATTTTTTTATAAGAATGAGGCGTTTTGAATGTTAATGATGCTTCTCATGTCCCTTAACCTAACATGGCAATCCATTTGAGTAGGTATTGATCAAATGATTGATTGAAGTATATAATTGATATACAGTGTTGTATTAGTTTCAGGTGTATAGCAAAGTGATTATTATAGATTTTATATATATGTAATATTTGTTTTTCTGCAAATATTAAGTATTTTTTATATGTCTGTTCTTCTGGCCTAGAAATAAACCTTAAAAATGGTTAAATAAAGAATTAAGTCATATTTAAATGTTGAAGAAAGGGTCTCTAGACAGACTGGCTGAGAAATCGTGAAAGTTTTAAAAGGTAGATGAAATAGAAAAAGACAGGCATGAAGACACACACACACACAGAGAAAACAATCCCATCATTCATAAAAGGCTTCAAATTAAGTGAATATGATACTGCATTGTGTCTACTTTTAGACATGCTGAATAAAGAAGTCCTCAAAATGCTAAAAGAACCCCAGAATAATCAATGTTTTAGAGGAAATGTCTCACAAGGGCTTGAGTTCAGTGAAACCACCATAAATGGCTACAAAAGTGGGAAAGACAAGTTCCGGGGTGATGCCAGGCAGGAGCCTTGGGCCTCAGAGTTGATGGAGCAGAGATTTTGGGGGGAGACCTAATGCTGATCTTACTTTGCAGAAATGGACTCGGCACTACTGTGCCATTGCTGATGCCAAGCTGTCCTTCAGCGATGACATTGAACAGACCGTGGAAGAGGAGCTGCCCCTGGTAGGTGGAGACCGCCTATACTGCTCCTCTCATCCGGTGGCCAGCAGGCCTGGACATGCGCAGCCCATCCATAGAGCTGCCTCTTTGGGTACCAAGGCTTGCCTGGCTCTTCTCTGATGTGTTTAGCCAATGAGGCTTAAGAGTCTTTCCTGCTCTCTGAAAGGCTTGATTGGCCTTGATTGGATGCTCTGTTCAGCCCCACCCACTAACTTAGTTCCTGGCTTTCCTGCCCTCTGCCCCTGGAATGCTGACCATCCTTGGTCTCAAGGATGCTGTTCCTTGAGTGCAGCCCCAGGGTATTGTAGCTTTCAGACTTCCTGTACAATAGAGTTGAGGCTGTACTGGGCCGTGACTCAGGAGGCCACCACAAATGGAGGCTGTCAGGAGTAGTGGCTGGCGGGAGGAGGGCAGTGGAGGCTGGCAAGCTGAGGCCATTCTTGGTCTGTTATCCAGTCCCCTGAAGCAGAGTGCACAGGTGGACTGGTCTGGTGATGCTGGTCCTGGTTTTCAGAAGCCTCTCCTCTCTTTGTGGCCCAGGATGTACCCCCCACGGAGCTGCATTTTGGGGAGAAGTGGTTCCACAAGAAGGTGGAGAAGAGGACGAGTGCCGAGAAGCTGCTGCAGGAATACTGCGCTGAGACGGGGGGCAAGGATGGGACCTTCTTGGTGCGGGAGAGCGAGACCTTCCCCAACGACTACACCCTGTCCTTCTGGTAATGCCCCTCTGTCCGGGCCGTGCCCATCTTCTCCTCGCAGCTGGTGGGATCGAGGGGCCACGTGGCAAGTGGTGCCAGTTCAGGCTGGATTTGGGTGGAGCTGGGCTGGAAACCGAGGGTTCCCTGGTGACTCAGTGGTAAGGAATCCGCCTGCAGTGCAGGAGCCACAGGGGACATGGGTTTGATCCCTGGGTCGGGAAGATCCCCTGGAGAAGGAGAGGAATGGCTACCCACTCTAGGACTCTTGCCTGGGAAATTCCACGGACAGAGGAGCCTGGTGGGCTGCAGTCCATAGGGTCGCAAAGAGTTGGACACGACTGAAGTAGCTTAGCATGCATGCGTGGGCTAGAAACCCAGACTTCATTTAGTGAGTTTTGGGGGGCAAGACTTGGGTTGAGTGAGGCCCCCAAAACATAGTCATCAATATTAGTGATAATTCAGTACAATATTAAATATTATAAAGTAACTTTACAGGACTGTGATGAGGCTATAGGGAGCTCATCTACATTAATTCATTAAAAGATACTTATTTTGGGGGTACTGGCTCAGTGCTATGCACAGTGACTTAGCAGTGACCAGGCAGACAGGGTCCCTGTCCTCATGGAAATTAGAGTCTGAGGATGGAGATGGACAGCAAAAAAGGAATCATGCAAATAAAACATAATTCTAGTTGTGATAAGTGCAATGAAAAAATGCAGGATGTTATGAAAGTCTGTGAGAGGAATTTGGTGTGATGTTGGGAGAAAAATCAGGGAAGGCTTCCTGAAAGAAGCGGTATTTAAATTGAGACCTGAAGGATAAAAGTTCTGATATTAACAACAGACAAATAATAGTGAGAGCTAACACCTGTAAGGTGCTTACCATGTAGGAGGGAGCATTCCAGGCATATTCTCTGTGTGTGTGATCTTGTTTTCATTCTCAGGATATCTCTGTGAGGTGAATGCTGGCATTATCCTTGTTGGACCACTAGGATCGTAATAGGGAGGCTCAGAGGGGACAAGTCACTTGTTCAAGGTCACTTAGCTCATCAGTGGCAGAGTCAGGATTGGAACCCAGGCTGCCTGGCTCCAGAGGAGCAGTTATGTAGGTAAAGGGGACAGCAGGCAGAGGGAGTAGGTGGAATGTTCTGGAATCCAGGCTCAAGGAGTAGCTTGTGTGGAAGCCCTGGTGGGTTCGAAGAGCAGAGGCGGGCCTGTGCGGCCACACACAGCGTCCCCCCGGGGGCTGCGGCTGCAGCTCTGGCCCGGCCCGTGTCCTCTGCTGCCCCGGGTGCAGGAGGAGCCCGCCGGGCTGGCTCTGACTGGTCCCTCTCCCCCAGGCGGTCGGGCCGCGTGCAGCACTGCCGGATCCGCTCCACCGTGGAGGGCGGGACCACGAAGTACTACCTGACTGACAACCTCATGTTCACCAGCATCTACGCCCTCATCCAGCACTACCGCGAGACACACCTGCGCTGCGCCGAGTTCGAGCTCCGGCTGACCGACCCCGTGCCCAACCCCAACCCGCACGAGTCCAAGCCGTACGTGTGCCCATGCTCTGGGGGCGCGAGTCGGAAACGCCAGCCTTGTGGGTGGGCTGGGGCCCGCATTCCCACGAGGCTCCTGGCCTGGGCCCACCAGGGTCTCTAAGTTCCCCCAGGCGGCCGCTGTCCAGATACCTGCTGCCCAGCTCTCCTTCCTCTCCCTCGGCCCCTCCTATCCTTTCTTCTGCTTTGTCTTCAGAGTCCCGAGGTCTTGGCTTTGATTTTTCAGAGACTAATTCTGACCCAGTGTTACCGTTCTACTTGTCAGAGCTCATTCCTGTTGGTCTGAAATTAAAAAAAAATAATTGTAAAGAGAATATCTGTTAGGCCTTGCAAAGGGTTAACTAGTTCTGAAAAGAAAAGAGTGATTTTTAAGCAGAAGCCTGCTCAAGTGCACCTTTCTGAGGAAGCCTTATAGCTGTGACAATTTTGATTTTTACTTTTCTTGTCTGTATTCAAGTGGATGGCCTTAAAGTTTGCTATTTTGCATCTTTAAAATTAACCCCCAACCGCTCTAAAACCCCATTCCGTGTGTTTTCTGCCCCTGATTTTCTGAGACACTGCGCTGGCTGTATCACGCTCTGATGCTTGGGTCAGTGGTCAGGGACGGGGTTAAAGATTTAAGTTGATTTATTCTCTTGTGCTCCAAGCAGACTCCCTACGTGAATGCTTCAGCTGAGCTGTGTCTGGGTGATTGTTTTCAAAGTCGCCGTCTCTAGACGGGATTTCGGATGGGGAGGCCTGCTGTGTAATTTCCGTGGTGGGCTCCAGGGTCGTGTTTCAGGCCTCCGGGCGACCCACCATGTCCTCCTCTGCTGCCAGTCTCAGCGGCCTCTCCCCTGGCCATTTCCCTGGCCCTGCTGCAGGTGGTACTACGATGGGCTGAGCCGCGGGGAAGCGGAGGACATGCTGATGAGGGTCCCCCGGGACGGGGCCTTCCTGATCCGGAAGCGGGAAGGTACCGACTCCTACGCCATCACCTTCAGGTAAGTACCTGGACTGCAGCCGCTTCTCACTCTGGAGAGGCGCCTGGGAGGGCAGGTGGGAGGGCAAAGGGCGCACAGGTGGACGCTGAGCCCAGTGTCCTCTGTCCAGAGCGTGAGCTATGATGGCGACAGAATAGTGATAGTGAGAACAAAAGCGGGCTGTGCTAATACTGTGTGCCTTCAGCATGCCGGGCACTGGTCTGTATTCCCGAGGGCAATGTGGTTTACATTAATTCATTTAATCTTCCCACAACTCTATGGGGTGAGCGTGACCCACACCCCTACGTTTTGGAGGAGGAAACTGAGGCACAGGGCGATGGAACGACCTGCTGAGAACATGCAGCCCGTTAGTGGTGGAGCTGGAGTTAGAACCCCCGCAGCGCTGGCAGCGCAGATGGGTGGCGATGTGGCTCTGGTCTCCCATCCGCCGTTCCCACTGACTGCCAGTGGGGAGGCCACGTGGGCCAGCGTCTCTAGGGCCGTGGTTCTCTGTGTTAATTCTACCGCAAGACACCTGAGTCCTCCAGTTTCCACCAAAAGCAGTATGAGGGAGGGTCAGAACCTGTTCATCAAACTGCCCCTCCATCTCCCCATTTTCAGGGTTTCCCTGCGTGTTCTTGGTGGTGGTAGTGGAATACTGGCTTCCAAAGACTGAGTTCCCAGGTGATATTCCGGACACTGGGCTGCCTTCAAGGCCTCAGCTGTTTATTTTTATTTTTATTTTTAAATACTTCAGATATTTTAGCTTTGCCGGGTCTTAGTTGCAGTATGTGGGATTTAGTTCCCTGACCAGGGATTGAACTCAGGGTATCTGCATTGGGAGTGCAGAGTCTTAGCCACTGAGCCACAGGGAGGTCCCTTCAGATACTCCTTTGACCTCACCGCGTGGCGTGTGGGATCTTGGTTGCCTGACCAGGGATCAGACCTGTGCCCTTCGCGTTGGAAGTGTGGAGCTTACCCACTGGGGCACCAGGGAAGCCCCACCACGTCTGTCCGTCTGGCGCCCTAGGATGGGTGCCCGGGCTGTTTGCAGGCGGCGGGCTTGTGTGGCTGTCACCCGGCTGCCGGACGTCAGCCCCGTGTGGTCTCCCCCAGGGCCAGGGGCAAGGTGAAGCACTGTCGCATCAACCGAGACGGCCGGCACTTCGTGCTGGGCACCTCTGCCTACTTCGAGAGCCTCGTGGAGCTGGTCAGCTACTACGAGAAGCACGCGCTCTACCGGAAGATGAAACTGCGCTACCCCGTGACCCCCGAGCTGCTGGAGCGCTACAACACGGTGGGTGGCCGACCCGCCCGAGACTCGGCGGGACACCCCGTCCGAGGTGGCGATTCACCTGTTGGTTCATTCAGCAAACCTTTATTGAGCACGTGCGTGCATCCCACACGGCTCTGGGTCCAAAACTGCAGAGTGGACGCAAACCGCGCCCCTGCGCTCTTACGGTCCAGGGTGGGTGAGACAGGCGATACACGAAATGAAGACCCATCAGAGCACATGTCAGCTGGTAGGAAGATAGGTTCTACAGAGAACAGCACGCTGGGACAGGTGGATAAGTGGGTAGATGATGGGGAAGGGGCCGCAGTTCTCAGGGCTGCTCGGGAGGGGCTCGCTGACTAGGAGATGTGGGCAGACACTACGGGAGGTGGAGGAGACAGCCTGCAGCTGTGAGGAGGAAGAAAGTCAGTCAGTGCAAAGGTCCTGAGGTGAGGGCATGCATGGAAGCAAAGAGGAGAAGCTGGTATGGCTGGACCTAAGTGGTCCAGGGTTGGGGCAGAACTAAATAAGGACGGAACTGTGTGGCATGGCGCCACACATAGGGGCTTTTATTCTGAGCCATTGAAGAGTTCTTCTTTTCTTGTTTTTGGCCACGCCATGCAGCATGCAGGATCTTAGTTCCCTGACCAGGGATCGAACCTGCAGCCCCTGCAGTGGGAGTGGTATCCGGACCACCAGGGAAGTCCCCACTGGGGGCTTCTGAGCAGAGAAGAGAGCCGATCTGATTACCATGTCCCAGTTCCTCTCAGGTAGATTCAGTACTTTATTAAAAAGAGACGGACTGCACCAGCCATGCGTCAGGAACCGTGTGCCTAGATGCTGGGAGAGCACGGTGGAGCACCGTCAGTCCCTGGGACGTTCAGGTTCTAGAAAGGGGAGCGGGTGACAGAGTCACGTCAGTACGACCCCCACCCCCCGCCCCGGGCAGGGTGAGTTACAGTGAAGAGAGAACAGGATGGGGCGCTGTGGGGTGGGCGCTACATTAGACTGGGCCCGAGAGGGGGGAGCGGGCCTCCTGCAGAGGTGAGAAGGCAGCGGGCGGAGGGGCTGGGGAGCTGTGAAGGAGGCGGGTTCCAGGTCCGGGTTGGGAGGCAGACGGGCACAGGACCTCAATGTGGGGGTGGGGCTGCAGCCCAGCAGGGGTCCGGGGAAGAGCAGGAGGGGTCTCCAGTGTGTGCTGGTGAAGGTTTACTGCCCACTCTGCCGAGAGAAGCCCTGCTTTGTGGCATTTGCCAATTTCTGTGCTGTGAGTATTCCCGCGGTGGCCAGTTTCAAGCTGCTGACATTGAACATGGGTCAGGAAGAGTGGTGAGCTTGCTCCAGGACACCAGCGAATCTCAGGGCTTGTGTTTTGACAAAGGAGGAGGGCGCCTGGCATGGGGTAGGCCCGCCTTGGGGCCTCTCTGATCCTGGGGTAAGATTTCCAAGTTTTGGGGAACTTCTTAAGAGCTTCTTACTGGCTCTGCCCGCAAGGTGAATAAACTGAGGTTTCAGCTCTTCTACTAGAGGGCAGGAAACCATGAGGATGCCTAGAATCCTTGTTCTAATCCTTGCCCTGGGAGTTTGAATGACTCCATTTAGTTTTCTCTCTTCTCTTTCAGGAAAGAGATATAAACTCCCTCTATGACGTCAGCAGGATGTATGTGGATCCCAGTGAAATCAACCCTTCGATGGTACAGTGCAAACTTCTGATTCACACTGTTACCCTAGTCACTAGACTGACATGGATCTCCACAGGTGGCTCAGTGGTAAAGAAATCGCCTGCCAATGCAGGAGATGCAGGTTCAATCCCTGGGTCGGAAAGATCCCCTGGAGAAGGAAATGGCAACCCACTCCAATATTCTTGCCTGGGGAATTGCATGGACAGAGGAGCCTGACGGGCTACAGTCCATGGGGTCACAGAAGAGCTGGACACGACTTGGTGATTAAACGACAACAAACAGATTGACATAGGGTCTACCCCCCCAGTTAAAACAGGGCGAGGGAACATTTTGGAAAACTCGGCCAAAATAATTTTGGAGGGGGGAAGAAATGACGATTGACAATGTGATGTCTGGTTTCAGGGAAGAGGTTAATAGAATTCCATCCACATGTGACTGAACCTTGCTAAAATTCTGAAGTTTGATGAACCACCTTTGGGCCCAACAGCTTCTAATTAAAAGTCTTTCAAATGTTCCTTGCTCACTGACTGAGCCTGTGGTGTTTATAAATTCCATTTGGTTCAGCGACCCCTCTGCCATGTGCACGCTATCTCGTATTCCCACCCTGGCTGCTGAGTCATTTCATGCAGGCAGGGCTGGATTGTACTCTTAGCCTGAAGCTCCCGGTTTCATCTAAAATTGAGCTGGGGCCTGGAGAGGAGCAATGCTGGCGAGTTTTCCATTTGGCGGGGCCGTCTTGCCTGTGATTAGTGTGCAGTTCTCACTTTGGAAGGGACACCTGCTGATGGGCTCTGTAGAAATCCGATTTTCTTTTAAACTTATAATCCTTGGCCGATGCAAATCCCTTTCAGCAAGCAGCGAAGTCTTGAAAAATTGTGGGTGCATGGAACCGGGTGTGAAGTACATTAGGGGACTTAGCCAAATAAAAAAAAAAAAACATTTATTAGAACTGACAGATGCTTTGGTTATGAGAATGACACAGCCTCACACCAGGCAGATGTCGGGGGATGGTGGAGATCATGGTAAACTGAGGACACGTCCCATCTCGAGAGCAGCCACCCCTGCCAGCAGCTGCCATTTCAGAGACCAGGTGGGGTCTTCTGATTTCTTAAGACAAGCCAGTAATCTGGGTGTTTGGTGTGAAATCTCCCCATTATTAAACCCTGGTAACTATACCAAGGTATGTAGAGGGAGCCTTCCTATACTCAGTGAGCCAAGTAAAACATGATCGTATGTGGGATTTGAGTGCAAGCTGCCAGACTATGGCGAGTGCCTCAAAATACATTTATTATTCTTGTGGTTGAAAAAATGATGTAACAGTGAAAAGGGAGACACTTGAAAAGCAGGGAAGACAATCAGCCCTGGTCTCACCGTCCTGACGCAGTAGCCGGGTGCACCTTTGGGTGTTCCGTCCCCTCTGGCCCTTGTCGGCAGGGAGGTTTTATAGTCCTCACCCCAGCACCTGCCATTTCTGTTCTGCTTTGTTCACCTGCCGCTTGGCCGCGAGTGCGTTTCTTCACTGCTCATCTACTGAATGGCCGTTTTTTGTTGAACCTGGTAGGCCATGCAATTTTGGTGAAGGACCTGGACTGGGTGCCTGGACAGGGAGGCCTAGTGTGTTGTAGTCCATGGGGTTGCAAAGAGTCGGACATGACTAAGCGACTGAACTGAACTGAACCTGGACTAGAATTGTAACTTAAAAGGAGAATATTTTTTATGCTGTAGCATATTCTAGGTGACTGGGCCCCTTTAGCTGTGTCTCCATCAATGGCCATTCGGGTTGTCTCTAGGCTGAGGTCTTCGTGTCGACACTGAAATGATTTCTTCACCTGAGAGGTTTTGTGTCTTTCTCTTTATGTCCTTTGGATGAGTTCTTAGAACCGGAGTGCTGAGGTCGGTAGTGACAGGTGACACGTAGTGGTGACTGCCTAGCGAGCCTTGAGCTAAGCACCTCATGGTGCTTGGATGGCTCATTAGTCCTCTAGCAGCCCCGGCATTAGGGACCATTTTTGTGCCCATTGTACAGATGAGACAGCTGAGGCACACAGTGGTTGAACGATTGCTGGAAGTGTGGAGCTAGGACTTGGATGCTCCCAGACATGCACTTGTAGCCTCTCTGCGGTGCCACATGCCTGCTTGGTCATGCGATGGCCGGCTCATTTCTCTAGTTCATGAAGACCTCTCCTGCCGTCCATCAGGCTGGAGACTTACTCCTCGTAGACGCCATCACATGGCACCCCCCTCTGCCACTGGCTGTACGTTCCTCGTGGCCTTGGAGTCTGGCAGTGACCTGTAGAGTTTCACGGGGAAAGATACGACCCTGGTCCCTGTGTCTGCCCTTGAAGCAGGGTGCACAGTAGAGCTGGCTCTGTTTGCAGGTTGAGGAGTCAAGTTCAGAAGCTCTGGTTGGAGTTCCCATGGCAAAGCTTACAGAAGCCACGCTGTACACATCACATCACAGACTATGGTGCTGCCATGGGGACTCCTCACAGTAATGGGGTCTTTCTCTGCTCAGCCACTTGCCAGGTGGTTGACTTTGGCCAAGGATGCTTCATCTCTCTGGACCTCTTATTTCCTCGTCTGTAAAATGGGATACCATCGCTACTACCTGCCTGGCCTGTTAGGATTATGGGGATTAGAGGGGATACTGTAGATAAAAGGCCTGAAACAGGGCTTTGACTGTAGTAAGCACTGAAGAAATGCTTGCTGTTGTCATTTTTATCCTTCTGTGTATTATCTCACTTAATAGTATCAAGGACCCTGTGAAGTATGTAGTGTTTTAATAGCCATTTCACAGATGGGGAAACAGGCTGAGAGAGCCTCAAGATTATATAGCTCTTGTATGGAAGGGACAAGCTGAGGATTTGAACCTCATGTCTGACTCCAGAGCCCCGTGCTTTGAGGAGCAGTTTTATGGATTCCTTGTGAAAGCCCCCATTTCCATTTCCCTGTGTCAGGGGAGGGAAGCTGCTGATCTAAGCAGGCTGGCAGTTTTGGAGGTTTTCCTATTAAGTGTTTGCTTGCTGTGTGGGTGTTCAGTTTGCCATAGATTTGTGCTTGCCCAGCAGCAAATCACGGAGGAGGAATTCTGCCCTTGGTTCTGTCTTGTTTCTGCCGGTGCAGAGGCCGCACTTGGTGATTTCATGGAGGAGCACCTCGGGCACTTGTAGAATGCCAGCATCCCAGGGCATGTCAGGGCGTCACCAGTAAAACTGCTGGTGAGGCTCGGGGGCTGCCAGAAATGGTGTTGAGCTTGAACTGCTGAGTGGATTGGTGATCATGGGTAGTGAGGACTTCAGAGGTGGTGGGCATGGTTTCACCTGAAAGGCATGTCCTTCCTTTGTTGAGGAAATACTGGCTCACTTTGAGGTGCCCTTTGTTGTTGTTCAGTTGCTCAGTCGTGTCCAACTCTTTGTGACCCCATGGACTGCATCACCCCAGGCTTCCCTGTCCTGCACCATCTCCCGGAGATTGCTCACACTCATGTCCATTGAGTTGGTGATGCCATCCAACCATCTCATCCTCTGTCGTCCCCTTCTCCTCCTGCCTTCAATCTTTCCCAACATGAGGGTCTTTTCCAATGGAGTCTGCTCTTTGCATCAGGTGGCTGAAGTATTGGAGCTTCAGCTTCAGCATCTGTCCCTCCAATGAATATTCAGGGTTGATTTCCTTTAGGATGGACTGGTTTGATGTCCTTGCTGTCTTAGGGACTCTCAAGAGTCTTCTTCAGCACCACAGTTGGAAAGCGTCAATTTTTCAGCGCTCAGCCTTCTGTGTGGTCCAACTCTGACATCTGTACTTGACTACTGGGAAAACCTAGCTAGGCTCTGATTTAGGCCAGTTCCCATTGTGGCTCCCTGGCAATGCAAGCCCTTCGCCACCAGATGGCGCCGTAACCCTGGACTAAAGCCGCCCTCTCTTTTGAGAGGAACCAACTGTGCCACAAAGTGCAGCCGCCTCCCTCTGCTGTCGCCTGGCCTGACCTTTGCCTTCTTGTTTTCCCTGAAAGCCTCAGAGAACCGTGAAAGCTCTGTACGACTACAGAGCCAAGCAGAGCGACGAGCTGAGCTTTTGCCGCGGTGCCCTCATCCACAACGTCTCCAAGGAGCCCGGGGGCTGGTAAGGCTGAGGGGAGCTGGGCCCTTGACCTGTCCCTTTCTAGCGGTGAGACTCAAGTGCTGGCTGAACCCTGACCCCTGTATCTCCTGTTCTGGCCTGGCTTTGACCCGTCATACTTTCTCTGGGAAGGTGACCGATGCATGCTCTATTTGCAAAAGTGGGTAAACAACAATAGCAATGATGATAATGTCATTAATATATCATATCATACTACATATTATTTTAATTGTAATAGCAGCTGCCATTTATTGAGGTCTAACTGTGTCTAAGCAAATTCTTGTTACAGCCCTTCAGGGTTATGACTATGATTATCTCTGCTTTCTGTGGGCTTCCCAGGTGGCGCTAGTGGTAAAGAACCTGCCTTCAACGCAGGAGACATAAGAGAGGCGGTGGGTTTGATCCCTGGATCGGGACGATCCCGTGGAGGAGGGCATGGCAACCCACTCGTATTCATGCCTGGAGAATCCCATGGGCAATGAATAGATGCAGTGAATGAGGCTTTCCAAAGTTCAGCTACTGAACACCACAGGCTCTTCCCATTTTGCAAGCCTGTGCATTTTAAATTCAAATTCTTGTGCTATTGCATAGTCCCGTGCCCTGGGCAGTGGCCCCATCGTGGATGAAAGGGGTGCATTTTCAGGCCAAAGGCACCTGGGTGTGTGACAGTTGAGTGATCTCTTCCCCTTTTTCTTCACCCAGGGAGAAGAATTCTCTGCCCACCCATAGGTTCCCTCAGCAGGTGGTTTCATGGGACGCTTCCTATCTTAGAGCAGTAAGGGTTGTTCATAACCACGAGCCCCTTCAGAGACCCAGGCACCTCAGAAAATCGGTGCTTCTTCCTCTTGGAAGACAGCCGGACCTGACTTAGACATCTGGATAGTGGCTTGAATGGAGCAGTGTGGAGACTGTCTTGAGGACCTCACTTGAAATCATTCATGTGATCCACAGTGACCCTGGAAGGCTGCTTCTCTTCCTCCCTGCATTTTACAGATGAGGACAGTGAGGCACAGAGAAGAAGCAGCTTGTCCAGGGTCACATAGCAGCCTGAGATTTGAAGCGAGGCCTTCTGACTCAAGAGGCCACACTCTTTACTCTCACGTGCCAGATCCAGGGGTTTACCAAGATTTTTTGTTTGTTTTAAATGTGGAGAACACCCTCTTTCCAAACCCATTGCTGACCTGGATCCACAGAGGATTCTGTCTCAAGATGGGTTAAGAGATTGGAGTAAGTGCTATTAGCCAGGGACTGAGGGTAAACCGTAGGCCCTTCTGAGGTCCCCTCATTGCTTAGTCTCTCCCTGGTGTCAATATTGCCACCTAGTGGGGTGCCTGCCTCGAACCACATTTTTTTTTTTTTTTGCGTCCTTCCAGATTAGAGGACCAAATCATTTTTGTTTAAACCAGGATGCATTTGAGAGTGAAGGGAATGCATAGTTAATAATTACACCTGGACCGCAGGTGTAAACTACCCAGTTCTGGGCACATGATCCATACAGTTGCCCATACAGCCAGACTTTGCTGGAGATGGGTCTGGAGAAATGAAGGTTGAAAAGAGTATGTGAAACAGGCTAACAGCTGGCAATTCTGTTTCCACCAGGCCATGGGACAGTCAGTCCTCTCTGCTTATTCAGGTCAGCAAACATTTGTTAACACATTATTGACCAGGGGATTTTTGCAGAAACTAATGCCTGTGGAGTTAATATGTTTCCAGTCAATAATGTGTTAAGCGCCCCCGACTGTAGATTTGATTAAGACTGAGGAAGGTCACATGTAGAAGGGAAACTGATGGGTAACTGTAAGTTAATGTAAGGTGTGGACTGCTTTGACAGCTGTGGAGAAAGATGCCAGGGAGCACCTGGCAGGAAGACCTCTCAGCCTGGTGGCAGTCAGGGAAGGCTCCGAAGAGGAAGACTTCGGCTGAGTCTTACATTGTTAGGTGGCTATAGAGGGCATGGACTGTGGCATAGGAGGTACAGAGCATGGCAGGGCCATGTGGGGAGTGGGCCGCAGACGATCTGGAATGAATATCAGGTTCAAGTCAGAGAGAGACAGGAGTTGAGGTCCCTGGGTTAGAGCATTATAATGGCCAAGCTACACAGTCTCAGCTTGATTTGGAAGGCCTCGGTGTGGTGGGGTCAAAAGTGCATTCTGGAAGGAGCCCCCTGGCTGCAGAAAGTGGGCCATGGGAGGGCTTGGAGGAGGGTCCAGTCCAGGCATCAGACTTGGGGCATCTTGGAGGTGCGGTCGATTTCTTGAGTCAAGACACGTACAAAGGTTGATTATGTCTCATGCTATTAGTGTTGTTACCAAGGTGGGAAGGTTGGGGGCAGGGGCACAGTTTTAGCTGAATAACAAGAACTAACACTATGGAGCGCTTTATGAGTAAACGCAAGACTACAGTAACTCCTGTGGTCCCAGTGAGGTCCTCAGAGGGGGACACAGGGGCCACCCCCACACCCAGACAGAGGGTCTGAGGCTCAGGGCACTGGTGCAGCTGGTGGTGGAGCTGGGACTCGAGTCCAGGCCGTCTGGTGCCAGACCCTTCCTTACCCCCACCCCCGTCTCTAAATTCACAGCCCTCCCCGAAGGGGTTGGGCCTCCGCTAGAGCCAAGCTTTTGTCCTCTACAGTATCTGATGTCCACTTAAAGCACTGAAACTTTGGACTTGGTAGCTCTGACCAAACCAAGTCTAGGATCATGGTCAGGGGAGGGTGGGCCCCAGCAGACACTGCTGGTGGGAACAGCAGAGGACCCCGCGGGGGGTCTGCCAGCACAGCTGATGACCGCCCCTCCCCGGTCACGGGCCACCTTCCCTGACCCCCAGCAGCAAGGAGCGAGCGAGCAGTAATGAGGGTTAACACCGCTCGCTCGCCAGAGGCTCCCTGACAGTGCCTTTTGTGTGTCCGCAGGTGGAAAGGAGACTATGGAACCAGAATCCAGCAGTACTTCCCGTCCAATTACGTCGAGGACATTTCACCAACTGAAGGGGAGGAGGCGGATAAGCAGGTGAGTCTCCACTGTTTGTTGCAAGGAGGGGCCCGCGGATCCTGTTCTGAGGGCTTCACCGAGCCAGCTCCGTGGACACATTTTTGCCCGCGTTGCCCTGGGCTCCGGACCAGGGACAGCAGAGTGATGGGGAAATTAGGACTGTCCCCTAGTTGTGGGTGAAAGTCACTGTGACCAGTCAGTCAGGTTTAAATCAGGTTGTGCTGGGCCGAAGGCTTTGCATATGCAGGAGGATTCCCTCCAGAGTGAAAACGGCCAGACTGGGAATTTGTCCTTTGCTTAAACCAGCTTGCAGATGAAACACATTTAGCTTGGCCAGCCAGACGTTCAGAACGTGCTCAGTGTGAGTAAGCAAGCTGGCCCACGTGGTGGGTGAGGGAGGGCTCTCCTGGTGACATTGCAAACCTGGTTTCTACTCACTGCCTCTTGCTCAGAAAGCTTGAAGAGCAGGTACTTTCAAGGTGACAGCAGTGCACTGAGGCTGAAATCGTAAGACTTTCTTCCAAGAGAGTTGGGGCAGTCTGGGAAGGCTGCACGGGGGAAGGGGCCTTTGAGCGTTAAAAGTCAAGTTAGAGTTCAACAGCAAGAGACGAGCAGGAGAGAATTCCAGGTGGGAGGTACAGCCTGAGCCAAGGTGTGGCGGTGGAAACGCAGTTCACTGTGCTCGGCCTGAGGCAGAGACGTGACCCTCCCAGCTGTGTCTGTCCCACATTGCCCTTTACCCACAGTCAGCATTAGCCTGGTGGAGGGTGGGGATGAGTTCATGTCACAGGCAGATACACAGTTCTACCAACTTTCCAGAGACCAAGATACCCATCTCCTCTGGCCTCTGGGATGGTTCAAATGTGCAGTGGAATGAAGAGCCAGCAGATGGAGCAGAAAGCCTGGAGGCCAGACTGCAGAGCTTAGGTGTTGGTTCGGTAGGACACAGGGAGCCACAGAAGGTTCTTTAGCTAGGCTGGAAAAGGAGGCCAGTTGCATTTCATAATATAACATCACAAGAAAGGGTCTAGGCTGTTTTTTTGAAACCAGATCTGCGGAAACACTTTGAAACCTGCTCTAGACTGCACAAGGCACATTTTTACAGGTTGGGAAATGAAATGCTGAACCTGCCGGCACCTACTAGCCGCTGGGTCCCCGTCAGCAACAGGCTTCGTTATTTAGCTCTCTCCCCATGGACGTAGCCTGTAATGAAAATGCATTTTAAACAGTTCTACAGGCAGTGTCTCTGCTAAACGGTGTGCTTTGGAAACTGGTTATCTTTTTATTATTCCCGTTAAGATGAACGTGAGTTATGTCTTGTTTCTTCACAGATTATTGAAGACAACCCCTTAGGGTCCCTTTGCAGAGGAATCCTGGATCTCAACATCTATAATGTTGGTATGCGCACACTTGGTCTCAGCCTAGATTCCCACCCAAGTACTCTCCGCCCCACCCCAGCCTCCCTTTGGACCGCCCCAGGCAGGGGGTGGGTCTTTCTAGCCTCAGCTTGGGTACCGGAGCTGAGTACTGGGCCAGGCTGGTCAATGACTTCATCTTACGTCTCATAGATTGCTACGCTCTTAACATCTGTACAGTGTGAAAACAGTCTGGTGCGTCCCTAACAAGTGCTGGACGGGTGTGGGCTGCTGTTACTCCCAACACCTCATCCTTATTTCAGGGGCCCGCCTGGGTTCCCTGGGCTTTTCCTGGAGGTGCCGAGACATCCGTGCAGTGGAGTGTGGAGCTGGGGGTGTCTGGTTCTCTGCCCAGCTCCGCCTCTCAGGCCCTGCAAGACCCTGCACCGGTCATTCCCCCTCCCCACCCCCCACAGGGGTGCAGCTTCAGTCGGCTCAGCTGGGAGTCAGGAAGCCTGGCCTCCCCCTCAGAGTTTGGGGCAGGAGGGAGCCCACAGCCTCAGGGGACTTGTGGTGGCAGGGGTGTGGCCTGCACGGGGCTTCCTGGGCCTTCTAAGACGGAAGGGCTAGAGGCAGTGAGGAGAGGCTTTCTGGGCAAGAAGCCAGAGCAGCTTGCTTCTCTGGGGCTGCCCAGGTTTCCAGAGCTGGCTTCCGTGTCCTCTGCCCCTCCCACTCCAACCCCACACACCGCAGCCCTTCAGTCCATTAGCCTCAGCAAGTGGGAGGAGGACTCTTATTCCAGTTAACGGATGAGAAAACCAAGCCCCGTAGTGACCACAGGAGCTGCCCGAGGTTCTGCTGCGAGTTATGGGATGGGCTGGATCCAGGGCCTCCCTGGTGGCTCAGATGGTAAAGAATCTGCCCGCAATGCTGGAGACCCGGGTTCTATCGCTGGGTCAGGAAGATCTCCTGGAGAAGGAAACGGCAACCCACTCCAGTACTCTTGCCTGGAGAATTCCATGGACAGAGGAGGCTGGTGGGCTACAGTCCGCGGGGTCACAGAGAGCTGGACAGGACTGAGCAGCCCCACTGGATCTGGGGCATTCGGGGCTCTGTCCTGCCTTCCGTAGCCCTTTGTATCACCCTGTGCTGCATGTTAAGAGCACAGGTCTGTGGCTCAGGGTGGTGAATGGGGAGGGGAGTCAGGTCCGAGTGGAGCCTCAGCTTTGGCCACTGCCAGTTCTGTGACCTTCCATGGGCTACTCTGCCTCAACAAGTCTCTGTTTTCTCTCTTGTGAAATGGGCAGAACGGGAGTAGCACCCCAAAAAGCTGTGATGAGGATTAAATAAGATACAGTGGGATGTAATCTGCTTAGAGCACTGCCTGGAAGATGAGTCCACAGATCTTAGCTGATGGGATTATTTGGCAGATAATTTTTCCTCTTGTAGCCACCATTTTCTCTTTCTAGAACATACTTTCTCTGCAGAGAGAACCGATTTCCATGCCTAGCCTCTAGGGGCTGCCGGCCATGCATGCCCTACACCCATTACTCCAGTCTCTGTCTCCATCTTTGATGGCCAGCTGACTGCCCAGTGTCTTGGGCTCCCTTTTCCTCTCCTTCCTGTGATGAGGATACTGGTTCTCAGGTTTAGGGTCCACCTGGAAGGCAGGGATGTTCTCCTGAAATCCTTACATGCGTCTGCCCAGACCCCATTTCCAGGTAAGGTCACATTCACATTTAAGACACTCGTTAAGACCCAGACCACTACCTGATGCAAGGTAGATGTCCCAGTCAGCGCCGACATTCACAGTGATGGTTGAGGTCATAAGAAGTGGCCTGGGACCCAGAAGTCTGGTCATCTTGGCCTTCTGTCAGGCTGATCAGGACTTTTGTTATCCTTTTCCTAAAGTAAAAGCCCCACACGGGAAGAACCAGAAGCCTTTTGTCTTTATCTTGGAGCCCAAGAAGCAGGGCGACCCTCCGGTGGAGTTTGCCGCGGACAGCGTGGAGGAGCTGTTTGAGTGGTTCCAGAGCGTCCGGGAGATCACCTGGAAGATGGACACCAAGGTAGGCCTGTGCACCTGGGCTCCGCTGGGCCTGGGTCCTCCGGCTTCTGGTCCAGGCCGCAGGAGGAGTGGGCCCTGCAGCCACAGGGAATTTGGGGGGGTAGGGAGGGGAGCTCAGACAGCAGGAGCATTGCGGAGAGGAAGGGGGCATTGGGTCTTCCTGCGGGGGCTGCGTCTCGTGTGAAACCTTTGAAGGTTCATGGTGTGCGCGGTGGCCCCTGGTGTTTGAGGCCTGTCTGGCCCAGTGTATCTTAACAAAAAAGCTTTGCCGTCCTCACTTTAAATGTTATCTTGCTTCTAAATACTGTTCCAAGCAGCCTGAATCCTTCCTGTGCATTCACCAGGCTCATCTCCCTGGACTGGAAAGGGTCCTGGGCATACTGGAATTCACAAGACCCAGCCCCTTCCTTCCTGAATCTTGTGGGGGAACTTCCACTCCAGATGGGCATGAGCTTTTGAGGATTTATCCTGAAAGGTCTTTACTCTTTTTCAGTTTTTTATTTTGGGGACCACTCCCCATGGCATGTAGGATCTTAGTTCCCGGGCCAGGGGTTGAACCAGCACTGCCTGCGTTGGAAGCACAGAGTCTTAACCACTGGTGGTCTTCTGAGAAGGGGGAGGTTCTAGGTAAGAACAGGAGGTTTAGAATTAAGTTGACTGGAGTGTGCCTCCTGGCATGGCTGGACCCTGGGCAGGTGGCCACACTTCTCTGGGCCTCGGTTTCCTCCTCAGTAAAATGGGGAGCAGGATCCCTAGCTCACAGGGCGAGTGAGGACAAAATGAGGCGGCGTGTGGACACTGTGGGGACAGTGCCTGACACACCGCAGGCCTCGAGGTCACGGTGGTGTTTCACCACCACACTGTCATCGCGCCTGGAGGACCTGCTCCATCTCTCGTGCTGTCTGCTTTCTTGTGGCCACAGAGCCGGGAAGAAGCTTCAGGGTTCCCCATGTGCCCAGCCACTTCTCAGGCAGGGCCTGACCCAAAGGACTGACTCCAGAACTCCCTCAGGATCTCCTGGACCCCTCTGACCTCTGCTTACAGTTGATGAGTCTCCCTCCTCCACGGTACTTGGCCAGATCTTTTCTTCCCCCCACTGGGGGCGACTTCACAGTTGGGCAGCCTCTGGTCACCAGAGGCCCCGGTATTCATCTTTTCAACACCCCAGAGTAAAGTCCTCTTCTTTACCAGACTTTGTGCCGAGGGCTGTTTGGACAGGCACCTTCCCTGGCACGCCTCCCATCCCAGATCCTCGTCGAGAGGCCTTACGCATGGGTCCTTACTCTCTGCAAGGCTTGTCACACCGTCACATCAGTCACTTGCATGAACCTCGAGCTTGTGGCCAGCAAGGCTGCCCCCGCCTTTCCGGGGCCGTCTCATCTCTGCTCCTGTGCCTCCAGTGCAGTACGTCTCTGAGGCTCAGAGGTTGGGGCGCCACTGTCCTGGGGTTCCTCTGAAAGATGATTTCCCCGTCTTCTTCCAGGTGTGTTTTTCATTGTTGGTCAAGTGGTTGTCCTTGTGATCTGAGTGGCGCCGTTTGCCAGGCGGTGGTCCTCCTGAGCATGTTCTAGTATGTGATGTTGTGGGCCCCTCCAGCTGAGAATAGAGAAACAGGCTTGTGAGAAAGCGTTTAGCTTCCGTTTGCTTAGCCTTATGCTCAAGCACTCAAGCCTCCTCCGAGTGTGGGGCTGGGAGGGGAGAGGGTGTGGCTGTGACACCCTCTGGTCTGGTGCTTCCTCTGTGCTCAGTCGCTTCAGTTGTGTCTGACTCTTTGTGACCCCATGGACTGTAGCCTGCCAGGCTCCTCTGTCCACGGGGATTCTCCAGGCCTAAGAATTCTGGAGTGGGTTGCCACGCCTTCCACCAGAAGATCTTCCCAGCCTAGGGCTCAAACCTATGTCTCTTAGGTCTCCTGAATTGGCAGGCAGGTTCTTTACCACTAGCACCACCTGGGAAGCCCCTGGCTGTCTCCATTTCTTCTTCTGGAGGAAAACGTGACTTCACTGGAAGGCTGTCCCCCTCATTCCCCACCATGGGAAGGTTTTTGAAACTAAGCCTGGCTATTCAAGGCTGCTGTTCTCTGCCTTTGATCTACATTCCTTTTTAATTAGCATTTACATCTGCTAAGTCTTCTCATGGTGATTTTCCTGGTGGCTCAGTCCGTAAAGAGTCTGCATGTGATGCAGGAGACCCGAGTCTGATCCCTGGGTCGGAAAGAGCCCCGGAGAAGGAAATGGCATCCCACTCCAGTATTCTTGCCTGGAAAGTCCATGGACAGAGGAGCCTTCTCGTATTGATTATGAATGTTCAAAAAACAAAAACAAAAAACAGGAGGCAGCAGAAGTGACCAAGGTTTTGTGCTGGGCACAACCAGCTGTAGGAGCTGCTGGTGTAACAAGGAAGGTGGATCCATCCTGCCACTGGGAAACCAGCACGAATTGTGCCCTCAGCTCGCTCCCGGGAGCTCCCCACCGAGGCTGTGAGAACCTGCCCAGGGCCCTGTAATTTTACATCTCTGGCTTCTTCTGGTCAGTGGCAAAAGACCAGTCACTAAGGTCTGTATAGTTAGTTTCCAAAGCCTGACCAGTAAAGTGTGCTGTGATGCCAAACTCTGGGACAGCCTCTGGGCAAAAATCTACAGGTCTGGAAAGGAACTGTTGCAGAGTTTTGAAGTAGCAGCCGGTGTTTCGTCTTGAACTGATCCTGCTTTCTGCTGAAGTTGAGAGAAAAAGTGATGCTCTATAATCTTTCATTGCTTGGTGTTCTGTGAGGCCAGAGGCCTGCCCTGTGACACGGGTGTGGCTGGCCTCACCCCGCCCTGAGTTTACAGTGGCTGTATCATCATCAGAAGTGAGCTTTGTCGTTGCCAGGGTCTCCTCTCCCCAAACAGCCTGTGGTGGAGGTTGTGTACCGAGGAAACAGTGCCGCGTTGACACAGGGATTAGAGGGCACACCTGAGGTTTGAGCTTAGCTAAGGCTTTAGTCTCCCGAAGCCCTGGCTGCAGACCGACTGACACCTTCTTTGCTCCGTGCCCACCCCTCCCATGCTGGCCCTTTGAACCTCACTGCTGCAGCTTGTTCCGAGCCTCGGGGACTCAGGGCGTGTGGGAGGGGCTGGTGAGAGCTGGGTGTGCTGAGACGAACCCGGGCGCATTTCCCGTTCTGATCTGCCCTGGTGAGGTGGTTGCTGCCCTGAGCTCAGGTGACGGGCTTGTTTGCCGGCCACTGCCAGGGTTCACCGCGGCCTCAGGCCTTCTGTCGGCCTGTGACTTCTGTCACCGGTGAGGGCATTCTTACAGAAGAGGGCCGGTGTCCTCTCCAGCTTGTTTAAAAAGTGGACGCTCTTGTCCTTGGCCTGGAAAGGCGTCTTGGGCCAATCTCTGTGGCACCCTTGTTTCTCAAATGTCCAGTGAGGGGAGAGGCCTCCTTCTTGAATTTGCACGATAGCTGCATCAGGGAGGGGCTGACGTTAGCCCCATCGTGCAGATGAGGAAACTGAGGCAGAGAGGCTGGACGGCGGGCCCACTTGGCAAAGCCAGCAACTCGGGCCAGCTTTCAGACCCGCCTGAGTCCAGTCCCCACCGGGTAACCGCCGGGACACTCCTGTCACCTGAGGACCGCCACCTGCGGGGGGGGTCCTGCTCCCAAGGGACCTGTCTCAGGGTGGGGTGGGGGGACACGGGTCTGGACACTTGTGCTGAAAGGCACCAGCGTAGGACAGTTGGGTGAGGGATGGTGCGGGGCCGGGTGAAGCCGTGGGCATTCCGGAAGGTGTGGGGGACACAGCATCTCTTTCCTAGTCCTGGATGGAGGTCTCCTGGAAAAGGAGTGAGGCGGGGGTTCCAGAGGAAAAGAGACCCCCGGACATGCCGAGGAGGGAGGAGGGTGAGGGGCCAGGATGGGCGGTGTTGTGGTTCAGGGGGACCTGGTGTGTGAAGCTGGGGCACTGCAGAGAGGTCTGCTCCAGCACCCGGTGGCCAAGGGTGCAGAAGCGACAGAGCCAGGGTGGTGGCACGGGGGAGGCCGCTGCTCAGGCCTCTGGTCTCGGCCCGGGCCTGCTGCGGGGCCTGGGGTTAGCCACTCACCCTGTCTGTGTGCTGTGGGTTCTTTGAAGAATGGAGATACAGTCTTCCTCTCAGGGAAGGGTGGGCTTAGATAGTATCCATCAAGCACTCAGTGTGCGATGCCTGGAGCCAGGCAGCCCCCCCAGATGCCGAATGTTGCCACCTGTATGTGGTAACCCTCCCAGGGGGTCCACCCCCACCTTGGCCCCTGGGAGGATGAGTCCGAGGTTGGCAGGGCTTGAGAGGGAGGCCTGGTTTGGAGTGGAGCAAATGGCCTGTCCGCGACATGGGGATGGACTTGACTGTGGGGTCCACCAGGGGCGAGTGGCTCCCAAGTCCATGGCGTGTGACCTGGTCCCCGGAGGGCCCTTTGCACAGAGCGGTGCATGGTTCAGGGGACTGCAAGTGAGCACAAAGCTGCCGTGGTCTACAGAGATCCCAAACTAGTTCTTTAGGGAGAACTAGAATTTTGGGTGAGCTATAAGAGTGGTTTTAGGGGGCTGGATAGGGCGGCGGGTGAGAGCAAGAGGGCTGAGAGGCAGTGATAAAGAAGAGCCCTCGTCCCTGTATTCTCGAGTGCTGCAGTGGGAGACTGAGCTCCACGCTGGTCCTGGGTTGAGATGGCACAGTGGAGAATTTCCGCAGGCAGAGGAAGCAGGGAGAGGGGCGGAGGTCGGGGGAGGGAAAACTCTCCACCACTGCGATTTGTGCATGTGCGGGGGCCAAGAGGAAAGTGGGAGGGATACTCAGAGGAGGAGGATGCCCGCCAGGTGAACTGGAAGCTTGAGAGCGGAAACTAAAGACGGTTGGCCCCACACAGGAGAACAACATGAAGTACTGGGAGAAGAACCAGTCCATCGCCATCGAGCTCTCGGACCTGGTCGTCTACTGCAAGCCAACCAGCAAGACCAAGGACAACCTCGGTACCGTCTGCCCGTCACCCCGCCTCCACACCGTGGTGAACACATGGTTCCTTTCCGAGCCTGGTGCTGTCACAGAGCACGGTGACGGTGGTTCCTGCTCATCCTCCACATGCCAAGTGGGAACCTCCCGGTCAGAGTGTCCTCGGGGCCAGGGTGCTGGTGAAACAGCCCTCCTGGTATCTTTAGAAGGAAAAACCCTCTTAAAGGGTGGATTGTTGTTTTTTTTTTTTTTTTTTTCTGCTGACGTAACCAATTACTACACACATGGTGGCAGAAACAACATGTTTATTCTCTCGTAGCTGCGGACAGAAATCCAAAGTCAGTATCACTGAGCTGAAATCAAGGTGTCAGCCTGGCCCCTTCTCCCTCCAGAGGAGGATCTGGTCCTGGCCTCCAGCGGCTTCCGGTGGCCGCTGTCATTCCTTGGCTTGTGGCCACGTCACTCCAGTCCCCACCTTTGTGGTCACGTTGCCTTCTCTGCTCTGTAGTCACATAACCCTCAACCCTGCAAGTACAAAGACTGTGTACTTTCACTTAGGGCCAGGTAATCTCCCTACTTCAAGCCTGCCACCTGCCAAGTCCCTTTGAAGGAACATAGTCACAGGTTCCAGAGATCAGGACCTGGGTATCTCTGGAGGCCTGCTGCAGGAGAATTCAAAAGTGGATCTTCGACCACATTCTCCAAAGCAGCAGGTTCTTTGTGCTAAAAGTAGTTTTAGTCATATTTTCTTCCCCCTTTCAAGCAACTCCTGTAGTTGCTTGTAATTCCCGGGCAGATGACCAGAGAACCTGTAATTCCAGGGCAGAGCGAGAGGCAGTCCTAAACCCCGGAATTCGTGGTCTCCCGGAGGCTGGTCCCTGGGCACCTCTCCATGTCCAGGGCAAGAGGCTGGAGCTCTTAATCAGAGTTGGCCAGGCCTGGCATGTTTAGGAGCTGTCCCACCTAAAGCAGAGCTTTGTCCAAACAGTTCAAAAATTGTTTGTGTTTCCCTCTATGCCGCCTCCCATTCATTGTCCCTCCACAGGTTCACCGTCTCCTCTCTCTCTCTGCTTCCTGCGGGCGGGCGGTTCTCCCTCCATCGAGATGCTGGGTTCGCTCATCTCACTCTGCAACACCTTTGATGAGGAAGCCAGGGCCCCTGTCTGCCACTCCTCAGATCTCCTCCCTGCTGATCCCTTCCTGCACCACACCTTTCTATAGCTGTATCCTGTATCGCTTTGGTGATTTCCTGCAGAAGGTTGCTGGTAGTTTTAAACAAAACAATCAGATTACATTAATCCTAGACTAAAAGGGAGTGGGAACCCTGGGCTGCCTTTTCATCTCTGAGCCTTCCCCAGAGGGCAGGAGCCCACGGCAGAGCCAGTTACATCGGGATCGTCACAACCACTTGAACGTCTTCTCCGAGAGAGGTTCCTGGTTGCGTGTGATGACCTGCACGTCCTGCCAACGGCGTTAAGAAAAACTCGTGAGACACAGGAGAAATGTTGATTCCCTCTCTTTGTGCAGAAAACCCTGACTTCCGAGAAATCCGCTCCTTCGTGGAGACGAAGGCTGATAGCATCGTCAGACAGAAGCCCAGCGATCTCCTGAAATACAATCAAAAGGGCCTGACCCGTGTTTACCCCAAAGGGCAGCGAGTGGACTCGTCCAACTACGACCCCTTCCGCCTCTGGCTCTGCGGCTCTCAGATGGTGGCGCTCAATTTTCAGACTCCAGGTAAAGGGGGCCGATTTACCTGGGGCATCATTCCAGGCACATTCTTCTGGGGCCATCGGTGTGATGTGGTGGCTGGAGCACGTAGCTTTTCTTAGGAACCGTCAGAGTTCAGCCAGCTTGCTAGTGTGAGGTCCCATCCCTTGAATGGAGCAGTGAAAGGGACCACTGGGCACGCCAGACCTTTGCGTTTGGCAGGCTGCTCGATGGTAAGTGACAGACATGGAGTCAGTCTGGTTTCAGGGAGAAAAGGACATGCGTTTGCTCATGTAATTTAATAGCCTAGGAGTGGAGCTTCAGGCCCAGCTGAATCCAGGCGTCCAGTGGCTATGTCCTGGCCCCCCTCCTCTTTGGGGCCATCCTTCTCTGGCGGCTTCTGCTTGGGCTTTCTTCCGGAGATAATCATCTGCTGGAAAAAGCCAACATACCCCACTTCTTCGTGCGAAGGGCAGCGTTAATTTCAGCGCGCAGTGCAGAGGCGCTGCGGTGGTTCTGTCGGCCTTTCTGCAGGACCTGTCCATCAGTACGTCTCCTTTGTATTGTTTTCGTGCCTGTGTCAGAGGCCACTGAGTGGAGCCACCCTGTCCTCCGCCAGCGCCCTGCTGGGGCGGGCCGAGGTGACTTCCCTTGCGGACGGCACTGCCCCCCGGAACCTTGTGTGAACCTCCCTTCACACGTGGGAGCAGCTGTGTAGCAGGGCGGACCCAACAGCTTTGACCAACATGGCCCCGAGTGAAACCACTGCACGCCTGTGTCCAGGAGTGTCTGGGCAGACACTCGGCCAGACCGCCCTCCATGGAGACTGTGGGCGGGAATGCAAACGGGTGAAACTCTTTCTGGCTTAATTTCACCAACTTAGTTTTCGCAAACGCCTCAGTCTTTGATCGTGAAAACTGGTGTCACATTGTAGTCAGAGCTTCAGAGAAGTTAACCAGTTTTTCATATCCCTAAGAAACATAGGCACTTTCTTTTCTGCAGACTATGCTTGTGCTTCTTATTTTTCTAAGGGAGTGTAGGTATTCACAGCAAACAGTTATCAAATTTAATAGGTCAAAGTTACCTGTCAGTGGAGTGAAACATTTTTCTAAAGCATGTCAGATTCTATGGAAATTTTGTCGTGTGTAAAAATGTTTAGCTTTGAGTACGTTCTGGACTTTGTATCATACTCGGAAAGTTGTCCCCGGTGTGAGGTTTTTTTTTTTTAATCCAATTTTCTTCCAATAACATGAGTTTTAATGAAATTTTAAACCCATAGTTTTAAGTCAGATACCTATTTTAACAGCCACCTCAAGTTATTTTTACCTTTCATTGGGGTATAGTTGCTTCGCAGTGTCGTGTTAGTTTCGGCTGTACAGTGAGGTGCCTCGGCCGTCTGTGGACAGACATCCCTCCCTCTTGGACCTCCCATCCACTCTCGGTCACCACAGCGCACCGTGCGGAGCTCGCTGGGCTGCACGGCAGGTCTCCAGCTACCAGTTTTACAGACGGCAGTGAACGCGCGTCGGTCCTCGTCTCCCACCGTGTCCACACGTCCGTTCCCTACATCTGTGTCTCTGTTCCTGCCCTAGGGCCATCAGTGCCGTTTTTCCAGATTCCACATGTGCGCATCAGTATTTGATACCTGTTTTTCTCTTTCGGACTTACCTTACTGTGGATGATAGACTCTGGGTCCATCCGCCTCTCTACAAATGACCCAGTTTCATTCCTATGTTATGGCTGAGTAGTATACCTGTGTCAAATCTTCTTTATTCATTCATCTGTCGGTGTGCCTCAGACTACTTCTGGAAGAAGGTATAAATGCCCCCCGCCAGCCCCTCGGGGCCCCCTTTCTTGCCCTGTTCTCAGCAGCAGCTCTCTCTCCTCCCCAGATAAGTACATGCAGATGAACCACGCCCTGTTCTCCCTCAATGGGCGAACAGGCTATGTCCTGCAGCCTGAGAGCATGAGGGCGGAGAAGTACGACCCCATGCCACCTGAGTCCCAGAGGAAGATCCTGATGACCCTGACGGTCAAGGTAAGGCCCCGCCCTCTGCCTGGTCTCCTTGTGTAAACCATCAACACCCAGACACAGTTGAGGATCTTCACTGCGGTGCACGCCAGGGTCGTTGCAGGGCAGAGAGGCGGGACGGCGTCTCCCCAGGTCCATCGTGGTCACCTCCCCTTGTTGGTGGTGGGGCGGGTTATAGATCCATCTCTTGCTGGGTTCAGCAGGGTCAGCATCTGGTCAGAGAGAGAGAGAGAGAGAGAGATAAAACAGGTGTGACATGGCTCTCTGCTCTTTATGGAGAAGAGGGCTTATCCCTGCAGTGGCCACTTTGAGGGGTGGAAGCTTTTTAAAACTGACCCAACTTTTAGACATTGCGTTGTCTCTTTGTTAAGAGTTTGTTTTCTGCTGTTTGGAAACTATGCAAAGTAAGGAAATGAATTGCGTTTCTCCTAAGATTAAGGGGGCTTCCCTGGTGGCTCTGATGGTAAAGGATCTGCCTGTAATTCAGGAGACCCAGGTTCAATCCCTGGGTTGGGAAGATCCCTTGGAAAAGGGAATGGCTACCCACTCCAGTGTTCTTGCCTGGAGAATCCCATCGACAGAGGAGGCTGGCGGACTGTAGTTCACGGGGTCTCAGAGAGCTGGGCATGACAGAAGTCACACAACACACACAAGATTAAGGAAGAGACACGGAGGCATATGTGACCAAAGGTCTTAAAAAAAAAGGCCCATTACAAAAAGAATTGCACATTCTCCCAATCTCCTGGAGGAGCTGGGAAATGGAGTGAGTGAACTCTGTCTCTGTAGGTGCTGTCCTGGGTGTTTGCGATTCTGTGTGCAGGGAGGTCTACCTGTTGAGTCTGGTGTGGGGCTCCGATCCTGGCTCATCCTTGCCAGCTCTGACTCCCCTCACCTGTTTCCTCGTCCACAACAGGGAAGCAGTGGAGGTGTCCGCTACCAGAGGGTGTAGCACCTCACTAGTGATGAGGAAACGAGAACCCACCCATGTAGAACTTTCCAGCTCTGCTCAGGGTGGAGTGGGGGTGGAATTCTAACACTTGGGTCCTAGGTTCTGGGGGCCCGTCACCTCCCCAAGCTCGGACGAAGCATCGCGTGTCCCTTTGTGGAGGTGGAGATATGCGGAGCAGAGTATGACAACAACAAGTTCAAGACAACAGTTGTGAGTAAGTTGCCGGGTCCTTTCGTCATGAGACTTCAGGTGATGGAGACGCTGGTCAGCGGGGCTTCATTGATGTGCTGGTGGCCAGGTCTTTCCCTTCATCCCCCTTGTCCTCTGTGGGCAGCTCGGAGGGGCAGTGGAGGGTCACAGGACTCGAGAGCTGGACCCCCCTTGGCGTTTCTCAGCCCTTCACCCATGTCAGGAGACCCGGGTGGGGCTGCAGCTCCCTGTGCCCGTCACTCCGAGGGGGTTCCCTGTATATCGTCCCCCACCTAAGTCCAAGGCTCAGAGAGGATGCGCTGACCTGCCCCCAACGCTGCAGCCACAGCAGCAGGCGGGGAAGCCCAGAGAAATGGTCTGCCATTTGAAGCCTGGGAAGAACTGAACTGGGGGCCTTTCTAGGCATAGGATCACTGGCTCCTCGTAAAAGGCAACTGGATAAACCGCTTACAAACTGGCCAGTGAAGCTGGCCTTGTGGAGGGTGAAGGTTGCCTCTTTTCCCTGCTCCCTGAGGCTGGCTCTCCCCAGCGACTCCAGAACCCACCACATGTTCAGAGCCTGGCCCACCTCCCCCATCAGATGAGGGATGTGGCCCCGACCTTGTCTTTTCTTTCTTACAAACCTGTTGTTGGCTCTGTGTGGTCCACCTCCCATCCCTCCCACGTGCCAAGGAGTTGAGATGGGAGAGCTCTTAGGAGACATGGTTCCATCTCCTCTGCTTACTGAGGGCCAGGTCGGGGATGCCACTGAAAAAAAAAAAAGGATCAGATCTTGGCCGAGATGTGTATCTACATGGCTGCTAAGGAGATCCAAAGGAGATCCAAAGCTGATGGGTGTAGAGATGGTGAACTGAGGGGGCAGGACAAATGGGGCCCCTGAAAGAGCCTGCATCTTCTTCCAGATGACAATGGCCTCAGCCCTGTTTGGACCCCAACACAGGAGAAGGTGACGTTTGAGATTCATGACCCCAACCTTGCATTTCTGCGCTTTGTGGTTTATGAGGAAGATATGTTCAGCGACCCCAACTTTCTGGCCCATGCCACGTACCCCATTAAAGGAATCAAGTCAGGTAAGGCCCGTTTTAATTACAGTGTTCAGTTTTTCTTGGCATCGTTTTTTGGTTTGCGTTGCCAGCTTTTGGAAAGAATGAAGCCCTTGTCTTGGTTTGTATTCAGTCATGGGTAGGCTGAGCAGCGGATCCTCGTGGGAGTCCCGTGAGTAGGTCAGAGACAGGGAGGGAGGCAGGAGGGGATTCTGGGTGGCTCCCAGGGGCTCCTGCATCCAACATTGGATTACTAGCTGACGGTACACTTGGCACTGTAATTGGATTTCGTTTTGGACGCTTAGACTCTGTTGGCCTCTCCTCATGCAGGCTCAGGGGCTGGTTAGGTGCTTGGAGGGGAGGACGAGGCCCAGAGCCATAGTCTTAGATTCCTTCTCCCCACCTCGTCCTGGGCAAGTCATCTGGACTGTCAGAGCATCACCTTCCTCTTCTCCGAGGTTGGCTGATTCACTTCTGATTCTCTCCCATACTGGTCAAAACATGACCCCCTGTGTGCCTGGAGAAGGGCCCTGTATTTCTAAGAAAAAACAGCCACAGATCCTTCTGGATTCTTTATGAGGTCACTGGTCCCTATTTTTCAAGGATCATTTTTTCGAGAGAAAAAGACCACTCTCCTTTTAGTAATTTGTATACACAGATAAGTCTTTTCTCTTGATGTTGCTTGAAAACCTTGGGTTTTGTTTTTCTTTAATTCGTTCTCAACTTGGAAACATATCAGCCACTCCCTAAATTTCTACACCTTCTTTGTGTCTCCCTTTGATCATTTCTACAGCTAGGTGAGTGTGTGTGGGCTGGGGGAGGTCGAGGTCCCTGGGCCTACCCCAGGGTGCTCTCGTTCAGCCTCTCCAGGCTGGGGCCCAGGAACTACACGTGTAGCCGACCCCTCAGCCGGCACTTGGAGAAAACCGAGCGAGACCTCAGCTGCCCCCTTTTGAAGACACACATTCCCCCTTAAACAATGCTTGCCTGATTGTAACCACCACACCGTTTTCCTGATTTGGTAAGAGCGGGGCACACTCATCGGTAAGCCTGAGAGGCCTGATGTCTGCCAGTCCTCTGGGTTGACTTGCCCCCTTCCCAGCAAATGACGTTAAACTCAGCTATTTAGCCACAGGGCTTCTTCACTCTGCAATTTACCTCCTTTACATCAGCCAAGTAAGCCAGGATTATACGATGGATTTTTTTTCTCTCCATAAACAATAATGTATATTTTTGCAACAGATAATGTGCCAACAATGTTCGTAAATCAAAACTTGTAAGAGTATTAGGGTAAATAGGCAAGAACATTGTCAGGTGCATTCTCTGGTGGTCCAGTGGTGAGGATTCCATGCTTCCACTGCAGCGGGGCATGGGTTTGATCCCTGTTCAGGGAACTAAGATCACACACGCAGTGCAGAGCTGCCAAACAAACACAAAATCCACACTGGAGGGATTCCAGTTCCAGGTCAGTCGTGCGGTCGTGTCTGACTCTGCGACCCCAGGGACTGCAGCACGCCAAGCCTCCCTGTCCATCACCAACTCCCAGAGTTTACCCAGACTCATGTCCATTGAGTCAGTGACACCATCCAACCATCTCACCCTCTGTCGTCCCCTTCCCCTCCTGCCTTCAGTCTTTCCCAGCATCAGGGGCTTTTCCAGTGAGTCACTTCTTCGCATCAGGTGGTGAAGGATGGATTTCTTTGTGCTAGCTGTGCCCTCCCCTCCTGGACACAGCATCCCGCATGGCGCAGGGGCTCTGCTGTGTCCCCCTCCAGACGGGGTCCTGACGGGGCCCTGGAGCCCCTCCCAGGACTCAGAGAGAGGCCAGCTGATAAGCAGCTGCCTTAATTATGTGGACTCCTCTAGAAAATGCTGTGACTGAGCTTGGGGGGATTTAGAACACAAAGAACACCTCACGGATGATACAGAACGTGACCGGCTGTGAGATGCTCCCAGGAAGACCTTCTCTCCCCCTCCTGCCTGGGATATCCATATTCATGGAGGGCATGCTACGAATAACAATACCTTCGTGCATAAGGCTTTGCGGGCCTTCTGAACTCGAAAATAAACCCTGCCTGTTGTTACCAGGGATGCACTTAAGCCTTTAAGCCTGCTGGAGCTCAGGAGAGAGGGAAAACAGCATTTATTGTGCTCGGTGCCTCCAAACTCTCTCTTTAATCCGCGCAGCAGTCCTGTGAAAGGAGTTTTATCATCTCCGCTTTTTAAATATAAGCACTCTGGGGCCAAGCAATGTTAATGAACTAGCTCAGGGGTCACGCACGTCTCCGACCAGAGCTTGGGATTCAGACCCGGGAATGCCATCGCCGGCCACCCTGGGGCCGCCGCGACTCCTGACCAGCCAAATACTGATGCTGCTTCAAGAGGTGTCTCGGTTTCCTTTTCCTCTCGGGTCTTGCTTGAAAAGTGGCATCAGTTTCTAGTGAAACTGGCCAGCTCCTTTCAGCCCCGTCCACAGGAAGTGCTGCTGGTAACAATGCGACTGGGGTGGTGGCAGGTCTGTGGACCTGGAGACGTTCCTCTGAGGGAGGGGGCGGAGCTCGCTGCCCCCAACGGGGAGGCCCGCGCTGGGCGCTGGGCTGGCCCCCTCTGCCCTGGGTGCGTGGGCAGCCTCCCTGAGCACCAGAGCAGAGGGCACTCGGCACTGCAGTACGTTCTGGCAGTCAACCAACACTTACACCGACAGCTCCGTAGAGGTGCGGAACCTTGGCCCGTCCCAGGCCTCTGGAGTCAGCATCTGCATTTTAACGAGACCCAGAGGTGATTCACATCTTAGCATAATTCCCAACGCGTATAAGGGGAAAACAGTTCAGAAAACTTCTCCATAGCAGAATTCAAGGAGAGCAGGGTCCCCCAGAATCCTTCAAGGAGAAGAGTGTGACCTGAGAGTTTTGTGCCCACTCAAGTGTAAAATCAAAGGATGGCTATGTTCAAACAGGCAGAGTCTGGGGATTATACGTCCCCGTGAGCTTGTACTGAAGATCACAAAAGACAATTTTAGCAGCCAGAATATCTAATGGAAAAAACTCAGTTCAGTAAGGAGGTGGTGAGCATTGGACATTGAAAAAAAATCATTGTGTTTAAGTTTTATGTCACAAAAAAGACACTGAACAAACACGAGTTCTTGTTCATGAGATTCATGCTGACAGAGAAGTGTATAGATGTCTTCATCTTTCTTTGAAACAAGAAGTAAATATCACCCGATAGGTTAGTGGGTGGATAAGCGTAAGTAAAAGGTTAATATAAGCTTTAGGTCGTGGGTGTTCAAGCGTTCCTTATTGTATTCTTTTGGCTTTTGCTAAGTATCAGGAAAACTAAGCCTCCCTTTGTGGGAGAATTATGGTTACAAAATGGAATGCAAACATTACATACTACATCAATGTAGAAATAATAATACAGTTTGCCCAGTTAGGGAAGGGAAAGGGAGAGATGCTATCAAGTTATGTAAGCATGCCAGTGTCCTCATCATAAGTGGCACAGAGAGAGAGATTCAACAGATATTATTTAAAGGTGATAAATCAACTAACACCCTGAAAGATTCTCTGAAAGATAGACGGATAATCATCAAACAAGCCAAAACCTGACCGGCGGAAGGCACTGCTTGTCCCAGGAAATTGGTAGACACAAGGCGAATGTAAACCTCTCAAGGTACAATCCTCTACTTACTAATAAGCCACAGGGATACACTGTATAACAGCGTAAGGAATGTGGTCAGTAAGACTGTGCTTCAGGACAGATGGTTACTGGAGTTACTGTGATAGTCATTCCATAGTACATGCAGATGTAAAATCGCTACGCAGTACACTTGAAACTAATATTATATTGTATGTCAACTATGTTTGCATTTAAGAAAAAGCTTTCAAGTCTAACTAGGGCTACACAGTGAATCCCTAAGATACAGTGTTCAGTGAAACCTGTAAGATTCAGAATGGCTGGTTAGGGTACTATTCTCTGTGGTTTTAAGGGAAACACACACTACATAGATGATTTTGGAAAGCCGTTAACAATGGTTTCTTCTGTAATAAGAGGTTCAAGTGCGTGGGAGTAAGACGTTAATTTCTGCTGTCTATTCATACTACTCCATCAAAACAAGTCAACCAACCAATCTTTAAGATGTGTTGCCTTAAACATTACTCACTGGGGAGGGGTGGGGGGAATGCAACTCCATCTTAACCCTCTCCCTCAAAAAAAGAAACATTTAAATAACTGGCAGACACAGGTCCTGACTACAAATAGGGAATGGCTTTTAGGGGAGGATGATCAACAGGGAAAACTGTCAAGGGATGGGAAGATTTCTTCCCACTGGAAATGTTTAAAAACACTTGCTCATTCCAAGCTTTTAAAGGGCTGAGTGAGGAAGATAGACATGGCGATTCATTACTCCTTTGCATCTTTTGGGCTCAGGAATATTTAAGGGGCTGAAACCACAGCTGTAGAGGGTCTGAATTCAGTGAGCAGTGTGCTGTGGGTTTTAATTCTTCCGAGTCATCTGCATTTCTAGAGGGCAGGCATTCTTAACTTCCATTTCTCTGGCTGGACCTGGCAGTCTGCAGCCCCACTCCCCAACCATCAGGCAGGGTCGGGGGGGGGGGCACCTCTGGCTTCCAGATAGAAAGTCAGCCCCCCAGCACAGGGCCTGGACCTCTGTGCTCTGTGCACTAGGGATGTGATCCCTGGGTACTGCAAGAAAAGCAGAGATCTGATGTGAACTGGTTTTTTTCAACCCGCAGGATTTAGATCTGTTCCTCTGAAGAACGGCTACAGTGAAGACATTGAGCTGGCATCCCTCCTGGTTTTTTGTGAGATGCGGCCAGTCCTGGTGAGTGGAGAAACACCAGTGGGGGCTTGCTGAGCCATGTCTGCGGCGGTGGGGAGGTGGAGACGACTGCTGAATGTGGCTGAAGGACTTGGAACACATTTGAGAATTATCTAGCCAAGCGTGCTACACCATAAAAGGAGGATTCCTTTTAGCTACAGATTTCCTCCGAGGTCCTCGGGTTTTCCTTCCAGTAGCCTTTCTTCTTTCAGGATGCTGGACGGGTCTGTGAATAGGTTGTGTTGGTGGAAAGGGGAAAGCTCTTTGGAAGTTCTGTGCTTTCATTTCAGCCAGAGCCAGGCAAGACGATGCTCTTCTGGGTAAACTCGCCCTTCCCACGTGCTTTAGTCCACCTGGTACTGTGGTACTCCCTTCCGGAGTTCTGCAGGCGTCCCACAAAGTCTGGTCATGGCTTGTCCTGAGGAAGGAAATTCACAGATGTCAACTTCCCATAGGGAGGCGGCACTCCCCTTGTGGTTCTTTCTGCTCTTGGTAGAGCCTGCCTTCTTGGTTTTTTTGGTTTGTCGAGGCCTTGAAGATACTTAGTCTCTATGCTGATGAACCAGTTTGGGTTGGCTTGGTGGAAAGGGCTTGGCCTGTTTCAGCTATGAAAGAGGATGAGATAAGGTTGGTCGGACAGAAGGTTAAGAACGCAACACGAGTGGTAGGTAGTTCAGGTTTTGGGTTTGATGGGGTGTGTTGTCCTTCTGGGGGCTTCCCCAGTGGCTCAGCAGTAAAGAACCTGCCTGTAGTGCAGGAGATGCGGGTTCGATCCTTGGGTTGGGCAGATCCCCTGGAGGAGGGCATGGCACCCTGCTCCAGTAATCTTGCCTGGAGAATCTCATGGCAAGAGGAGCCTGGTGGGCTCCAGGCCGTGGGGTCACAGAGGGTCGGACATGCCGAGCGACTGAGCACATGCTCACCCGCATGGTGGTTCTGGAGCCTCAGCCTCTCCCCGACGGCCACCCTATGAACTGAGGCCCACGGGGCCCACACGTGGCCTCTGCAGGCTCAGAGGGTCCTCCCGTCCCCTTCCCTCAAAACTCAGCGGGCCCGGTGAGTCTGTGGTCACCCCAGTTCTCGTGGCATAACCTGGTCAGTGCTGCATACCTCGTTTATCACACTTTTTTTCTTTTAAACAAACTGCAGAGTTGTGACAAGTCTGTTGGCACCATTTTCCCAACAGCATTTGCTCTCTCCGTGTCTGGGTCTTACTTCACATTTTCCCTTTACTGTCATATTTGTTACGTGATCAGTGATCTTGGCTGTTCACTATTGAAACTCTGCTTTGTTCAGATGACGGCTAGCTTTTTTTTAAAGCAGTGTAGTCTTTTCAGTTAAGGTAAGTACATTTTTTTTAAAAGACATAATTAATAGGCTGTATAGTATGGTGGGAAGGTGACTCTTCTATGTACTGGGAAACCAGAAAATCTGTGTGACTGCTTTATTGTGGTGGTCTGGAACCCAACTGGCAGTGTCTCCCAGGTGTGCCTGTGGGGCTGAGCGCATCCAGTGGGGAGGGAGACGGCAGGGACGGAGTGCCTGTGAACAGCCAGAGCTGTTCCCACCCCGCAAAACCTCAGAATGCCAGGCTTTCTGCATACCTGTTTGCCTTCTGTGCAGTTTCTACAACCTGGAGAGTTTTCCACTTCAAAGCATTTTAGAGGTGTCAAGACAGAAGAGGATGATAAATACAAAGCACAGTAGGTAGGGGTCAGAGAACTGCAGTGACGGTTGGTATAAAATAAGCTCATGATGATGAAATTGTCTGCAAAGGATAAAGGGATGGATAATGGAAGGTTTTCCATTTTGAAACACATTTTAAGTGTTAGTGTTTTAGACTCTGTCAAAGTAAATGTAATGTTTATATGAAAATTATAGTTTTCACTTGAGCCTTAAACTATGGATCAAAAAAAAATCACCTTTCATGATTCTAAGTGATAGAAATGCTTGGACAGGAATGTTTTCAAGTCCTTCCTTTCCTGGTGGTCCTTGTTGAGCATTTGTGTGCACCTTGCTCTGCAAAACTGTCATAAACAATCTGGAAGCACTGTAAAGAATTTAAATGATTAGGCATTGCTGGCAGCAGATAAAATTTAAAAGAAAATGTGTGACCCTTGGTGAGGGAAGCTTCTGTTGGGGAGGTCCCTGAGAGGGGAGCAGGGTGTTGCGTGGGGCTCCCAGGGAGAAGCTGTGTGAGATTCATCGCTGCTCTGGGTTCCGAGTTTTTAATTCCATGTGTCACCTGGTTGTGAGGCACTCACAGGCACCATTGGGTGTCTCTGCCCACACTGTGACGAGGGGTGTGTTTGGGAGACCTGGGCATTCTGGGTGCCCAAGGTCAAACTGAGTTTTATTTATCACTGTGACGCCAGGGGGGCACTGGCAGGAAGCTTTGTCTGAGCAAATTATTGAGCCAGCAGAGCTGAGATAGAGTTTACTCATGAAGAACTGGCTGAGATAAAGTGTTTAAAGCCCCAGAAAACTGTCAGTAAGCACACTGAGCCCTTTCTGAAGAAGCCATTTAAATGTCAAAATCACTTATCAATTCTGTTACTCTGCTAGCTGTATGCATGGTTTACAATAAGTATTTCTAACACCATTTTATTACCTCTGATATTTAATTTGACAAGTAGGGAAAGAAAGAAAGGAGAGGCTGGGAAAGCCACCAGCCACCTGCACATCACTACTGTTGGCATTCTGGTATCTCCTTTGCCTGGTCATTTTTTGCACATGATATTTTCATAGTTGGATTCATATAATATGTATGAGTATGTGCCCTTCTTCCACTTCACAAATGATGCTAAGTAATTTTCCATTTTACTATGATTGTCAAAGCCATTAAATCCCTATTTCATCAGGTAGAAGTCCTTAATTCACTTAGCCTTTCTCCCACTGAGGGACAGGTACATTATTTTGTACTTTACTTTATAAATAATGAAGATCTTCATATATCATTGATTAAAAATTATTTCCTGAGGTTAGCTCTTTGTAATGGAATAACAGCTCAAAGGGAGGGGGCGAGGAAAGACCATATATTTTTGGATCCATGTCAACTTGTTCTCTAGAATAGTTTCTTTTCAGTTGTATGATCTCCAGTCCTACTGGTAATTGAAAAGGGCCTCTCTCACTCGAGTGAGCTAAATGTGTGAGATTCGGAAGCACAGGCATGAGACAGTACGGAGCCTTGAACAGTCACCCTAATCCTCATCAACGGGCAAGCTGGCTGTAGCTGGAGGGTGTGTTTGAGAGTACTGGCTGCCCTCGGGGCCTTTCAGGTCGGATGCCCGGGTGGACTGGGCTGGGTGGGGCCAGGGTTCAGGGGCGGGGTGGCCTGGCTGGAAAGACCAGGCTCTGTGCTTCCCGCTGAGGCTCAGCCGGAGCACACGTGTGGATTCACACGTACCCCCTGGAGAAGTGCTAATGGGGTGCACACTCCTGGAGGATGAGCAGGGGGTGCTACACTCTGGGACACATCAAGGCAACAGCGACAGATCTGAGTTCACGATAGTCTAGAACCGATAATCAAATATATCAGCCACACCCAGGAATTAAAATACAGGCATCCTGAAAGGTTTTAGCATTTATGCCTGTGAGGTCAGCAGGCAGAGAAAGCATCCTGCTCAGGACAGCTAATTTTAATATTGTGATGTACAAAGGAAATGTTAAGAAACCGAAAACAACCATTATAAGAATTGAAAAGCAAAGGAAAAAAAAATAGAAACTTGACCAAGAGAGTAAAAATTATACAAGAGGGTGAAAGAAATTAAAGAAAAATATAATAATTAAAATGGAATGGATATAACATATTTGATTAGGTGAATGGCCTGGATTCTATTAGAAAAAAAGCAAAGAAATGGAGCAGTGTGATGTTTAAAAGAAGTCAATCTAAAAAAAGGTTACCCCCCCAAAACAAACAAACAGGAATGAGGAGTTACTGGGAAAAACTGAAGAAAAAGTTAATGCCAAAGTAAAATTGAAGGGAGAAAGTGCTAAAGAGCATTAAGAAGGACAATATATAAGGATAGAAAGTTTACAAAAAGGATGCAAAAGTCATAGATGTTTAATCAGAAACCACCATTATTGTATTAAACATAGAAAACAAAAGCTCATACAATAAAAGTTAACCTGACTGAAAACACCTTTCAGAATTTGGATGTCTAGTATATAAAAAAAAATCACCAAGGACAGATGATCAAACTAATGACAAACAAGTTAGATTTAAGAGATACACACTTAGGTCCTATGCGTGGACAGTGTACATTGTTTTCTTGTTTCTCAAACTTCTGAGTTCTTGGTCACAAAACCTGAATAAGTTATAACATGATAAAGTTGGAAAAATAATAAGATGGAAATAAGAGGGTCAAAATATTCCCTATTTGAAAATAAGGAATTCTGAGATGAAGTAAATCAAGTAGATTACCCAAAAGTAGTATAACATTTTATGCCATAAGTATATTTAGGAAAGTCCTTGCCTTGAAACTGCATAGAGACCGGAATATTTATTTAAAATAAAAGAGTAAAAGGTAAGTCAACGGAATGAAACAAATGCTGATTCATTGAAAAGATCGAGTAAATAAACCCTTTGCCTGCTTTAATAAAAGGAACAAAGTAAGGGCAAAAACATACAACAGTAAATATTGAAAAGGAGACGGAACCCCAAAGAGTAAGATAAGTAAGTTTGAAAACCTAGGGCAAATGGGTGACTGCCTTGAAGAACGGGCTCAAATTGTGTCAAGAAGCAGTAGAAACCTTGGCTACAAAGTCCTGTAGAAACGCCTGGAGAGTAATGAAGCGCCCTCAGGTAGCAGGTGGTGCTAGAGCTGTATTCAGTCTGGGTTTGAAGAATGCAATCCCAATTTTAATCTGCTGAAGTCAGCAGAAAACCAGAAATGCTGCCGTTAGCTTGTCTTGAAGTTGTATAACTTTCATATCAAAACTGGAAATAATATGCCTCCTTCTCCACCCATAGATGAATGTCAGTTATGAATACAGACTAAAATTCTAAAAAAATTAGTTTCCAGCTATTTACTAGAAGAACAATATATTACAAGTAAATAATGCAAGGATGATAATGCAAGGATGGTTTACCACTAGCATAGATAGCAACATAGTGAGCAAAACAATACCTTTAGATATAACAAATGTAACCAACTAAAAGAAACAATATAAAGTGTGGTAAAGAGATAAACTTAATTAGCTCACAAATTATGCCTATATAGTTTTAAAAAGGACCCCAATTTTTAAAAAGACTTGTTTATTTGTTGTGTATTTATTAAGTCACTGTATTCTAGAAATAACAGTTGGGAAAATGGGATGGGGGGTAGGGACAGATGGGAAATGTCATTCATGATACTGACAAAATGTAACATGGTAGAAGGAATTTAAATAAAACAGGGCCTATGGTGGAAAAGTATGAAATATTACGGGAAGACATAAACCAACCTGAACAAGCAGAAATACATACCAACCCTTCCAAAATTAATGCTTGCTTGATGGAAGTCAGTGGCATCAGTATAAGCTCAAATACACACAGGCATAGAGAAATGCCCACGTTTGCATTAGTAACCACATGTAGGTACACACACACCCAAGCTCCGTCTACTGAGAGTGCCGGAACAACTGACACCCCAGTAGCAACGAGCACACCCCGGCACCCACATCTGCCTTTCTAAATGTCGTTCTCCAGTAAAAGAAGTCAGAGCTCTGTAGACAAATGGTTAGTCTGAAAGCTGGGACAGATAAAATATGAGCCTGGATTATACTGAAATTTCAGTGAGTTAAGATCAAGAAAGGATGGTAACACATCAAAATCTCTCAAAGGCCAAAACTGGAACAATTTGAGCAGCAAAATAATGGTACTGAATTATAACCCATGGACATGTGAGTGTTTAATAATGAGAGACATACAGCTAAAAATAAAAGCAAGCACCCAACCAAAAAATGGGCAGAAGATCTAAAAAGACATTTCTCCAGGGAAGACAAACAGATGAACAAGACACAAGAAAAGATGCTCAACGTCACTAATTAGAGAAATGCAAATCAAAACCACAAAGATGCAAATCACACTGGTCAGAATGGCCAGCATCAGGAAGTCTACAAATAGTAAATGCTGGAGGGGATGGGAAGGAAAGGAAACCCTCCTATATTATTGGTGGGGGACAGCAACTATAAAGAATAGTATGGAGCTTACTCAAGAACTTTAAAAGGAGTTACCATATGATCCTGCAAGCCTACCCCTAGCCATGTATCCAGACAAAACTCTAATTCAAAAAGATATATTCACCCTTATGATCACATAGCAGCACTATTTACAATAGTTAAGACATGGAAGCAAATGAAATGTCCATGGACAGAAGGATAAAGAAGATGTAGTGTGTGTATATGTGTGTGTGTGTGTGTGTGTGTATGTATATACACACACACATATACATACACATACAGTAGAATATTCAGTTCATTTCAGTCGCTCATTTGTATCTGACTCTTTGTGACCCATAGATGGCAGCACCCCAGGTTCCCTGTCCATCACCAACTCCCGGTGCTTGCTCAAACTCATGTCCATGGAGTCGGTGATGCCATCCAACCATCTCGTGGTCCCCTTCTCCTCCCGCCTTCACTCTTTCCCAGCATCAGGGTCTTTTCCAGTGAGTCAGTTCTTTGCATCAGGTGGCCAAAGGATTGGAATTTCAGCTTCAGCATCAGTCCTTCCAATGGCTCAGCCATAAAGAAAAATGAAATAATGCCATTTGTAGCATCTCCATGGATAGACCTGGAGATTAGCATACTAAGTGAGGTCAATCAGAGAGAGACAAATACCACAGGATGTCACTTATATATGGAATCTAAAATACGGCACAAGTGATCCTAAGACTGGTTGCCAAGGTGCAAAGGAGGGACAGGCTGGAAGTCTGGGGTAGCAGATGCAGATTACCACACACAGCATGGATGAACAACAAGGTCTTACTGTGCAGCACAGGGAACTAAACTCAACATCCTGGGGTAAACCACACAGGAAAAGAATGTAAAAAAGAATGTATATAGAACTGAGTCTCTTGCTATACAGAAGAAATGAACATTGTAAATCAACTATACTTCCATGAAAAATAAAAAACACTGAAAAGAAATTCATGCAAGATGAGGGAAATAGCTCACCATGGGACCACAACTGTCCAGATCTATCAACAGATGCTAAAGTTCAACTTTGAGAGGAACAGGTTATTTACGTAAAGTGCCTTGTAGTAAGAAATTTATTTGGAAAGAAAAACAGGCTTACAGTGGATGAACCCAGCAGATACCATCTTAACCAAAATCATCAGTGTCTCCACCAGTAATGTGTGACATCACATACCTCCTGAGAAGGCATCTCACTTCTGCGGCATCTGGGCCAAAGCTGCAGAACCTCACACAAATCACGAGAAAAACCCAGACAAACCCTTGAAATGCAGGAGTTCTACAAAGCAAGTGACCGGCAGTCTTCAAAAGGGTCAAGGCCATAAACTGTAGAAGGTGGATGGGGCAGTGCGGAAAAGTCAGGGGCCTGGACTGGATGCTGGACCAGAAAACCCACAAGGGTGGGAGAGCCGCTGAGAACCACAGAAGCTCTGTATTAGTCAACAGTAGGCTCCAGTGCTAATTTCTTAGTTTTGACCATCCTACCGAGGTTGTTCGTACAGGATGGTAACCCTGGGGACCTGGGTGGTGCAGGGTACGGAAACTGCTGAACTGTTATGGCAACTTTTCTGTAAGTTTAAAATGTCAACATAAAAAAATTCAAAGGTAAAAAGCATTGGTGGTGGTGGTGGTGGGGGAACAAACAGAAAGAAAAGTAGAGATAGAGAATTCCATGAAGGTTTTGTCACAGGTCAGATAAAACTTATTATCACAAGTGTGCTGCAAGATTTCAAGGATTTTAAACTCTAAATTAAACACACACACACACACACAAATCTAAAACAAGGGGTAAAAGAAGATGGAAGGGTTCAAAGTGGGAATAACAATAAAATTGCAACGTAAACACAGATTGATATAACTTAAATGGACTTATCTCCCTGGGGCAAGGTAAGAGAATGTGTGCAGAGAACAGCTACAGCACTCTCTCTGAAGATAGTCCCTAAAACCTGGAGATCCAAGAACTTGCAGTGTAAGCGTGTTGTTTTTGTTTTTGTTACAACTGTGGAGTTAATAACCAAAAAACAACTGCTCACCTTCGGGAGCAGCGATCAAGGGGCAGGGGGTGGTGCCCAGGAGTCCGCTGGGTTTTTTTTTTTTTTTTGGTAATAATCCTAGTAGCACTAAACTCGTGTATCTATAATTAATCAAGACTGAAAATGCAGAATGTAAGTGTGAGTAGATGACACATTGATGATGGGGAACATATGACTTATTCGAGGACATTGGCTGTGAAGGTGATGAGAGGGGTGGGTCGGGAGCTGGTGGGGTGCAGGGAGAGCTTCTTAAGATGTGCTTGTGCTGCTGATGGAGATGCTGTAGTGGAGAAGGGATACAGGACATAGAAGGGTGTCTGCCTTAAGAGAAGGAGGAAAGAACTTTGTAGTAAAATACAGTAGGATGTACTGTTTAATGAACTTCTATATGGACGTGTTAACATTTTCTTTAGGACTTTCTCACTGGTATTCACTGATGTTTTGGGTCAGGTTTTGTTGTGCTGGCTTCATAAAAATTACTCAGAAGCCTTCTTTCCCGGGGCGATGGCACATTCTGAATAGAACTGGAGGCAGCTGCTACCTACCTACAGCACACATTAAGACACAGAAGCTTTCTGGGCCTGGTGGAGGGCAGGCGCCGGTGTGCAGACTGAGGGAGGGAGGGAGCTTGCCATTCCAGGTGAGCCCGCATGTGAACATTTTCGCACTCAAGGGAAATAACGCTAATACAGCCAGCAAGCACAGAAGCTAGAGAACTGACTCCAGTGACTCTGAAAATAACTGAAAATAAATACTTTTAAAAACGAGAACCCAGTGGGTACATACATTTTAAAAACTTAATCAAAAACATGTAGGAATGCAATGACCAGTTAAGAAATCCCTGGAACCTATTCTATATACAGCACATGGAACTCTGCTCAGTGTTATGTGGCAGCCTGGATGGGAGGGGGGTTTGGGGAGAATGGATGCATGTATTAATTTATGTATGGCTGAGTCCCTTTGCTTTTCACCTGAAATGACCACAGCACTGTTAATCAGCTATACCCCAATACAAAATAAAAAGGTTAAAGTTTGGGGGAAAAAAGAAATTCCTGGAACATACATATTGAAAATCCTGGAGGGGAAAAAAAATCTTTAAAGCTTAGTAAGTGGGAAATTCCAGAATGGGTACAGTTAAGGCAAAGAATAAATGTAAAGATTGTGTTTGGGGAATTTGCTTTAATACATCAAGACAAGAAAAATATATTAAAAGGGGAAAAAATAGGGTAAAATGAGAAGCTCCAACATAAAATACTTGAAATATTCAAGGTGGAGAATTTTCTAGCACTGAAGAGAAAAACATCCTCCAATATAAACACAGCAGTAGAGACCCACATATAGGTATTTTTCTACTGAAGTGGCAGAATATCAGGACAGAGAGAAAATTACAAAAGCAGAAAAGACAGATTACCCACACAGGACTGACACACCACAGCAGTGCCTCCGTGTATAGCAGCAGCAGCCTAAAGACTGAGGCGATACCCTCACCAGGCCTTAGACGCAGCTGTAGGTCTAGGTATTCTGCATCCTAGTAGCTACCAGTCAAGAGTGAGGGGCAGATGAAGGGATTTTCAGATAAACAAAGACTTGATTTACTACTAATAAACTTTGCTAAAAGAATGACCGTAGTAAAGAAGAAGGAACGCAGTGCAAACACAGTGGTGACAAAGATGTATATATGGCAAAACAGAAATAACTGCCGACTTAGAATATAAAAACTAAGTTTTTTGGAAACAACTCAGACTCCAAAGAAAGCCAGGAAATAATTGTCACAAAATTCTAAGAGGGAAGGAGGAAGTCCTGATTGGGAGGCGTTCACAGAGTGGATGACACTCTACTTTTTGACTTGCTGGTGGCTCCACAGCTGTTTGCATTATAGTTATTCACTAAACTGTATATATGTTTTATTTACTTTCCTGGATGTTATATCACATATATATGAACTACTAAGGACTAAATTATGTAACATCTATAAATCCTTTGGGATTCAGAAACAGAGATGAAGGCCTCCGATTATATAAGCATTAGCAGAAAAGATGAATTTTTGACAAACAGATCACAAACAGTCATTACATATATGAAGTCAAAAGAAGTTGTTTTCTGTCAGGTGGAGAGAAGGTGAAAGGGGACCATTTGTATCTGAGTGTTAAGACTTCAACGTGGCTCTTGCTTTGTTTTGCTTTAGTATTGGCAGGAAGCAAAATTGGTCTCTCTGAGGAGAGGAAACATCTAAGCAAAGTCATCACCGACTCTGCTCAGTGCCTTACGCAGTACACTGAATCACTTAGTGAGGACTGGCCATTTATCTGCACCCCTTGTGTAAAGACAGTTATCATTTTATTGCACGGCACCTTTGCCAGTGGCCAGAATAACGTTCACCCTTGCTCTCCCCACCTCCAAAGTTAGAGTTCTACCTGTTTTCTTGGGGGGATGCCCATGGCAGTCTGTTAGGTCGTTAACCTGGGAAAAATATTTAAAGCCCATGTATGGTCAGAGTCCACTTGTTGTAGAAATAAGTGTTAGCAGGAGCCCATTTGTGTATACCCACACACGCTTTGGAGGCGCTGGGGTCTCTCACTTGGTCCACTGCATCGGTGGTAACCGCACTAGACTGACCTCGTGAGTAGCCATCCCTTAGACATCTTTAAAAGCATTAATTTTTTCTTTGAATAAGACAGATCCTGGCTCTTCTGGGACGATCCCAGCAGACGGTCGGGTCTGCCCCGTGCTCCCTGAGTCTCCCCTCCAGGTGGCACGTCCCCCATCTGCCTTGACGAGCCTGCCCCCCATGGCTGTCATCCCCTCTCTTCTCCAGGAGAGCGAAGAGGAGCTGTACTCCTCCTGCCGCCAGCTGCGGAGGCGGCAAGAAGAACTGAACAACCAGCTCTTTCTGTACGACACCCACCAGAACCTGCGCAGCGCCAACCGCGATGCCCTGGTCAGAGAATTCAACGTCAATGAGAACCAGCTGCAGCTGTACCAGGAGAAGTGCAACCGCAGGTGGGTCACACCCTGCAGCCACTGTGAGGTCAGGCCTGGGCTGGGCGGAGGGCAAG
>ML663568.1:14682022-14696426 GCA_007570785.1 Antilocapra americana | reverse complement strand
TATTTACTGATTTGTACAGTGTGAGGCTTTAGTAAGGCTTTTTCAAAATGAAGAAGGTGGGGGGTGGGCATGGTCAGCAGAGGCACAACACAGAATGAATTAAGAACTGACTTTGGAGAAAAGAGGTTTAACTATGAGAAAACAAAAGTGCTGGGAGGAACCAACTAGCAGTCAGCCTAGGAGCTTTAATTGGATGGAACTGGGTCCTAGAAACCCACTGCTCATATGATCCTGGGCTTAGCGTGTCTGTATCAGCGGAAGAGTCCATTAAAGCCAGCCACGCTCGGTGTGATCAAAAGACCCTTCCCTTCATTCCACACAAGTTTATCGAGTACTTCCACACACTAAGCACTAAAGTTGGGGGGGGCCCATGCCTTTATAATATTAAGGGGAATAAAGCTGTCATCTTGGTCTCATGGAACCTCTCCATGTGCTTCTAAAAAAAAAAAAATGCATTTTATCTCCCATGAGGCCAGGAGTACACCTAACATTAATAGCAGCCTGACCAAGATGGAGCTTTTATTACTTAGCTATTCCTTGAGTTGGAGTTGCTATTTTACTTGGCAGTCAGCAACTGAGGGATGAATATTCGTGATGGTGAAAACGTTCAAAGCACGTTTCAAGAAAGGTTAGATGAAAAAGGCACTGAGTTTAGCACTGCAGGGAGGGAATTCTGACACTGTAGCTGCTGACAAAATTCCAGACAGTCGAAGCTCTGGTCTTTCCAGGAGTCATGGACGGATGTTTGAGAGGTGGACCGTAAGGGAGGGAGAGTGCTGAAGAATTCATGTTTTTGAACTATCCTGCTGGAGAAGGCTCCTAAGAGTCCCTTGGACAGCAAAGAGATCAAACCAGTCAGTTCTAAAGGAAATCAACCCCGACTATTCATTGGAGGGACTGATGCTGAAGCGCCAATACTTTGGCCACTTGATGTGAAAAGCCAACTCATTGGAAAAGACTCTGATGTTGGAAAAGACTGAAGGCAGAAGCAGAAGAGGGAGAGAGAGGATCAGATGGCTGGATGGCATCACTGATTCAGTGGACACGAACTCGGGCAAACTCCAGGAGGTAGTGAAGGACAGGGAAGCCTGGTGTGCTGCAATCCAGGGGTCGCAGAATCAAGACAGGACTTGGCAACTGAACACCAGTCACAGTCAGTGCCTCGTTACCCGCTGGACAGGAAGCCAGTGGAGCCTAATCACTGCAGCGCTACCCACAAGTCCCTGTTGGGCCCATCATTACCTCTGCTAGCTCAGGTGTGGATGTCGTTACCTGTTTTTAGCGAGGCGTAGAACAAAGACCTAGGCCTTCCTACCTCACCCCGTTCTAAAGCCATACGGTTCAGACCAAGATCCCCTTTCTGCTTGAAATACATTTTCAGTTCCTGTATCAAAAATTTAAGAATTTGCTGCACAGAAGGCAGAAGCTCAGCACCTTTTCAGCTGCTATGTTGTAGAATCCATACTCAGCCACCCTGTTGCAGGACAGAACAGGCAATGAGGGGACTAAACTCCAAGCAGTGCTAGGAAACACCCTCAGCCCTAAAGCTGGCTACTCCTCCTAGGTGCTGCAGTGACTTCAACACAACATCAGAGAGTATCTGTTTTGGCACCACAGTCTCCCATAATTACCTAAGGTTCTGGGTGGTGGTGGGGTTCTCTCCATGAGAACACACGGAGAGAAAGGGAGGGGCGCAGATGACATCGCTGCTCTCCCTGAGTCTGCCTGGCTGCCACATAACCTGAGTCAAACACCTAGCTGAGACTGCTCTCACAGCTGCGTAGAGAGCACAGCCAGTTCAGATCAAGCAGGAGAGCGACAGGAACATTGTGAAAGATGGCAGCAACACCGATGGACTCGGGCCACGACTGCCTACGTGCACAACCGTCTTTATTCTACTGAATAAGGGAAATGCTGACCATTAGTTATTACGTGGAAAATGAAATAGATGAGGCTGGCTAGATGTGAGTATGGGAAATTTAGGTTATAGAATGTGAATTCCTCTGCTGTAAAACCAGGCTATTCTAATGCACAGAGTGAAGAGGAAGGTGGACTGTCACATTTCCCAAGTTTGATCTCAGAACCCTTTTGCCAAGAAGTATCTTACAGGACTAGTTACTATGGAATACTTTGAGGACCTGGTACTCTATTAAGAAAGTAACACAATCTAATAATTTATATGCTATATTACACAAGTAAAACTACACTTATCCGACCAAGGCCAGTGGTTTTTCAATTGGGCCAGCCTTACCCTCAAGCAGTCTACCAGAGTTTTCCAAGGAGTCACAGACTCAAACAGTTTCAGGGATTCAGATCCTCACCTTCCTATCTGCACTCTTTCCAAAGATTCATCAGCCTGAGAAAGAGAGGTCTTTTCTCCACGTTCAGTCTTAAGTAGAGCAGAACTCAAGATACTACTTCAAAATACAGTGTTTGGAAAGGGAAAGCCTCTTAACAGGATACAAATCCTCCCACAATGCTGGTGGTTCCCAATTCTTTGCTTTCAGCAAGACTGAAGGAACACTCCAGGTTTCTATTTATTTTAGCATGTACTTCCAAAGGAGATGGCTTTACCCTAAATACTTCTGTTTCCATCTATCTGTGTGACAGGAAGAATTTCCCTACATGAAACTGAAAAGGGAGAATATAACTGATACTGTGCCGTGGCCATTCTAACAAAGATAACAGTAACCTACACACAGATGGAATAATTGAAGGTAGAAGCCTTCTTCAACTCATTAAGTGACACACACTGCCACTGAAATTATACTGTATTTAGTGGTTTATTAAACTGTGAACTCTGTTTATTAAACAAGTGAACTTCAGAGAAATTTAAAACGTGGAGCTTTATAAGTTTAGGATGCTATGTAATTTTGTCACAGACATAAATAATTCAGCTGAAATTTTGAGGCGGGAATAGAATACAAATTCAATGTGTAAAAAAGAAAAAATGTGGCATTCCCTCCCAATAACAATTGCTTTTGGTGTCATTTTTGAAAGGATGATAGAGTTTACCACCTATTATATTTAGATCCTCTTGGCTAAATTTATAAGGAAAGGTCCATTTTATCCAAACATGCCGTATCTACCATAGGCCAGCACTTAGATCCTCTACAACTATTTAGGATGAAAAATTTTAGATGTCGATTTAGAAATGTGTAAGGGAATACACAGGTCTTCAGAATTCACTTATGAGGTCTCTGAGCATAAAATTTTAAGTTGGCTGATTGAGGGCCACTAAGAATGAGTTATATTTGGAAATAAGAAGGATGGTGAAAAGGGGCTCTAGTTCTTTTAATTCCCAGAAGGAATGTAGCTGAACTTTCAACTTAGGTGACATCCAGCTTTTTGAAGACAACCCTAAAAGCGATACTCTTGCCAAAAGAAAGTTAAATCATTAGATCTAGGAAACATGCAGCATTACAAAACTGGCATTTGAAAATGACTCGGTGATTTGTCTCAGGCCCTTCAGTCACAAAATCTTTCCTTTCTGAAGAGCCAGATTCCACGGTGACCCTGTCTCAGAAATGTCGTACTTGTTTTCCATAGACTCTATAAAGCTACATTTGTAAATGCATGCTTCATTATTAAAGTTTAATTTGTTTTTTATATGAATAGTGGTTGCTTGTGTATACACAATCATGTGACTGTGTCACACAAATGCTGGCTCCTGTTAAGGTGAAAATCAAACAACTGTATCACGTTTTTTCAAAATAAAAATGTGGTCTCATTGGACATACCAGTCTTCAGTGAAGACTCAGTTGATTATTAGCTGTGAGTACTGACACGTTTTGCCAGTTATTTTTAAACTTATTCAGCAAACTTATTTTACAACAAAGATGGACAAGAAATCTGACCTCTACCTTACACCACACACAAAAATCAAGTAAGTGTCCAGTTAGATTACACATCAAAATGTAAAATGTAAAACAAAAAATAAAGCAGTACCAATTTGAATACATTCACCACCTTAGAGTAGGGAAAAGCTGTTTCAACAGAACACCAAAAGCACTACTGGCAAGGAAGACAGCAAAACTAGACTCTGCGAGAGCTCACAACTGCTGTTCATCAAACAATATAACAAGGAGAATAAAAAGGCAAGACAGGGTAGAAGAAGATATTTGCAGTGATCTATCTGACAAAGAACCCCAGTGAAAATGTGGCTCCACCCCACCAAGTCACTAAGATAATCCATTGGTGGAAAAGGTGTATAAGTACCTCCATGAGAAAGTACCTCCCAAGAGTACATCCAAATGACTGATAAACAAATGAAAAGATGCTTACTCATAATTTGTAAGAAAATACAAATTAAGACCACAATATATCACTAACACACTTACTGGAATGGCAAAAATTAAAAAGCTTAACAACACTAACAGTTTTTAGCAAGACTGTAGAGCACTTGGCACTGTGGTGGTTGTGTAAATGGGTACCAAACTGTCAATGCATTGTAAAGATGTTTCATTCTCTCTTCTAAAGTTAACCATTTGCAATTCTACCCCTAAATACAATTGACCCTCTGTATCTGCAGGTTCTGCATCCGTGGATTCAACCAACCTCAGATCATGTACTATGTTTGCAGTCCACAGCTGGTTGAATCCACAGATGTTAAATCCTTGGATACAGAGGGCTGGCTAAGGGACTTAAACATCCTCCGATTTTTGTATGCACAGCAGTTCCTGGAAGTAGTCCCCACAGATACCGCAAGACAACTGTATACCTACTAGACATGCATACCTGTGTCTCCTAAGGACATGCACAAGACTGTCTCCAGACAGTACTACTGCAGTTATTCACACTAGGCAAAACCAGGAAAGAGCTCTGCTGTCCATCTACTGCACAACTGAAACTGTGTGTCTTTATACAGCCGAACACATAGAGCAGCTACAAATAACTGAGTTATTGCATGAAATAACATAGGTGAATCTCACAACGATACCATGAGTGAAAGGAGCTACATACACACAAACTAGCAAAGGAAAAAATGGAATACAACAGATTAAGAGAAAGGTATACAGGGAACTGTAGGCTGTTTGTAAGATGGAACAGTGTAAGGAGGTGAAATGAAATGGAGAACAGCATACATACACAACATGGATATATTTAAACAATAATGTTTGAGAAAAGCTGAAATGCAGAAAAATGCACACCCAGTGATACAATTTATACACATTTTTAAAACTATATGCAAAACAGTGTTATATACTCCTTCTAATAGACATAGCTAGATGTGTAAAGTATAAAAATGGACTGAAAGGAACATCTAAAAGTTCAAAGATCAAGTCAGTGGGGATGGCAGTGACTGAGACAGGGAAAGGTAGGTTTAGCTCTGTGGCTGTTTTATCCTTTTATTTTTTATTTTTTAATTGTTTTTGCCATACATTGTCATGATATCACCATGGGTTTACATATGCTTCCCCTCTGGAACCCCCCTCCCTCTTCCCTCCCGCCCCAGGAAATCTCCCTGCACCAGCCCCGAGCATCAATCCTGGGCTGGCGATTGATTAGACATATGAAAATTAACATGCTTCAATGCCCTTCTCCCATATCATCCCACCCTTACCCTCATCCACAAAGTCCACGAGTCTATTCTATACATCTGCGTTCCTTTTGCTGTCTCGTATGTTGGGTTCTCGTTACCGTCTTTCTAAATTCCATATATATGCGTTAATATACTGTATTGTTGTTTTTGCTTCTGGCTTACTTCACTCTGGATAATGGGCTCCAGTTTCGTTCATCTGAGTAGAATTGCTTCAAATGAATTTTTTTTTAATGCTGAGTAATATTCCATTGTGTATATGTACCACAGCTTTCTTATCCATTCGTCAGTTGATGGGCATCTAGGTTGCTTCCATGTCCTGGCTATTGTAAACAATGCAGCAATGAACACTGGGGTACACGTGGCTCTTTCAATTCTGGTTTCCTCGGTGTATATGCCCAGCAGTGGGATTGCTGGGTCATATGGCAGGTCTATTTGCAGCTTTTTAAGGAACCTCCACACTGTTTTATCCTTTTAAAATGTTGGCAGTGTTGTTCTGCTTGGTTTACAAAGCACTGTTTACAAAGAAATATCTACAATGATCCATCTCAAACTCCTCCTAAGACTGAAGGAGGATACTCCCAAAAACTTTCTACGAAGCCACCATCACCCTGATGCCAAGAGTACCACAGACACTATCAAAAAAAAAAATACAGGCCAATATTTCTGATGAATATAGACCCCCGAATTCTCAACCAAATATTAAGAAGCCAAATCCAACAACACACACAAAAAGTCATACACTGTGACCAGGTTAGATTCACCCCAGGGTCATAAAGATGTTTCAACATATGCAAATAAACCAATGTGATATACCACATGACAAAACAAAGAACAAAAACCACATAATTATCTCACCATATGCAGAGAGTATTTGACAAAATTCAACATCCATTTATGATAAAAAAAAAAACCCAACTCTTTCCAGCACAGGTATAGAGGGAACACATCTCAACGTAATAAAAGATATTTATGACAAACCCACAGCCAATATAATACTCAATGCTGAAAGGTTCCTGCTAAAATCTGGAACAAGCAAGGATGCCCACTCTCATCACTTCTCTTCAACACACTATTGTAAGTCCTACCTACAGCAATCAGACAAGAGAAAGTATTCAAACTGGTAGAGAAGAGGTAAAACTGTCATTATATGCAGATGATATGATACTATTAATATATATATATATAGACAACCACTAGGACTGATAAACAAATTCAGCAAGGTAGCAGGATACAAGATTAACATTCAGAAACCAGTTGCATTTCTTTAGTCTCCCAAGGCAATAAAAATAAAAAACTAAAATCAATAATGAGACCTAATCAAATTACAGGCTTTTTCACAGCAAAGGAAACCATGAAAGAAACAAAAAGACAACCTATATAATGGGAGAAAGTATTTGCAAGTGAGGTGACAGACAAGGGCTTAATCTCCAAAATATACAAACAGCTTATACCACTCAACAACACAAAAACAAACAACCAACAACCCAACTGAAAAATGATATTTAGTAGATATTTCTCCAAAGAAGATGTACAGGTATCCAGTGGGCACATGAAAAGATGCTCTGCGTCACCAATTATTAGTAAGATGCAAATCAAAACTACAATGAGGTATCACCTCATATTAGTCAGCAGGGCCATCATTAAAAATCCACAAATAACAATACTCTGGAGAGGGTGTAGAGAAAAGGCACCTACATTGTTGGATATAAATTGGTACAGGCACTATGGAAAACAGTATGGAGGTTCCTTATAAAATTAAAAATAGAGCTACCATATGATCCAGCAATCTCATTCATATATCTGGAGAAAACCATAATTTGAAAAGATATATAGACTCGAATGTTCACTGCAGTACTATTTGCAATAATCCAGGGTATGTAAGCAACCTTAATGTCCATCAAAAGATGAATGGATAAAGAAGATGTGGTACATGTATACAGTGAAATATTTCTCAGCCATTGTGCCTAGTCGCTCAGTCGTGTCCGGCTCTTGGTGACCCTATGGACTGTAGCCCGCCAGGCTCCTCTGTCCATGGGGATTCTCCAGGCGAGAATACTGGAGTGGGTTGCCATGCCCTCCTCATTCAGCCATTACAAAGGATGAAATAATGCCATTTGCAGCAACATGGATGGACCTAAGAGGCTGTCATAGAGTGAAGTAAGTCAGACGAAGACAAATATCATATGATATTGAATCAGAAAAGGAGGGTACAAGTGAACTCATCTATGAGACAGAAATAGGGTTATAGATGGAGAAAATAAACTCCAGGGAGTAAGGGAGGGAGAGGGATAAGCTGAGAGACTGGGACTGACATATACACACGACTATATATAAAATAGACACTATTTTATAGTTATGTATTAAATACCTGCTGTATACCACAGGGAACCTATTTAATACTCTGTAATGGCTTGTATGGGAAAATAATCCAAAAAAGAATGGATATTATTTATACAACAGGCTCACTTTACTGTACATCTGACACTGACAACATTATAAATCAACTACACTCCAATAAAAAAAACTACAAATAACAAATCCTGAAGAGGATATGGAGGGAAGGAAACCCTTCTACACTGTTGGTGGAAATGTAAGCTGCTGCAGCCATTACTGAAAACAATGTGGAGGTTCCTCAAAAAACTAAAAATAGAATTACCATATGATTCAATCCCACTCTTGGGAATATGCCCAGAAAAAAATATATAATTCAAACAGATACATGCACCCTTATGTTCTTAGCAGAGCTATCCACAATAGTCAAGACATGGAAACAACGTAAACATCCACTGAGAGATGAACGGATAAAGAAGATGTAGTGTTCTTTGGGATACTACAATGGGATATTACTCAGCTATAAAAAAGAACAAAATAATGCCATTTGCAGGCACATGGATGCAACTAAAGGTTATCATACTAGATGAAGTCATAAAGAGAGAGACAAATACTATATGATATCACTTATATGTGGAGTCTAATATATTAATAGCACAGATGAACCTATCTACAAAACAGAAACAGACTCACAGATATACAGAACAGACTTGTGGGTGCCAAGAGGGAGGAGGGATTGGGAGGGAAGGAGTGGGAGTTTGGGATCTGCAGATGTAAATTATTTTATATAGGATGGATAAACAACAAGGGCTTACTGTATAGCACAGGAAACTATATTTGACGTCCTGTGTAAACCATAATGGAAAAGAATGTATAAAAAAGAATGTCTATATGTATATAACTGAGTTACTTTTCTGAATAGCCAAGACTGGCACAACACTGCAAATCAGCTATACTTTGATTAAAAAAAAAAAACCTACAGAATGGGAGACGATACTTGCAAACAATGCAATCAACAAGGGCTTAATTTTCAAATTATATAAACAGCTCATACAATTAACAACACAAAAACCACTCTATCAAAAAAGGGGCAGAAGACCTAAACGAACATTTCTCCAAAGAAGACACACAGACGGCCAAAAACCATGTGGAAAGATGTTCAACAACACTAGTTATCAGAGTAATGCAAATTAAAACTATAATGAAGCAGCACCTCACACCAGTCAAGATGTCCATTATGAACAAGTGTACAAACAACATAAATGCTAGAGAGAGCATGGGGAAAAGGGAACCGTCCTGCAATGTTGGTAGGAATGTAAGTTGGGGCAGTCACTATTGAAAACAGTACAGAAGTTCCTCAGAAAACTAAAAAGAGAGTTGCTATTTGATATAGAAATCCCATTCTTGTGCATATAACCAAACAAAGCTATAATTCAACAAGATACATGCACCTCTATGTTCAGAGCACTATTTACAATAGCTATGACTTGGAAACGACCAAAATGTCCATCGACAGATAAATAGATAAAGAAGGTATGATACATATACACAACGAAATACTATTCAGCCATCAAAACGAATGAAATGATGCCATTTGCAGTAACATGGGTGGACCCAGAGATCATCATACTAAGTAAGTCAGACAAAGACAAATACCACACTATATCACTTATATGTGGAATCTAAAATACAATGCAAATCAACATGTCTAGGAAACAAAAACAGACTCATAGATAAAAAGAACAAATATGAGGTTGCCAAGGGAGAGGTGGGGTAGCGAAAGAAGGAATGGTAGCTTGGGATTAGCAGAGGCAAACAATTACATATAGAATGGATAAACAACAGTGTCTTACTATACAACATAGGGAACTACGCTCAATATCCTATGACAAACTATAATGGAAAAGAGTATATATATGTATTTGTATATATATTACTGAGTCACTTTGCTGTACAGAAGAAATTAATACAATATTATAAATCAACTATACTTTTAAAAAAAAAAGAATTGGCACCTGAACAGTACACTAAATAAATTGCTTCTTATTCTTTTTTTTTTTTTTTAAAGCAGGGTTTCTCCACCAGAAGCAGATACAGGCGTGTTCAATCTTTCTGGTCCATAGCAGACCACTGAAAGTGAACAATATATAACCATGGAAAATAAAGGCGGGAGAAAGAAAGGTTTGGGTGGGGGTGGGAATCAAAGTGAATGAGAGAGCTGGAGGGAGACTGAGACTAAAAGAAACAGTTATTATTAGCAGTTAATAATTCTGGGTAGTGAGAAGATGCCATTATATTACTTTTTCATGTTTCCTATTTTAAAATTTAACTTAAAAAAATAAAAGAAAGGAAAGAAGATAAAAGCTACATAAAAAGATGTACCTGGCAAATATGAATAAAAATTAAGCTGGCGCAGCATTGTTAAATCAGACAAATTACAATGCACGGTAGGTAAGGGCAACATTTTATATTGCTAACAAGAACATTGCCCCAAAGAGTTATAGACACACACTTTTGTGCTTTTCATGGCGTAGCTCTGAAGAACAAAAAGCAGAGTGGGAAAGAAAACAAGTTTCTAATAACGGTGAGGGACAGACTCCTCTCTCAGAAATCTTTTACTAAAGGAAGTGAAACAAGCTCACAGACTCTGAATAGCATAAGTCACAAGTTTGATCAAGTGCACACAGATGCTCCTACAAACACACTGAACTCTGTACACAGAGGATACTTGCTTTCCCCAAGCATAGCACATTCACAAATGTTTGACTGGACACCAAGCCATATCAGGTGATGGGCCAGGGAAGGAAGAACTATTTTAATTGCTTCAGTACAAGTCCAAATTCACTGTTTCACAAAGTCACAAAGTAAAGATATCTCCCCAAAGTCCTTACACGTGAAAACTTTACAATCTATTTCTGAAATGTTTTTATGTTAACAGGAAAGGACAAAACTTCTGCTCAAAAAAAAATCAAACCTTTAAGCGCATTCATTCCAAGAGAAGAAAAAGTGAAAATAAATGAGCTAAACTTTTAACTTAGAAGCTAGGGGAAAAAACCTCAAAAGTAAAAAATGAAATTAATATAGAAGAAATACAGAATGCAGAGAACTTAAATAAAAAATTGATAAAGCAGTTCTTTAAAAAAGACTAATAAAATATATAAAGGGAAAAAGGAAAGAAAGCACTTTAAGAAGAAAAGTACTAGAAGAAAAAAAGAGCATCCATAAGTAGAGATCAAAGAAGAAAAGACTACACTCAAGTCTATTAATATAAACATCTGGGAACCTAGACAAACTAGGCAATATTATATTAAAATAAAAATTATTACATGTTCAAGAATCTAGCAGTTAGACCACTCCAGTTATAATCAAAGAAAAAATAGCAGCCAAAGATCTGCACCCCTTCCAGGTGTCATCAACTCCATATAATTTTTATGGACAACTTCTACCGGGGCCCCGTCCCTGACATCACCATCCCAGACCTGCCGACTCTCTGTTACGTGAGAAAAACAAACCCCTGTAACTTTAAACTGTTCTGAATTCATTTTTAACAAATGAGCAGCTGAATGCACGTCTGATACAGCAGTACCTATCAAAGTTCCAATTTTACTTTTAGGCATCTACTGTAGAGACCCACTTGCCACTGTATCCAAGGAGATGTGTACAAGAGAACTGACGGCTGCGCTGTTTGATAAAGTGGCAAATTAGAAACAATCTGACCAAGCACCCATAAGGAAATGGCTAAATGAACAGGGGTGGGTTTACAGTGTGGAACAGGAAGCAGCTGTTAAAGAGTTAGGTGCAACTACCTTACGGGGGTCATAAATATGTTCCATAATATCATCATCTCACAGTGTCATGCATCTGGTGGTCCCATATTACCATGGCGAGATCGAGGCGAAAGGCTACCAAGCGTACACCATGAGTCTTCTCCCTTGAAGCCACGTTGCTGCTCCGCATGTGTGCCCAGGGTGGGAAGCAGAAAGGCACCCCAGGAGTGAGGCCGCCCAGCTCACAGACTCCACCCTCAGGGCTGGGCGGGTCGCACTGACCAACCTTGGGAGATGAGCTGGGAGGTGGGAGAGCAGATGGAGCGCATCAGCGAGATAGGAAAATTCTGGCGTGCACACCAGCACCTGGGGAGCCTCCCACCTAAACACCCGCTCCCAGCGGGCTGGCCTCGGCTTTAGTATAATTTGATGCAGCGATGGGATCACCAGACTTCACCACCATAACGCCGAGAGTGGCAGCGCACTGTCTGAGGCGATTCCTGACTGACTCACTAACACAGCGATGGTCAATTATAAAGAGAATTACCTACGCTCAGGCAGCACAGATGGCTTTTAACATTCTGTGAAAATGAAGAGTAAAACACTTAAAGTGCATTTTACAAATACTTTTGGACTCAGGTTGGTATGTTTACTGAAATATCAAGTTCCATTTGACTTAATTGAAATGCTTTTCTTTTTGCTTGAATACTGTAGTATTCTGCAAAAATTTATTTTACAGCAATGACAAGGTTGATATTGGAATTCTTTCAAGTGTATCATTATGCTGCATAATTTGTACCAATATTGGGCTGAGATATTTATTTTTCTATATACACAATGGCTACTGGCATAGGAATTTATTCAAATGTATTATGGCTTGCTACATGGCTTTAGCAATTTTTGTTTGCTTTATTTTTAGTGCACAGTAGAGGAATTCCTTCAAATATATTTTACATTGTGACTTTTCTTTTTTTAGTTACCAGCATTCAGTGAAACAGAGTGCCAGCATCTGCTGTTACACCATCCAATGTCAGATTACCTTCTCTTCCCCCAGTAAATGCGTTTTGCTGCCCATTACATAAAATGATGGCCAATAACATGTACTCATAAAATTATTTCAGTGTGGTAGAATATTGCTGTGTACTCAGAATTTAGGATGTCCTACTAGATTCTACTATACACATTCAAAATGATATTTTCCCCTCAAAACCACTTCACAACTTACAATACAGATATTATGGGAAAATATGTCATTCTTTTTATTATAACTTAAGCATCTTACATAGAGTAACTATACAATTCAATATACAAAATGGGACACGCATGACAGTGGAAAAAAAGAGAACAATTAAAAGTTAAGACGGGACAACAAGCATAAAATCAGAACTGTCCTAGACAAACTGGAACATATAGTCACCATTTCATACACCAGCATGCCTCCTCCATCAGCAAATAAGGAATATATACTAATACAAGTAGATCACCACGATGCACAATTTCATGAGAAACAACTAGCAGAACAAATATGAAGTAGAAGGCAATAGTATCGAGAGTGGAAAGAACCCTACGGGCCAATTTTCTATACAACACCTACATATACAGAATTGAGGATACACTGGTAAAAGGGTTCTTTGGCCTGATCTGCAGAGTTTTAACGTCTAAGAAAAATCCAGATTGGAAAAGAAGAAGTAAAACTCTCTCTGTTTGCAGATGACATGATCCTCTATATTGAAAACCCTAAAGACTCTACGAGAAAATTACTAGAGCTAATCAGTGAATATAGCAAAGTTTCAGGATACAAAATCAACACACAGAAATCCCTGGCATTCCTATACACTAACAGTGAGAAATCAGAAAGAGAAATTAAGGAAACAATCCCATTCACCATCGAAACAAAAAGAATAAAATACTTAGGAGTATTTCTACCTAAAGAATCAAAAGACTTGTATATAGAAAACTATAGAACACTGATGAAAGAAATCAAGGAGGACACAAACAGATGGAGAAATGTGCCGTGTTCGTGGACTGGAAGAATCAATATAGTGAAAATGAGTATACTACCTAAAGCAATCTATAGATTCAATGCAATTCCTATCAAGCTACCAGAGGTCTTCTTCAAAGAATTAGAACAAATAATTTCTCAATTTGTATGGAAATACAAAAAACCTCGTATAGCCAAAGCAATCTTGAGAAAGAAGAATGGAACTGGCGGAATCAACCTACCTGACTTTAGGCTATACTACAAATCCACAGTCATTAAGACAGTATGGTACTGGCACAAAGACAGAAACATAGATCAATGGAACAGAATAGAAAGCCCAGAGATAAATCCACGCATCTATGGACACCTTATCTTTGACAAAGGAGGCAAGAATATACAATGGAGAAAAGACAACCTCTTTAACAAGTGGTGCTGGGAAAACTGGACAGCCACTTGTAAAAGAATGAAACTAGATCACTTTCTAACACCATACACAAAGATAAACTCAAAATGGATCAAAGATCTAAGCATAAGACCAGAAACTATAAAACTCCTAGAGGATAACATAGGCAAAACACTCTCTGCTATAACCCAAAGCGGGATACTCCATGACCCACCTCCCAGAATACTGGAAATAAAAACACGAATAAACAAATGGGACCTAATTAAAATTAAAAGCTTTTGCACAACAAAGGAAACTATAAGCAAGGTGAAAAGACAGCCTTCAGAATGGGAGAAAATAATAGCCAATGAAGCAACAGACAAACAATTAATCTCAAAAAT